>JAWNKX010000682.1:5185000-5545000 GCA_035041755.1 Cacoxenus indagator | reverse complement strand
ATTCATGTAATCTAAATATATATACTACATATACGCAAAATGAAGATAACTATTTAAATACAATTTTTTAAATAATTAGTTAATGTTTTTGCTTCACAATTTTTTTCTTTAAAGTTCACATTGAGTATTTTGTGTGTTTTGGCTTAGGCCTAAAATTAATTGTGTTATTTATTGAATTAAATAAAACAGAATACTTGTGAATTTGGTAACATAAAACTGTGAAAAAGGATAGCCATTGCCATTTATTACGGTTTTGTTAGTATTTTTTCTTTCTTTCGTTTCAGACTTTGTTTTCGGTTGTTATTTTCTCCCGTAGTTTGCTTTTTCTTTGTTATCATATAATTTATTAGAAAAAAATCTACTAAGAAATTGCTAAATATATTTTAATACTAAACACAATTTTCTGAGGGTAAATACATTTAAAAAAATTAATGTTTTTTTTTTCGAAGGTCATGATTTGAATTATGAATTTCTTCTTAGTCACATGCAGCACACAATTTTGGAAAAATTTTGAAGGTAAAATTAAAATCACAAAAAAAAATTAAAACAAAACAATGTAATACAAATTCTTGGAATATCTAAAAAAGGGATTCACATTTAAATGTTTAACTGCTGCGGCACATATAAAATAATACAATTTATCAAACAATTATTCACATATAGAAATATAGTCAAGAAAACTCAGGCATGCACAACGACGAAGATACTAAATTTTACGCGCGTAATGCAGAATTGCATAATTAATTTCTTGTCACATCTCTCTCTACTAACTGTTCTAAATACATATGTATATATGTATATAAATTTCATATAAATAGTACTTTTTTGTTATAACATAAAATATGCTCTCATTTTACTCAATATAGCAAAATGAAAAATTGCTTAAAGTGCCTAACCATCCACTATTATCGTCAACATAATCGTCATTATCGTCATTGCATAAAGCAAGGGTACTCATAATGTACCATAAGATTGCATAAAGATTTCTACAAATTCAACTGAACTCCACTCAACCCGCCTCAACGCCATTCGACGTCTCTTTCATTGTGTATATTCTATCGTCGTATCATTTGTACCAAAAGCCGCCGACGTCACTAGCTAAAATTTGATATTATCTGTCTCAGGTGTGTGTTGTCAATACTGGCATCTGACAGTAGGGGCATTCGGTCACCGTACCGGCGCATGCATTACAAATTGATAGATGATTGCACGGCTCTAATGTGACGGTGCGATTGTTCTCTTCGCACTTCATGCATTTCTTGGCACTCTCTAGATATAATACTTTATCGACTTCCTCCAAATCGGCGCGCAATTTTATCTATGCAGTTATAATCAAAAAATTTTATATAACTTTAATTTTATCTAACTTGAAACCACTTACTTGCAATAGCTTTAACTTCTGTATAGATAATTCGCGCAATTCATTTGGCAAGTTCAGTTGGATTTGAGCAATATCAAAGCGTTCTTTCCATTCGAGCGCATCCAGTTTGGCCTGCATCAACTGCATAAAATATATAATTTTTGGTTTAACACTATTTTATGGATTAAATCACATGAAGTTATTAGCTCACTTTGCGCGAAATTTCATCGTAACGTGACGACAGCTTTTGAAGTTGTGCACTTTTGGTCAACAATTCGGTGGTCATGCGGCTCACATCATTACTCTGATTCTGTAGCGATTGCAAGGAGAACGCGTTCTTCGTCGCATTCAAACTGTTCTCAAACAGCGTATTGCCCACTGAGCTGCTGTTGATGTCATCACGTATTGTATTCAATTCAGATATTCTGGAAAAAAAAAATACCATGAAAAAATGTTACAAATTAAATACCGAAGAAAAAATCTCTACTATATATAAAAATATAAAAGAAGACGAATTAGAAGTGAAGAACCATAAATTGAGTCAAGGCTTTGGATCGAGCAGTCACAGGATACTAAAGTTTACAATCTAGTAAGCCCATTACTGAATATTTTCATTGGTTATATATTATTATATTATTATTATTGGTCAAAATACCGTTACGTGCAGAAATAAGCTATGGATAACAGTAGTTGAAATCGTCTCATATTTTTATATGAGGTGTTATGATCAAGTATTCCTTATTTCTTTAGTTTTCGCGAAATATTTCAGTTCCATAAGTCAAGAAAAAAGAAAGTGCAATATATATTGCACTATATATAGGCTAAAGTGTAAACTTTCTTCATTTTATCTTAGAAGTTTTTCTATCAGTTCTGTCATTATTGTTTTCGTTGAGACTTTGCTTCACCGTGATTTTCTAAACTCTGAAATTTCCACCTCTACATTATTGGCTTAATTGAATTAATGCATAACGTACTTTCTAAACTTGTAATCTAAAGTTTTGTTTGAATTGTCTATATCATTTTAGGTATTGAATTCTAAATTAAGTCTTAGATTTAGTTTAATATTGCATGTTTATTAGAGGCTGATGATGTTTTTATCTGTAGCCAAATATTTAGCACGTAGACATTAGCTTTGGTATCGCATGTTCACCGAAGAACTTAGTAATTAACACCAGCTGAGCCCAGTCTATATGACTGGGTGAATTTTAATGCCACTTGGGCCTGCCCCATGTGAGATCAGTGTGTGGTCATTGCGTACCTACTATGTCTATGTAATAAAAAAAAAATTTAAAAAAAAAAAAAAAAATATAACAACTTACTCTCACATACAATTCCTAGTGATGCGATTCGCACCTAAGCTAAAAAATAAAATGAAATAAAATATAAAAAATCATGCACATGTTCGTTTCGCCGTCACTTGAAAAAATTCGCTAGAGATCGTCTGACGATAAGAGAAAACAAAGACTAGAGAAAGAACAAAATTTCCCAGTCTCTAACTTAAAAATATTTCAAAGAGCTGACCACCAAATGAGATAGATATCCGTCTGAGAGAGCTGTCCGCGAGTAGAAATTTCACTATATCCCTGACCCTGAGCATGCATTGTCAGAACTAACTTAACTCATGCGGTTTTAGGTATAGGTAACGTACGCCTGCTTTCTTTGCCTGTTTCTTTTATACTTCCAACTCGTATACTTTCTTCTGTCTCGTATAACTAACGCAACCTTGGAACTTCACTCTCAATTAGCCACCTAAGAAGATTCACTTCAAAAAATCTCTAAAGGTGTCAAATTCAGTGTTAATTGTAATTTATACCTCGCAACGAATACTTTTTGGACATACTGTACTGTACATTTGTATAATAGATTTATCAATGTTATTGTTCTTGCAATAGGTTTGTCGTATTGATTTATACTATGTTAAATACACTGACACCAGTTATATGGGTTAAACCAACTCTGACAATGTTCGTTAACCTTTGAATATTTACGAGAAGCAATGAAAAAGCCGAGAGAAACAAAGTAGAATAAGATATAGTCGTGAGCGCGGGATCGTCGTAATGTTGGTTTGAAGTATATACTTACTAAGTTTATATATGATTCACTTCTACAAGTGAAAACCTGCAGAATGGTATATTTTTGTCAAATGGGTTATATAGTTTAGGCGTAGTGTGGATAAAGAAAATGTCTTGGCCTATTGGCGTTAGAATACTTTATAGTATCTTCACTGCCTACCTCACTATAAGTAACAAATTTATTAATAAAGCCTTAAGTGAAGAGAGTAGAGTATACCCGTATATTCTAATTTTCTCACCTAACAGATGGACTGATGGACACACCATCACCAAAACCTGGCGATATGATGCGCGACGGGAAAAACAGACTATTGTTATCATTTTGGTTTGCTGCCGTCAGCGAATTGCTCAGTTTATTTGAATTGGAACTAGCGTAGTTGAAAGCATCCTGTACGTTGAACAAGTTTGAATGATTCGTTGGACTATAGGTGAGTGAGCTGTTAGGAATGTTGACGGAAAAGCCACCAGAGTTGAAATCTGCAAAGTGTACAGAGTAAAGACAATTATTACAATTATTATAATTATAAACAAATATTTAAATTGAATAAAAAAAAAGTAGCTCACCATTTATAGAGTTACTTAACGATGTATTAGGAATGTTAATTGGCGCCGAGGAACGTGATAGCAAACTAGAGTTGGCTATGCTCGCCGATATTGAATTATCGCGTGGATCATCCAACGAACAAGCTAAATAACGTGGAAAGAGAATAATTCCAAGAAGAAAAACATATAAATAAGTTTTATGTGAAGTATAGTATATGATAACTAAGGGAAGTCTGGCAATTTGTCCACAACCATCATCATATTATCATTTTCTGTTGTTTTAAACACAAATAATTAATTAAATTTTTTTGTTGTTGTTGCAAATTTAGTTTGGATTTTTCACACAAAAAAATATATACTCACAAAGTCTATCCAGGGGTAGTGAGAAATTTAAAAACTTGCTCGAATTTGTTGTGTTTTCCAAAGCATCTACCAACATTTTATTCGTATTATTACCATCAATATTCAACAACTACGAAAAGAACAAATAAAAAACGAAACGCAAATGAGAAGAGCTGATTTCTATTCGCATATTAACTGATCACTGATCACTGATAACTGTAACGCACACAGAGTGATATTTGGGATTGGTGTGGTGTGTGTTGTGTGGTGTGTGGCGGGGTGGAGTGGATTGGAGTCGAGTGGAGTGGTGTATAGCTGACGGCGCGCAGGCAGTTTGCTGGTGGTTCAAGTGAATTGGTGAGCAAGGCGTTTGTTTTTTTGTGATTGTCAAGCAAATTAACACCACGGCTGCAAATCTTTCGAATTCCAAAGTATTTAAAAAGCTTTGAAGGGTAATGTCACCAGATTAAGGTTTTTTTTAGATACTTAAAAGCCACATATACCGACGAAATGACAGGTGTTTTCCGCATACGTAACGAACACACTTCAAGATTTTAGCTACTAATCGGTAGTTTTACCAAAATCAAAATGTTCATAACTTTTTTGGTTATGTTAGACACCTAAGAGTATGCCAAGCACTGGTATATTATTATTATGACGTTTATTAAAGAGTTTTCTCTAATTAAATTTCCTATTAACCGAACGCAAATTTATATATAGAGGCACACAAACTTCTCTATACTCCCATTCCCCCATTGTTGTAACGCGTTTGTCTTTAACAGCTTTTCTAACCTAAAGCACTGGCCCGATTTTGGTAAAACTTGATTGTGCACATCTAGCGAAGAATGCCTTTCAATTGGTATTTTTATTTTATTTTATTTTTTATCAATATCGGTTCAGCGGTTTAAGCAGGAAAGGAAACACAAGGGAATGCGAGCTTCTCAGAAACAGAAAATAAAAGAACGAAGACAGAGCAATCTCAATAGAATTGCTTTTAACAATGGAATTTAGAAATATTTTGTTTTTATGTGAATAATAGACGAATAGAATAGATTAAAATTTCTTAATTTGGTACTTTCTGCTTATGCATATCTGTCGGATCACCTCTATAAAAAAATATAAAAAAATCTGGAGAATTCGGTTTGCAGCCTTAGTGAACACACACACACACTACTGTGCATATAATAAGAGAACATATGGTGATGTGGATTGCTGGGTGGTTTAAAGGAGTAAGAGTGGATGGCTTGGAACATACAAAAATTTGAAAATAGGAGAGGTTTTTTTTTTTTATGGGTGAAAGTTGCAACTGTCATGTCTCTTGTGGTTAAAAAAATAAAAACAAAACGTAAACACAGACGGCAAAATTGTTCTTCTTGTTCCGCTTCTTGTTTCATTCGCTTGCTGCGTTAAATTAAAGATACTTATTCAGATGCACATATATATAAATATATACATATATTTTATAGAGCAGGCACATTGTTGTTGTTGTTCGTATATGTTGTCTGTGTGTTTAGAAGTAGGCGTAAGTATAGCAGTAGTAGTAGAAATAGTAGGAGCAGGAACGCACACTTATTGCAAAAAAGACAGACAACATTTAATGTTAATATTTGTTGTAGATATTTTGTTGTTGTTTGTTTAGAGTTATAATTTTTGCTTGCTTTCGTATTGAACTGATTTGAATTGATTTGTTCTTTTCTGCACTTGTAATACGTACATTATCGCCAATGTTCAATAATCCGACTGATGCTGGCGTCTGTAATGAGTGCTGATGTTGTTGCTGCTGCTGCTGAGGCTGCGGCGGTTGCTGCTGTGGTGATTGTTGTGTCTGTTTACCACCACTGGTGTTGCTAGCCTCCATGGAATTTGAAATGTCTGACAAAGCATTCGACATTGAAATGAATTCGCTAAGCGAAATGTTTGAACCAATGGTGCTATCAAGATCACGTGGTTTTTCCTCTGCGGCTTTTTGTATTTAGTTAAAGCGTTGCGATTTTTAGTATCATTTTATTATTTATGAATTTGTTGTTTTTGTTTTTGATGAAAAGTGTTGTACGGTTTTTGATTTGGTGGATTGAAAAACAATTGTTTTTGGGTGAAAAGTGAAAAGAAGAGAAAAAAAAAAACGCAAAAATAATATGGAATTTGTATAAAGAAATAATAATACTAAAAAAAAGCCAATAAAAATAAAAAAGACAACAAATGCGATAAATAATAACAGTTAAAAATGTGTGTGTGACAAAAACTAGCACTACTCTCATCATAAATTAAGCACGACTTGCTAAACTTGCTTATTAACAGCTCAACTGACTAATTGACTAACCGAATTCGCTTGTTGACCTTACATTAACCTCTCTATGGTTGTGGAAAATAGCACAATCGTTTTATAGTACACGTTTTCAGAATTGATAAAAAGGCTAACTCATCTCCAATGCTCCAGACCAAAAGGCCACAGCCAACTTACGTTCAACGTGTGCAAAAGCGCAAAAGACACTGCGCGGACAGTAACCTGCTTGTTGTACGTCATTGCATTTGGTCGATTTATAGATTTCCGGATGAAACTGTTGCTCGGTGCGTGTATGACAGTACTGGCAATTGTCGCCGGCCTCACAGTTGCCCGGCTCGCCCCACTCCTCACCGTGCTTAACATTTGGACATGGCGTTGATCTGAGGAATGTGTAGAGATTAATTCGTAGTTCTCATATTCATAATTTACAATAAAATCCTTTACAATTAACCCACCTATATTTGTACTTCCTTGGCGAGCGCCTTTTATCTTTGCTATTGTGATACTGTGGACAAGCATAGCCTTGCCGGCACAGACGCGGCGGCCGTTTGCAAGGCTCTGTTTTATAATTGGCCAATACATAGTTGGTATCCTGCCACTTGGGATCCTCATTCATTAGATTACGTTCCTTGTCTAATGCATTTTGCGCATTTGTGCCATCAAGCGCGATTTCCGCGTTTTGTAGTGTCTCCAGCTCTTTGATATCGTACACGGCAGGACGTTGATCCTTACTGCCATGCGCAAAGGCGCAGTGTAAACCATTCTTGCTGCAAAGGCCACGGGCGTCGGTGTCGTGCACGCACAAGCATGTTTTGTAGTAGCGCAGATGGTAGCGACGCTCTGTGTCGCCAGCTGTGCGATGCAAGAAAGGACATCTGCAAGTGGAGGTAAACAAATTAATTAGTTTCAAAATACGTGAACTGAAACTATTCTACGAGATGTTACTAAGGGGAAATACAATACAGTTTAGTTCAGTTCAGTTACGGTTGGTATGCGGGTGAATTGTACATTTTTTCGAACAACTAATGATGCAAAGTTTCGATTTGGCTACTTAGTTCTCCTGCACAATCAGTTTATTCACCTTACTACTAACAATTATATACAATTTGCATATGTTTATAAATCGTCCGTGCATTTGTTGGGCATGCATAGTCCCCAGATCCATAAAGCTGGCCATACACGATCAACACGCTTGTGTAATTCCCTCGAGCACATCAACAACTCTTGTTTCAAAGTAAAGGCAGTAACTTACGCTTACACTGAAATCCATTGCTTTGCTACTTCCTACTCCCCTACACATTACTAACTACAGATTACACAATAATTTCATTATTACCAATTAATTTTAATAGTAAAAAAATTTTTTTTTAAAAACTCATCTAGGACACGAACTTTGACGTTCGATCCTATACCAACCAAGAAAATAATTAAATACCAGGACAAAGAATTGGACAAGGGTTTCCAAGAGACAAGGTTAGAGAAATCGCTTTAGAACATAAACTGCATAGACCCGTTTTACACACAGCAACAATTCGTGCAACTCCTCTCTCGCAACACTTGTTTGATGAGAAGAGATGCACGAGGTTTATGGTGTAGCTCGTGTTGCTTGTACCTTGTGTTCCGCGCAACTGTTTTGCGTTCTTCTTGGTGTTCGTTCCGTTTTTTCGCCGTTGATTTATTTTGTTCGTTTTTTGTAGTGCGATTGGGTGAAAATTACGAGGTACGTGATCGAATCAAGCAACGAGTACCATCGTCTAAAAGCGAACAACACCAAAGAAGAATGAAATAGAGTTGCAAGCAACGGGTTTCGTCGTATAAAACAGGTTTATGAAATAAATATCGGTCCAAAACAGCAATCCCGCGGAATATTGACAGATCACGACAATTGTGGATCAGTCCTCCCGCTGGAGTCCTAATGACAATATACTTTCCCCGGTTAAAAGCGCTACCACGCTACAACTAAGAGGGTAGTATGCCCCACTGACCATCAGTATTATAAAAAAAAATTTTTTTATCATAAATAAGAAAAAATAAAGTATAATGACAAAAGTAATAATGAAAAAATTAGCTATAAAAAATTTTAATAAAAGAAATAGACATAAAACACTTCAGCGGAAATCACACATTCCCTGGGCCCTTTTTTAACGCTCTTCATACAACAAAAGCCAAACATGAAAAAGTAACTGCGTATTATATTTTGGCACTTACTGCCTGCCCACTCTTGTTACTAAAAATCAACAAAGCGTAGACACAAAAAGCAATACAAACCAAAACTCAAGAATAAAGGAAAAACAACAAAAAAGAGAAGACGCGCAGATGAAAAGCAAACAAATCGCCGCAAACATAACTGTATATGGAAGCTTTTGCTCTTTTGTACGCTTTAGCATTGCTCATATTCTATCTCCCTCTTACACACGCAGGAAACTTGTGTTGTTGGAAAAATCAAAATAATAGAAACGCGCAAATGCAAAACGTAATAAAAATAATGACGCACACACTTGTAGCAAAAAATATTGCAAAGTAAAAAGGGAGAAGTTGAGTGTATGGCTAAAATGCAAAAAAAAAAAAACCAAACATTTTAAAAAAAATCCACTTTCTAATTTTGGTACATAAATAAATGTATGTACATACAAAAAACTCAACACATGGAGCAATACGCTATTAAAAGTCTGAACCTATGAATTTCAAGATTGTACTGCACTGAATCATATATCACGTAAGAGAACTTTGTTAACACTTTTCGTTCAATTGCAACCTCCAATGTAAAAACAATGCTCAATATTATGAAGAAGAGCAGAGAATAACAAAAGCAGATTGACAACAAAAAAAATAAAATGCGAACCAGGGTGGAAAGCATAAAACGCGAATATAAAGCATACATACAAGCACACAGCGTCAGCAGGGAAAACAGAAGAGGAAGACACAAAAAAGCGACGCAGAAAACTGCGTTGGCGTCCCGTTCTTTTTCTCAGTCACTCCTTCCACAACAGATGTGGAAAAAAAGGATTCCATGAATTTTTTGTATTGCTACTTACTCATCACCATCTGGACAAATGCCTGATGTCTCATCATATTTTGTGCAATAATTGTCAGCCGAATAATTGAAAGTACCGTCCCGCTTTCTTACGGGACGTCGACGACGCTGATTCTGGAAGTGCCAATTGAAGCAGACGAATGGGCGATGCTGATTGCATTTGTGCTGCAAAAATGATTGGCACTGTTCCACGCGAAATTCCTTCAAGTATCTGACAAGATAAACGATCAATGAGCCTGTTGTTTATAAATATAACAATTATTTATTGTTTATTTACGTGTAATGGTTTGGTTTCTCTTGAGCCGAAGATAGCATTAATTTCGAATCCGCCATCTTTGCAGTGTGACCGAATTGCAATGAAAACATAAGTCCTATTTATGTTTTTCGTGCTAAATAAAGTACTAAAAAATATTGCCACAAACTCAATACAATGAAACAGAATTGGATACATGACCAGATATCTGCTGTTACTCGACAGAGTTTGCACGATTCAAATATATCTCAGAATCAACGAACAATACATTAATATTCAATTGAATAATTCATTCAATAGTTTTTGTACTATTCTGCTCTAAGTAATATAAATCATTAATGAAAAACTGCGGTCTCTTTGGGATCGCGACAGTACGGAATAAATACGTCGTTGAAATCAATGGTTTTTTCTTGGGTATAACCTAAAAATATGTCATGTTCTTCACTCATCAAATAACGTCGGTACACCAACCCTGATTTACTGCTAGTCTGTTACTTGTAACAAACTCTATTATGAACAATAATAACCGATTGAAGTGTTCCTTAAAGGGCCCATCCACTACGTAAATATGTTTGACAAACGCCGTGCATTTTTTATATTAAGTGTTTTGATTAACAAAATTAAAAACAAAATGAATTGAATTGTTTCTATTATTAAAAATTCTATATATAAAATAACAATTTTGATTGATTCTGGCGCTTAAACACTTTTGTTTACATTTCTGTTGCCAATTTGATCCTGCCATGGTACAATTCCCACAATATTGAAGTATTTATTTCGCACATCCTTTGCACGATTACTTGAGTTTCTGATGGTTGGTGCAGGAATCCTGTTTAAAATAGCATTATCATTAAGGAGTAGACCAATTATCTGTTTTTTTACCACATTTTTATCAAAAGACGTTTGTTTCATTTTGCTTTTGCTTTCTTTTGCACAAAATAACACTTATTATGACCGCACATGCTTAATCCGTATTCATTTTAAACAATCTTCTCTCGCAAATTGACATTAAAAATACTATTTGTCAAACAGGTTGCGTAATGTGTGTGCTACGCTTTTTTTAACAAGTATGTTTGTGTGGTGTATTGGGCCCTTTCAACTTAATTTAAATCGATGTTCAATCAAATCACGTCTGCGTTATCAGTTATCGAACAAATCAGCTTGAAGTAAGAAGAAATTAACGACACAAAAAAAAACAGGCAAGTGAGGTAAGAGTGATCATTGGAAAATAAGTTTAATTTATAAACCAGTTAATATTTTTGGCAGGTTGCAATTGAAAAATGGCCAAGTTCGATGACGCTGATGAGCATTGAGCAGCGCTTTAATGTCCTTGTGTCAGATGCGGAGATAACATTCTTCTATAAGCACGCAATCAATATGCATAGCCACACTACCCGCCACAAAGAAAGCAACCACTCCAGACTATTCTCAAATCCTCGCGCTTCGATCAGCGAGGGTGATCTGCTGCACAATGAATGATAGTCCGCCCACACGCGCCTGTGCGGTGCAAACATTTATCTCTAACAATGTTGGCGTTCAGCTTAATGTGTGACATGAACGCCTTGGATTTTGATGATGAGTTGGAGACATCGCAGCAAAGCAAAAACACACAAAAGAGGAGAAAACGTCTGATCAACGAAGCGAAAATTTGATAACCAACACAGCCAATCCAAGTTTCTCAACGTTCGAAGGCAGCCAAGAACTTTGAGATGGACCGCAAAAATTCATTTTATTGTTATTCCAGCTGGGGTACTATATACGACGGCTGCCTACCCTTGGTCTGGTAATGATACTTTGGTTCTTTGGCGATCTTCTCACCTTATAAACGCTGCGCATAGGTTGGCTATTCCGTAAACCAAACAGTAGATCCTTCTCACTGTCCAGTCCATCCGACGCTGCTGAACTCTCTATAAAAGTGTGGGCTCCTCCTTAGGACTGGGCACTCGGCACAGGACTTAGAGTTAACTTTCATGTCTGTCCCACTACAGTTATCTGTTGATTAACTGTTACATCAGAAAAAACACAAATAAAATTCTATATGATCTAATTTTTTATCGAATTCAACAATTCTATTTCCAACGGATGTTGACATCAATTCGCTTGTACTCCGTGCGCTTTGTTTAGACCCACATAAAGTTGTTTTTTCTCATCGTTGATCTCTTTGAGTGTTTGAACGGCCAACTCCAGTTGTACCTTCTTCAATGCATGTTCACTGGCAATGTAGTCCTCTATGAATTTCAGGCATACCTCGTCCGCTTCGAAATCCGGCGCCGATTTACCAATTGCTGTTTGTATCTCCTTCTGTATATTTGTTGTGTGCTGGTCAGTCTTGATAACCGAACGTAACTCGTTCAATGCCTTCTCCTCTTCTGTGGGTAGCAACTTGTCAAGCTTTTCAAAAATGCTTTTGTACTCCACTGGCACTTTGTGTATTTTATAGGTCAGCGCTATCAGTTCCACTGCATTCTTTAGATAGTCACGACGTATCATATCATATAACAGATCATCGATACAACGATGCCAAGCATAGAAGAAAGCCATCGGACCAAAGTGGCGCGTAGAGCGTAATGCATCGAACTCTTTGCTCTCGTTGAGATGTTGATATACCTGCGCGGATATTGTATGGAACTCGACCTCGTTGGGCTCATATTGCACGGCTAAGCGATCGAGCACGAATTCGTACTTGTGTTCGTCCAGACAACGTTTCAAATGCTCCGGCTCCGAAAACATGCGTGGGGTTCGTATTTTACGACCGTTCAACGGAAAGTAAAGCTGTTTCATGCGTTTAGCGGTTTCCCAAGGTGCGTAGGCAAGTGTACCATCGGTATCGCGCACGAGTACTTTGCGTTCCGACTGGCGTAGACCGTAGGTTATGTCTGTGAACACAAATTTCGAGTTGGAGAAGTTCTTGAGAGCTCCATCCTTCGCAATGATGCTTTGAGTGTCTGGCTTTATGCTGACTACGGGCGCCATTGCCAACAAGTCACGTGATTTGTGAACAGTTTTGACGAACTCTTGCTCTAGCTGTTCGGTGGTCATAAACTTGACCTCGGGTTTGTTGTCCGGTACGGAACGCTTACGAAACACCTTGTCCAGATGCAACCGCGTCATGGAGCGCAGCAAGCTTTGCGTTTCGGCATCTGTGAACAAAGGTTGGGGATCCTGTTCGTAAGCGAGTGTTGGCCTGGTAGAAGTGGCACGTTGCAAATTAATGAGTGCAACTTGAAAATTTCGAAACGAACTTAATTTTAAGTTATTAAACAAAATCGACATTTTCGCCTATGTATAATCAGTTAGATATCCACAGTAGTGTAATATGCTATAACACATGCTTATGACAGATATTCGCGTATACGTGTGAATGTCGGCTATGATAGACTTCCTTGTATGCACACCAATAAGAATAAAACTAATTATCGAGTATTGTTATCGAAAATTTGGAGTTTGAAGTTTGACTAGCGAAGGAAACGTTTAGAAACACTTTGAATTTTCTTTTCTCAAATGCAAATTTTTAAGCTATTCAATACACATATAAGGTATTCGACCAAAAATTAGAAATAAAGTAATCACCCATTCGATTACCTTAGTCAAAAGTCAAAGAAGTTATCATCACTAACACCGATGCGCTGAAAGCTACGGTTTAAGCTGTCAATTTTTTGGCGAATCGGAAAGCAAAGACGTTTAGTTGGCGAATTTTACACGTGTTTAATACATGCAAATAAAATGGATAACGCCGATGACATGGCCGGCACAAATAGCGTGCGTAAAAGGCGCCACTCAGCAACAGGTAAAGATACATTTGACGACTCCAAGGAATTAATTTCTGTTGATGATATTAACGATGACACAGAAGTCGTGCCGGTTATGAAGCAGCGGCATTTGGAAAACGACGCAGAGTCGACAAACAATATAACAATGCCACAAAACAATGAATTCCAATTGGTCGATTTTTGTGATGAACTACTTTTTGAAATCTTCAAGCATTTGGACTCTTGGTCGATATTGGCTCTGATGAAGTGAGTTCGTTAGAAAAAAGTAGAATATTAATAAAAAAAATTTGTTAAAATGGCGCTCGTTTTGCAGCTCATCTCCACGTTTCGTTGGTCTCATGGCCGACCGTCGTTTTTGGCGGGACATCGACCTCAGCAATAAACCTTTGCCACTGGGAATACTCGAGGATGTACTCGTGCGCGCTAATGAAAAGACATATTCTATTAAGATATGTGGACCGCCATCAGGGCAGCATGTGATTGGTGAATTCAAACAATTCACTAATACATTGACTTCGATATTTCCCAGGTTACAGACGAATTTGCTAACACTCGAATTGCAAGGTGTCAGCTTAGATTTTACCTATGTGAGTAAAATGCGTTGTCATCATCTACTGTAGCAATCTTATTTAGCAAAATTCTCTTATGAATAGATAAATATTACGGACTTTCCACCTAATCTCAGACACCTAGTGCTACGAGATTGTAGTTGTCGGATACCAGATGATATGAAAAGCATATTTCACACAGTGGAAACGCACATGAAGGTTTTGGAGGTAATTTAGTGGGAAAACCGATAACCGATATAAAATAAAAGTGTTTTCATATAGGAACTATGCATAGAAGATTGTGATTGGTTTGAGCCGTACTACATTATGGCCATTTCTAAATTACCAGAACTTAAAAAGTTGAGTCTGAAAGGTTGTCGTTTGTTGAGTAAATTTGTACCCTACGGCAGCATGGCAGCGCGCTTTGGCTTTCACAAACTTGAGGTTCGTATGCACACACACACACACACATGACTACAAGCCTGGTTGTGATTTAATGTGCTTAAATTTCAGGTACTCGATCTGCGCCTTACACCGATACACAATGCCGATCTGCAATGTTTCGGTGCTGTGGAGTCATTGAAAGAACTCCTATTGGATTGTCCCGATATGACGGGATCCGAAGATGAGGCAAACGAGTTTTTGGCACTTGCGAACAATCGTGCCGGACCTTCTCATGTCCCACCTGCATATAGATTTCGTTCAAGCTGCTCTGCAGGTTGTAATTTACAGCGGACTATATATGCCTTCACTGGCTCAGGGCGAAACGAGCCGCCACCGCCACCGCCGGTGGGGCAACATCGATTACCCCCGCATTTACGTATAAATAATGATAATGACGACGAGGATGATGATGATGACGATGATGATGATGATGATGATGTGCCAAGCACGAGTACTCGGGCTCGAAGTGTTGGCGAAGTAGCATCACAATTAAATAATTTAAGCGATGATATGCCATCATCTTCTCGGCAAGCACGTGCCTCAGTGACACATAATGCTGCAGATACGGGATCAGGCACAAGCCAGGCAAAGGCAAATGGCACTGGGGTGACACCAGCAGATGGATATGAATCTGAATCCAGCGTGGAGACAGACAGCGACGACGATCAACCAAAAAAAGAAGACACTGATGAGTACGAGCCATATTCGAGTACTTCACCACCTTATTCGCTTTCAGATAGTATGCATGTGAATGGAACAGACGACGACGACGACGATGATGATGACGATGGACCACGTTACCCTCGTTCGTCGCCAATACGTTACATTACAAATCCTGATAGCTCGAATTCAGCAGTGGTAAAATCTAAAAATGAAAATCCAGACGTTCCATGTCCAGTTGAGGAATGTGTAGCTGCTGAGTATCCAGTTGATGAGGATTCATCTACTGAGGATTCAGCTGCTGAGGATTCAGTTGCTGAGAATCCAGTTGCTGAGAATCCAGTTGCGGAGAATCCAGTTGCTGAGAATCCAGTTGCGGAGAATCCACTTGTTGAGGTTTCATCTACTGGTAATCCAACTGAAGCTAATCCAGCTGCTGTCAATCCAAGCGCAAATCCGCCAAATCCATCGGCCAATCGTCCGTCGTTTATGGTTTGCCCTCATTCGGAGGCACGTAGGTTTGACGAGGTGAGTCATCGATTGGAGCACATACGCAGCAATATTGGAGCGGTTAATCAACGTCGCGGCGGAAGTGGTAATAATCCTGCATATAGTCGGTTTTCGCCGCGTCCCTATCAAATCATATGTATGAGTCCACATAATCCGCGCGAACCCCTCTACGTGTTGCATGCACATCGGGCGCCAGTAGTGCATGGCCCTCCGCACCAAATGTCGTATTACCAGATGCAACAGATGCGACAGTATCCGGATCAGCATGCACACGTTTTTCACCGTGCACCCACTAATGATATCGATCAGGTCGTAAGAAATCCCATATTCTGGAATATGATGGATCCGTTGAACACACAAGCCTCGCGTAGACAGCGCTATCGCCATCCTTTGCCTACGGTGACCACACAAATCTCGGATCGCGCTATATGCAGTTTCGGCCGTACACTGAATCCGGTCGAACCGGGCGTCATTTGGATACGTAATGTGAATCGCGCACAGAATAACCGTTTGGAGCGCATAGAGTTGCGCAACTATACGCAAATCACCAATATGACTTTACAACATTTAGTGCAGTGCTCCCCGAATTTGAGCTACATCGATGTCAGCGGCACGAGTGTAACACGTGTGGGCGTACGCACGTTTCTGGAGCAAATGCCCGATTGTACGGTAGTCGCGACGCACCTAGATAGGGAAGCAGAGGCGAAGCAAGAGACCAATGAAGATCCAACTAGTGCAACAGACGCAGGCAGATCACAGCAAGAGGGTGCGGCAGCTGCGGCGGCGCCCGAGCCAAGTGCCAATGACGAAGCAAATGGGTTAAATGAGCTACAGCAAGTGCCTATAGAGCAGAATGATGGAATGGCTCAGTTGGTGGATCCGTTGCGACTATTACCGGGAGACTTGGAGCCCTTGGGAGATGTGCCAGCTAATCGCGAATTAGTCGAGCAGCCGGTTAACGGTGAAATAGGGGAGCAAGTTAATCGTGAAATAATGGATCGAGTTAGCGCTGAATTTGTTGAACAGCTTAACGTTGAATTTGATCGCGTCAACAGCGCCCTACGACAGCAGCTAAATCTTCCAATTCAGCTAGTTTTGCCAAGATTGCAGTTGGCAGACGGTCCAAATCAGCCAAGAGCCGCAAGACCGGCACCGACCGAGGCCCCTGCAAATGATCCTTTGTCGCCAGCATCCCCTGCTGGCAGTCCAGTGCCACCAGAGGAACGGAATGTCGAACAATCGGCGCAACAACAATCGCCACCTCCTCAACCATCAACATCTCAACAGTCGCTCAGAGCTCAGTCGTCGTCATCTAAGCGATTACCACCTAAACCATAAAACGAAATTCAATGTCACAAAGCTAGGAGCGCATTCTGTTTTAAGACAAATACATGAATTACTCGTATTTAGATGTAGGAACTTTATGTTTATCTCGTTTTATCAATATTGCTGTCGCGGATTCTCAAATCATACCTCTGTATGTTCGACTGTACAGTTAATATTAACACATACATCATATTCATAATCATGTATTTCACGATCTAACGTAGTCCCATATAGGCTCATACATACAACTGACGCGAAGAATTCTTATGAATCGTACACAAGCTGTTCTTTTTAAAACCTTTTCCATGAACTATCACGAAAATCGAAAATCAACTATAATGTAAAGATATCCAAAACATTGCGATAAGTATTATTACTATGGGAACTCGTACTACAAATTAACAAATAAACATACATTATGCGAATATAAAATATGGAAGTTTACAAAATTTTATGAACTTGCAACTGTATGGATTTGATGATGAAATGTTTATATATTTAAAGAAACAACAATTACGTCTGAAGTTCCTGAAAAATTGTTCGATGCGCGTTTTGTAAAATGCTTTAAGGGACACCTTTTCCCAACTTCAAAATTTATCTAAAACCTTAACTAATCTAAGTAATTATGCATATAATAATAAAGTGTTATCCATCTGTATAACTATTTCGCAGCTTCATTGTTCGAGGACTCTTCCTCCTCCTCGATATTCGAATCATCTTCATCTGAAACTTCCTCTGTATCGGTCTCGGAGTCGGATGTTTGGTTTCCGGGAAATTCACCGGTGAGGAAAAGGACTGCCTTCGGTATAACGCTTTCCTTTATATAGTATCCTAACTCGTAATCGTTCTGTAGTGTAGACTGAAATAAACGCCGTAAAGGGATATGCGATATGCAATTTGCAAGTCCTTAGATGACTTACATTAATATCGCCAAAATGTGGATCATCTACTGCTGGCAATTTCGGTGGGCTGAAGAAGTCGAAGAATGAAATTTCCACTGTGTGAAGAATTAGAATACCATATTAAATAGAATTCCGAATTTTGAATTTAGACAACTCATAATACGAATAATAATACCTTTGCCTGTCATGGTCTTGTCGTATGGTGGTTTCCATTCGACTACGCAGCCCTCGCATTTACAGATTTCAGCACCGTCAAACGGCAAGGGATCATCCTTATCCGGTTCACATTTCAGGTGGTATGTTTTACTCAAGAAGCGGTTTTTCAGAAACTCGTTAGGATCAAAGAGGAAATCAATAACAAAACATTGGTTGGCTTTGTCATCATAAAGCCTGGTGCGCATATCCGTAAGATGCTACAGTTGAATATAATGTTTACCGTTATCAAGTAAATTTGTGTGACTACTGTATCGGGTACACGTACACTGAGAACTTCTTCATCCTTCTCGGTCACGAATCCATTGAACGCGGCCTTAAGCACATTCAACCAAAAATGCGAGACGACATTAGGGTCTTCGCAGTGTTTACGCTTGAAATCTCTGAATTGAAATTGGTTTTTCCATTAAAAAATTATTAACTGGGATCCCCAAATGGCGGACTTTCGTTTGTTTGGCTACACTTACTCTAGAAAGTCTGTACGCTTCTCAAAAAACGGACGGTGCTTATGTTGGTATTTAATCTCCAATCTAAAGATTTCACGCTGGAATTCCACGTCGATTTTCATGGTTTCCAAATAGATACCCTTTAGGTAAGCGATAGCTTCCTTGTCTGCTTCGTTGAATTCGCAGTCCTAGAATATATTGCGGGTAATTGGTTGAGAAAGACGTAAGAGAGAAATAAAAATTGAACATGATAGAGTAGTGTGATTGGTATAAAGCACATGAACATGGTTATATTCATGTAATACCCGATGTCCGCAGTCACTGTCTATGTCGTTTGTGAGTTAGGGAGCTGGTGACTTGAAGTCATATATATTTAGAGTATATTGTTTGAACCGGCCGGGCATTATCACTAGGCTGGAGAGCCGCACAAATTTTATGTGCCAAATTCGAGTTCTTTCTTTTGTATTAACTGTTTATAATTTTCTGATTTTTTAATTATTTCAATGGAAAGGCAGCGCCAAGAATCATGGTACCATAAACCAACGTATCGTATTTATAGTACTTCTTTCATTATTCTATTATTAATGCATTAATCTATTATTAATATATAAAAAGCTCACTTACCTTTTTAGGCTTTGGTTTTGCTATCTGATTGGCAATGAAACCCACACGGTTTCTAAACATATCCATATCCATATTTCTTTATGCTTGTCTGTATTCTTTCTTTATTTTTGTACTAAGAAATATGAATATTTTTTATTTTTTCAACAATAACGAATATGTGTTTTCCAACAACGACTTGACTGAGTCGTGCCTACTACGAATTGAGAGTTCTATGGTGTGAAAGTCATGGCTAACTTGAAAGTAATTTTTGATTTTTCCAAATTTTTGTTGTTCATTTCAGAGACTGAGATTTTTCCGCACGGCTACATGGCTAAATTTCATGAGATTGGCATGCACGGCGCGTCATCTAAGCTAATTTTCCGCCTATTTAGCAAACTTTCGAATGAATTTTTTGGTAGCGTTCTATTTGCCTACAAACCAGAGGTGCAGAGGCGGCTTTTGAACACCATTTCCGTCAATTAAAAAAATAAATGTATCATGGAAAATTTTGTGCAAAACACGATTTGACAATATTCACACACATTTTAAAATATAAATATGAGTATTTCCGACATTTTCTTTTGTCATGCTTCGCCATTCTTAGGCTGCTTGCTTCTTAGGTTTACTTTTTGACGATTATACTGACGGTTGTAAACTACAACTCCATTCGACTATTTACTTAACTACTTCATACTTAACTACTTAACTTAAGAGAACTCGTTTGCTAATTATAGCGTTCGATTGTTTACATTCTTTTTGCGTTGACGAATTTTATGTTCGGCTTCATTTAATAGTTGGCTTAAGAGAAATGGGCTGAAAAAGTTAACCATTTTTTCTTTCTTTCATTTTCCGGTCCTGCGTTATTGCGCAACACAGTTGAAGTTCTGGTTGAAGCCTTTTTTTAACTACATAGATCCATACGTGCGTTGTGAAAGGCAAAGGCATACTCGTATATGGAGCGATACAGGTGGAACACCTTGGCAAGCTCTCCCCATCTGTCTTATTAGGAACGACAAAACAAATCGAATCAAAAGTGGAGAGTGACCGTGAGCGATCACTGTCAATTAGAAATGTCAATATGCGTGGGCGATTGTTTGTGCGCTCTTCGCTTTTGTTCTTTTTATTGTAGGTACCGTTACTTTATTGAGAGTTTAGAAGTTGCGCTCTTCTCAGTCGTTGTGCAAGCGAGCAGGGGATGACAAAATTTGCGTGTCATTGCATAAAGTGTGCTTGCTGTGCATTATCATTCCAGTTTTACGTTTTTTTATTGTGCTAAAAAGGCAAGTTTTTATTTGTTCTTCTTGTTTTTAAATTTCTAATAAATATAATGATAATTGTATGAGTTCTTAAGACGTCGTTAAACAGTTAGACCTTCGCTTCGTTATCACATTCATTTTCTTTTGGCTTTTACAATTAATATCGAAATGCAGACGATAGAATGAGAGAAAAGTATACAACATGAAAATGAAATTATGATTGGGAATAAAAAGGGCAAAGCAAATGCAAACAGACACACGCGCACACAAAACGCACACAAATACAATACAATAAAGCAAACATATTTAGCCAAGCGGAAGTACACAGTTGCGGTGCGTGCTAGGAACAGGAACAGTCGCAGGCACAGGCGTTCCTAACGGACAAAAACGCATTTTCGTTAAAGCGAAACTCTTTCGAACATTTCTCGAACAAATTTTTTTGGTACTATTTTTTTTGTGGAACTTCAAAGCAAAACGATTTTCTAGCTGATATTAAGATTGGCCAAAAACAGTTTTAAAAGAAGCCCTATGTATGCGTGCCACATGAATTGTCGCAAAAAACATTAAATCGAATTTGCATCTGTGAAGCGTTTTTCCGTGAATCCGATCCGTTTCTTCAACGCACGATGACTGGTTATGTAAAGTGAGTCACTTACGACATCATCGAGTGAAAACACTAGTGGTCGAAAGACGCAGAAGCAGCTCAATCTGTGTGCCAGCAAGGACTAACATTCAGGAAGGTTTTGCTATGTATTTAGTGAGAGTGGAGGGAATCATGAGCCATGAGCTGCTTCCGTATGGCAAAATCATTAAATCAGATCTCTATTGTCTAGCGATGCAAAGAAGCGACCAGAATTGGCCAATAGAAAAGTTGTTGTTTTTCACCAGGACAGCGCTACACCCAAAGAGTATTAATTCATATGAATAAGTTCTCTCTGGCTACACCACACACGTCAATATTGACTTGCCAGAAGCTCAGATAGGTTGGCACCAAGTGGCTATCACCTTTTTTATCATAACAAAATTGTATGGGTGACAAACAAGTTGAGTACTGCGAAAATCGATTCGTTGAGTTTCTTAGCAGCAAGAAGGGGAAGTTATTCTCAAAATGGCAACAAGTTATTGAACAAAACGGGTCATATTTGACATAAACTGGACAATGAAATGTTTATTAAATAAAATTAGAAAATAAAAAAATTAGAAAATAGTGTAAAAATAATGGATTTCTTTTTACTCAATCTAATGTGTAGGCGGCGTATTCTTTCTCTGTTTCTCTTACCTAATCTTTTAACTTTCAAATGTTGCAAATTTTCGAAGACAAAAAAACAGAAAAAGTCTTAAGATTGTTCTGGATCGCTGGAAAAGGTCGTTTTTATGTGTTTTTTATGTTACTTACTCACTGTTAACTGCAACAGTGAGTAAGCCGAACAAAGTACAGTGTATACAAAACAGGGTTTGTAATACTCTTCTCTGGCGTATACTGTTTCTTATATTATCAAATAATGTGGATAAATACTCGCTAATGATATTATTTCAGTTGTGGCTCACTATAGCTGATAATGAGTGTTCTTTTCGCAAAAAGATCCTAATTATATTCAATGACCATATTATTTTCGAACCTTTGGTTGGCTAGGTTAACTCTCAAACATACAAATGCACACAGCAAACTTACGGCAGACGCCTGACGGCGGCGACGTGCATATATGTGCTTGTGTGTGTGTGTGTGTGTGTGTTTGTTTACTTTGAAATATGAAATTACAGAAGTGTCGTCTATGCTATGCACTAAAGTCCTTTTGTCCACTGCTTGAGCGAGCATTTGGCACTGGGCTCGCGACACATTTTGATATTATTAAATTTTCATAAATACCTATGGGAAATTAACGCTGAAAAAAAGCCACCAAAGTAGAGGAGAAAAACAACGTTATACGAATTCCTGCAGCAATGCGTCAAATGAAAAGCAACTGTTGCATATGCTGCCTTAATACATGTGAGTGCACGGTGTGGTGTTGTATGGTGTTTCGCGAAAATCAGTTTAATATGAGAATTTAGTTTAACAACTTAATGAAATTCTAAAATACTGACATAATCATTCAGAGAAGGCTTAAATATTATAGCTCGATATCAATTAGGCACATCCTTTAGCTACACTTTAAGCCTTGGAGCTTGAGATTTCCTCGTTTCCGTAGAAAGTTTGTTGACTACGCTTAACTGTTAACTGTTACGAATACTCTAGCAATTTAGTTAGATTTAATTATCTCTGCTAAGGACTCTGCGTATGTGGTTGTGTGTGTATGTGTGTGTGTGTGTGTGTAAATCAGAAAATTTTGCTGTAAGTGTTTTGTTGCACTTTAAGCTGCGCACAACTCCTTTTCGTTTTATCTTGGCACGTTACTTACCAGAGCAGGAGATACGCAACCTTCAAGCACCGCTTAGAATTAGAAATAAGCTGTAACAATAAACGGAACAATTTTGTAAAACAAAAACATCAAATTCTGCCATGAAAATTTCTCATCACATTTTGAATTTAATTAAACCAAAAATTAGTAAAACTGCAACCGGCAAAAGCAGCAAAGCTGAGCTGAGTGGCAGACAACTGTGTTGTATTGCGTTGTGTTGTGTAGTGTTCAAGGATTAGGAAGCAGTTATGATGGAAAGTGCATGTTTGCAGAAAATCGAATAAGGACCATGAGCAGTAGTAGTGCGAGCGACAAAATTCATTTGTGTGTCTGTGTGTGTGTATTTGATAATAACGAGCAGTTAAAGAGCAACCAAGCCAGCCAGCCAACAAGCAAGCAAGCAGGAAACTTGAGTCATCCGAACCAATTGTGTCATAAGATCCGTCGGAGAGCCACCACCTGGCGCCAGGTGTTTTTGAAAGATTTCATTTGCCAAAAAATCAAAATCAGCAACAGCACGAAGCATCCTGGCAACAGAGTCTACAGCATCAGGACTAACTCAAAAATGCCCTAGACGATTTGTGATGAAACGATGTGTTAATTAAGGTCATAATAATTCAAATTAAATTGAAAACTTTCTGCAGACGTTTTGGCCATCAAATTGAAAGCAAATTCCCTGCCATTTGTACATTGAAGCTGATGGCAACGAGGCAACGTTGGCCAGTGAACTCCTTAATCTGATTGCAACAAATTATTTTTCACCTTAGCGAACTCGAACTCAAACAACTTTGTTGAATAATTCGAGACAGCTTTAAGGCGAAATGAGACGAATGAATGATTTTTTCGGTTGTTCGGTTGGCAAGAGCAAATTTCTTAATGCGAGCCCTTCAACATGTTACCAGGACTTCAGGACAAAATTATAATTCTATTTTAAGAATGTGTCGATTTGGAATCATGAAATTTCGAGTGGAGAAGAGAACTCATTGTTTAGACAAATGTCTGGCAATTATGCTACCGTGCTTCGCCCAATTTGCACATTATTTTGCATATGCAAAGTTAGTGAAACTTTAGGGATAAAGGGATAAAAATTATAACTATGTTTGTCTGTATGTTCGTTATAGACGGCGAAACCACTGGACCGATTTTAATGTAATTTTCAGGGAAACTCTAGAATAGCCTCTTGAGTAATCCTGTGAGGTTTGGTGTGAAATCTATTTGTATTAGTATAGTACTTCAACAGTTTGCTGTTGAAAAGCATGTTAAATTAGAAGTCGAAAGTCTGTCAAATCAGTTTCACAAATTTTTTATTGTTCTTGCGCTTGGAAACGAAACGAAAAATGTCGTATATTATAAGGTGCTTCACTGCAGAGAATCAATCCAAGCAGCAAAATACATAACTCCAATCAAGCAAATTTCTTGCTGATACGCCATTGAAATATTTGATTTCTATACTTTTTTGAATTGTTATTTTCCTCGCTAATACCCTAGAGGACAGAACGACGTCTTGCGCGTTACGCTAGTAAATTATTAAAATGAATATTTTTTTAGAGAACAGCTGTTTGTTGTTGGCTGTTTTGTTTGTAGACTTTTAACGGACAGACGGACAAAATAGAACAACTGATAGATCTAGAAAGGTTAAAGCTTGTTTAAAGGTTATTGAGAATATTTGAAGAGATGGGCTTTTAGTAAATATTTTATTGTGATTTATTTATTTATTTATTTATTTTTTATTTTTTTATTTTTATTTTGTTGTTTTTTCTACAAGTGTTCACTTAGTTTCTTAATGTTGTTTGCTTCCAGAGCACTGAGCTCTTCTTTAACTCTCTTTTCTTAGGTCGCCTGCTTTTCTGCTATTGCATGGCACAGGAATATCTATGCTAATTTCAAGGACATGATGGGTGGGCCAAGGTTGTGACTGTTATTATTTAGACAGTGTATATTGTAGTATCAAAATCATGTGATTTCGAATCAAGTGCTTTTAGTAATCCTAATTATACAGATATCAAGTCAAAGAAAATTTGCTGCAAGTTTCACTTTCTTTTTAAGTCCCTTCCTTTAGATACCATTGTGAAATGTCTTGAATGTTCTGAATAGCCGAAGCTTGTATTGTTTTTCTTCTTTTATTTTTCTTCCTTTTTTTCGTTTGTTTTTATTTTTTGTATATTTTACTTTAAAACTTTGTGTAGTTGCAGTTGTCTCAGTTTCTTAGTAGTTTGTCTGACATGCTTAATTAGAGTATGAGTAATGTGCAACTGAGCTCAGAGTGCAAACTTATGTAAAAATATTTTCTGAATAAATTCCGCCTTGGTGCGTGTTCAACATAGGTCTCAACAGAAGTTACTGTGGAAGTGGGTATGTGAAAGTAAGGAAGTGATAAGGTCGCCAATATTTGTTAGAGATAATATATATGACGTAATAATTTATGGCAACCTTTCATGGGTAAAAGTAAAAATTTAATTTGGCTGATTCACAATGCAAAAGTCACGAGTTTTGAACAACCGTAGGTAAATGTTATTCCACGAGTGAGTAGCTTGCTGACTAAGTGTGGTGTTGTTTTTACTCAAATAAAGTCTATACTGAACAGTACGCCACCAAATCACCTTAAGTTATTAATTTATTATTGCAAGAATTGACAACTTTGTTTTGAGTTTTGCACAAAGGAGAAGAAACGACAGTCGGTGCCATTGAATTGCAAACATATTTTTATGGCTTTTTATTGTATATGTTTAAGCTGTTCGTATGAGTAAACGCCTGGAAAAATGGCACAATCGCAGCACAATTCCCAGCATTAAAAATGTGTTTGACAATTATTTGTCGAAATTCCAGTTAACATGTCCTTTTTGTTGGCGCTTTTACATGACACTTAAAAACACACGCAGCAGCTTTCACATTATGCAAACTTCATAATTTGTTTGTGAAAGACACCAATTAAATGCTGCACGTTGGCA
This sequence comes from Cacoxenus indagator, assembly GCA_035041755.1. Lineage (NCBI taxonomy): Eukaryota > Metazoa > Arthropoda > Insecta > Diptera > Drosophilidae > Cacoxenus > Cacoxenus indagator. The sequence continues at coordinate 5,519,090 of JAWNKX010000682.1, read as the reverse complement.
TTTAATGCCATTTAATTGGCTCCGAACGATTGAAGCGTTCTTAAATGCGAACCAGACAACCCTTATTTGCGTAGGTGAAATGCGACCGAAACCATTAGCGTAGACGACAAAGGAGCCCTTTGCAATGTGAGCAGTTTCATGTTTTTTCCAGCACCAGCCACCACCGCACTCGTAGATGTCATCCGCGGCATTGCCCAAGTTCAAGGCGTATTTCGTGCGGCTTGCACAATAAATTAACTAAATTAGAGACAGCGGGTTTCAGAAACTTTTCATTTCAAATGGAAATAGAAATTTCATTTCAGATATGAAACAGATTATGTGAGCTGCCATAGTTCTTCTTTTTTATATATTGTGTGGGTTATCAATAGGGATTTGAGTAAGCTTCAAGCAAAGGCGAAGTTAAGCAATCTATTCATGATTAAGCCACGAAGGCATTTGATTTATAATAAATAATTCGCTAACCGTGTTCATATGCAGGATATCGGATTCTTATTGCTAAGCTAAATGATTCAAGCTATGTTGATCCTAAACATCAATGAAATCGGCTATGGTTGAAAGTATTTTCCAGTGGTTATAACGATGCAATTATATATCATTCTTAAATGACTATATGATAGATAAGGCATAGATTAATAGAATTATTATATATCGTCTACTAAGTTATCTACTTTGGTTAGAGACTCGGAAGAGTTTAAAGGTATACTTAGGCTCTAATAATATCCACTTGAGCTAGTGGAGCCTAATGTACAGATATGTACTTTACTATGAGCATCATGAATGTTATCACGGCTAAATTTTGTTTCACACAATTGAAATGCAAACGCTTCAGCATCATGCTGATAAATTTGTATGCATGCCAGTAGCTTAAAATTGTATGATTTTAATCTAATGGACAATTATTTATTGTATTTGATTATTGTTTTTTTATTAAACAATAATGAAAATTTAATATTCAGATTTATAATTTAAATGAGGAAAGTTGCATTTGTTGCGTTTGCAATTTTTTTTTCTATTTGATACCCAAAAATCAATTTTCAAATTCGAGATATTCTAAGAAAAATTTTTTTTCTCTATCGACCATATATAACAAGTTATATAAAGCCAAATAATAATTTGTTCAATAAAAAGTTAGTGTGAGTGATCATTCATCCGTGAGGCGGAATGGGAGATCTGGGAGGAGTAGAATTTTTAGGCGTCGCGTTTGCCTGCTGTGGTCCAGCAGCTTGACTACCAGCTGCTTGACATGGTGCTACAACTTATTGAGCTATCTATATGAAATATATTAACATTTCTTTTCAGGCATTACGATTTAGCAAATTGTTGGCTTTGTGCCCATTTATGGATGTTCTATTTTAAATGTAAAAACCTGGAAAACTTTAAATCTGAAAGTAATGAGCAAGAAAGCTCAAAGTCCATATAAGTTGCGGGTGTCATAAATAGTCTTGATTAAAGTGGCTAACAGAGCACACAGCTTTATACGAGCTTATGGATCAGTTCGTAGTAATAAGTGCGGTCAGTGAACTGCATCACGGGAATAGAAATTTTTTTGCCTTGCTTTTCGTACAATTTACCGCAAAAACATCTATATAAATAAAGTTCATATGCAGATTGTCATAATTAACGCTGCACTGTTGTCTTACAGCATTTTGAATTCCTAATTCGAACGCTATTCATGAACGCCTAGACAAACTTTAGGTGGCGCTGTAGGAGCAGCTCGCAATCCAGGCCCGCGCATGGGGCATCCATGTTAGTCACAAGCATGTTCAGTTGGTTGTGTACGTTGTGCGTGTGTGGGTGTGTAAACATGCATGCTTGAACAACTTTTTACTAATTTACATGCATTACACACATTTGCAATAAAACTAGTGGCACAACGACGACTACATTGACATTTTACATGCTTCATTAGCGTGCACTGGTATACGCGAAAATAATGAAATTTCCTCAGGACCCACGGCTGATGTGCTGCATTGGTAGGTGCTTACCAATATGCTTAGTTGGAGTTTATGTATCTAAAGTGTTGCTGTGTCGATATGAGTATCTAAGCTAGAGCAGCAGAACTTTTACTAAAAACTTACTTTGAATTAATGTATTTCTGGCATGCATTATCGGAGCAAAGCAAAGGAAAAAGCATTAAGAAGCAAATGGCAATTTTTGGCAAAATTATTGAGCCAAAGTTTAGCGCATAAATTACTTTATAACGAAGAAATAAATAAATAAATTTAAACGCATCGAAGTAAGAACTTCAAATTGACAAAGTGCAATACGTGAACGACTGCAGACAACCAGTGCAAGTAAGCAGTGATTTGTGGAAAATCATAAACGGTAGTTACACAGGTCATACAAGAAGAAGTACATATCGACTGGATTCTGCTTTCTATGGCTTTAAAACAGTTGCGATGGATCTACAGAATGGAATCTTTATGGTAACAAAGGAAGAGAATAGCCAGCACTAAACCTATTTACTACTACTACTACGTTGTAGAAGGACCACATTGGCAACCGCTCGCAACATCTGTTGATAGTGAAAGAACACAAAAGCCTGTTGTCAATTGTAGGTTCACTCATGCGAGCGAGATGCTTTTCACACGACACTTTAAAGTGATATGAAATTTCTCATTTTGGTACTTAGTAGGCTGCCCATTCATGATTTGAAATCTTTATCTTAAATTAGTTCAGGGCTCATTAGTTGGCCCAACCAACCCACATTGGTCAGTCTGTCTTTTAGTGATTCAATGCCCAGCGAAATCTTGTTGACATTTCCTTCAGACAAGATTACCCTATACAGTTTTGAGACTTGCTTTAGATATATTATATATTGCCTTCATAGACTTTCTTTAAGAGTTTAAGATTAATCTTCAAGGGCTCGTAGTACATCGTAGCTCTTTCTAATGGTCAACTGCTACCTCGAACATTATCTGAAAAATTGTGTATTTATCGGAATACCAATCTGAGCCGTTGGCAAAACCAAAACGCAAAGAGAACATCTTATTACAGAGAAAGTAGAAACCATAGATAAGAGAATGAAACAAAAAGAAAATCTTTGCAAATTATAGACACATATGTGCGCCTTATAATATTTTTGGTTCCCTATTATATATATAACATTCAGCATTTGCTAACATGATACAATTGTGGGAGAAAAGATATGACGTTTCATTTCTATTACTCTCAGGTACATTTGTCTTTCTCTCTTACATGTGACATGGTGTTAATTTTCAACTCTTTTTACGCGCACAACAACTAACTACTTTTATTACAAAGTATATTGTGCACAACTGCAAATGAAAACCCGTCGAATGTTGTATTTTTTAGCAAAATCGGTTATTTGGTTTAGGCGTAAGAGGACGATACAGCAAATGCCTCGGCCTATTTGTATATACTCTGCAGACTTGTGCTTTTGGCACCAGCCAACAAATTATACAAAAGAGAAAAGGTGACACAACAACAAATACAAGATGCAAAATACAAAACAATCCACAACAAAAAATGTCAAAACAAATTTACTTGAATTTCCGCTGCAATCATTTTACGAATGATTGAAAGACAAAAGCATAAACATGAACAAGCAACATATAAAAAATATCCAACAAATAAGACAAAGAAAATAGGTCACAAAGTCGTCTGACTTTGGCAATTGATGCGATTTTCCTTGAGTGATATATCAGCATGACTAGGTACGGTGTTGGAGTAGCAGTCGAAAGGAGGGCTTACAAAGTATCTCAAAGGCGAAACAAGAGGAAACAAGACGAAACACTTCAAATGAAATTACGGAAAAGCGAAATACACACACACACACACACACACACAAATATACACACCGTGCAATGCAAATACAAATACATAAGTGTGTCGCAAATGAGTGATTTCACAAAGCTATTGAAAATCAAAGAAAGCAATTGCAACAACTACAACAACAATAACAATAACAACAACAAAAACATTCGAAGTAGCAGCAGCATCTGCGCATAGTTGAGTGAACGAACGAACGAACGAACGTCTTCAAAAAGGTGCAACGGAAATGATGCGGCGACGCCGGAAGTTAAATTCGTTCTATGTGTTTGTGCATGGGTGTGGGTATGTGGGTGTGCCTGCTGCTCTGTAAAATTAAAATTGCATTACTTTGTTGTTGTAGTCGTGGTGGTGTTAGTAGTATAGGCAGCCAAGGCTAAATAACTTAATTTTGCACACAGACACCAAGCCATAGATACACATATAGTGAACATATATATAATCAAATTGCAACGATGTTTGCCGTGTCGTACTCAACAAAATACGTGTATCTGCTTCACTTCTAACGGTTTATTGCTTTATTACAATTTCGTTAGATATACGAAAAAATAATCTAATAACGGTTATTTTTGTTTGGATTGCCATATGAAATTTCGTTGTGTGTTCGCAGCCAAACCAAACAACTTCATTACGAGCGGAGCAACTCATAGACAATTATCAACATCATCATCACGCTCATTATTATCAAACAGTCGCAACGTAATTTTGTTGTTGTCGTCTTTGCAGGAAATAGTTTAATTAAAATGCCAGCAAAGTCATTAAGGACATTTCTTTTTGTTGCTAAGGTATAGCGACCGGCATATTTTTCGTTGCTCAAACTATTGCACGAATCTAACGCCCCAAATTCCTTGCTGCTGCGAAGTTATGCAAATATTTGTGAATGGAAAATGTGCGTAAAGCGGATGCTTCGATTTGTAGATTTCTGTTTATTTTTTCATTGTGTTTAAGTTAAAAATGTATTTCTTTTAAGTGTGAATTAAATCTTGTTTTCAAACAAGTTTGCAAAATATTTAATAATTCCAAGTCATATTTCTTGCAACTCGCACTTAATGGCTCTATGGCAACAAACCACTACAGTGATCCAGTGATCTCCCTCTTATAGCTACTTTTTCCATTAAAACTTAGAGAGTAGAGCTCTGAAACTTTAAGATAAAAAGGAATTAAGTAATAGCCACTGTTGTGCATAGAAGTCTGCGCTTGACGAAATATTGAGAGCCGCAGCTTTACTCCAATCCAAACCCGGTTTACGTCAGCTCCAAAATATATTGATAAAATAGCTATCCGGTTTGGTCGATCTTCAGTGATTGCTTGGTTTAAGCCATGGCAGTTAGCAGTAGTATACCTAATTAACCGTTTCATCGGCTTTTTCAGTGACTGACCGACAAGTGCCAAGTGCATCTTTGACATCGAAATGTCCGGAACGGAATCGAGCATACCACTCCTGCTTCCAGCATTCACAGACCCTTCACCGTAAATCGCATCAGAAGCATCACATAGTGTATGTCTCATATATTTCACTAATTGAATTAATATATCTTTTTACACTCTTTTGAAATGTTAGCTTTGAAACAGGTGTTCGTTTGATACAATCGGATTAGTGTTGCACAATATATGGGTATCAGCACCATACAATGTTAAAAAACAACTAATATTTGCCGACGTAAAACAAATTTTCCACAAAATAAAATGACATACAAATGTGACTACGCGAGAAGATCGTACTCAAAGTGTACTCCACACTACCTAACGACGTCCTGGCTGAAAGGTTTTAAGGTTGCTACCCTTATCGTCAACAGTCATAATATGTGATTTATCTATCTAACTATATATACATATATATAAAAATTCGAAATGGCGAATCTCTGAAAGCTGTTTACTCTTTTCTTGTCTTGGTTCCGACAAGCTAGTGCTGGAGAAACATCGATGTTTGCCCACAACGATTTTTCGATGTCTCTGAGGGCAGAGCATCAATGTTATCGATGCATCGTCGAATTACTATAAATGCTTTTTATGTAAATAGAAACAATTGTCAATGACAATTTAACAAATTGCTAAGGTTATTATTCATTTTTTTTTCTTATAAAATTTAAAAGATATGACAACAATTGAAAAAAAAAAGATTTATAAGTTTGCTTAGCACACACGAGCTTTTGATGTGAAACATATTAAGTATGTAACTGAATGAATAAATATGTATATAAACATCTAAATAACAACAACGCATGCCGTCCTTTTTGCTGTTGTTTTCGATCAAACGATTGTTCTATCAGTATCAACGCATGCCTTCGTTGTTTTCACAACTGAAGACTTCGTTTTCGTTTCACAATTTCACTTTCAGGTACGATGATGCGATAACGCTGTGACGCACATGTAAAATTTCACTCCACCGAAACCAAAGATGGTTCACATCAAAAATAATGCAAAACAAAAGAGAGTATAACATAAACAAAATTCTGTTCCAGTCAAAAGTTATACACAAAGTGGCTTTCACCTACTTTACACCTACTCAGCTTTGCCGCGTTATTTATGCCAATGATGAGAAATTATTCAAAAATATTGAACATCGGAAACATTGGATAATATGGACCAGCGATATTTCACGACCTGTTAGGTTTCACTGATATTTAAAAGTAGCAAACACAACTGCGACCAGTTATCAAAAATCACAGCTGCCAAATCACAGTATCACGCCAAACTGTGAATTGTGATTTTTCATATATGACAACCAAGTCACCATTCACAGACTTAACAGAAACTGTGATTTTGTTGTGAAATGCGATTTCAATGTGAATGAATTATTTTTGCGCTTAATGATCTGGCTGAAAATAAGAATAATGTTTAATAATGGGGGCGTATAATTGGGATGTATGTATTTTACATCGATATATCGATTTTAATAAATCGATGTGTCGTCCAGCACTACTTCAAGCCAATTCGAGAGATAACACATCTCTAACGTCACGAATGGCGGCATTTTGAGACAGCACCGAATCAGGACGCTTTGTGTGTGTTGCCTGTTGTTTTGTTGTTGATGAAACAAGAACAAAAGTCAGACAAGAGGTCCAGCAAGACCACCAACATCAACAATTAACCAAACTGCTGTACGTAGTATTTCTTTGGAGGACACAAACAATTCGATTTTTGTCATCGTCATCGCTATTGTCAGCATTAGCAAAGCCACAATGTCCGGCTATAACGATTTGGATCGTCAGATCGAGCAACTAAAACGTTGCGAAATCATAAAAGAGGAAGAAGTGCAGGCTTTGTGCGCCAAAGCTCGTGAGATTCTCGTCGAAGAGCCCAACGTGCAGGTCGTCGATTCACCTGTAATGGTTTGCGGTGATATACACGGCCAATTCTACGATCTGGAGGAACTCTTCAAAGTTGGTGGTGATGTGCCCGAAAAGAATTATCTCTTTATGGGCGATTTTGTCGATCGCGGCTTTTATAGCGTTGAGGTGTTTCTGTTGTTGCTGGCTTTGAAAGTACGCTACCCGGATAGCATAACATTGATTCGCGGCAATCATGAGTCGCGTCAGATTACACAAGTGTACGGTTTCTATGATGAATGTCTGAGCAAGTACGGCTCGACAACAGTTTGGAGTCATTGCACCGATGTATTCGACTACCTAAGCCTATCGGCGATCATCGATGGAAGAGTTTTCTGTGTGCACGGCGGCCTCTCACCGGATATACAGCATTTGGATCAAATACGGAGCATCGATCGCAAACAGGAAGTGCCACACGAAGGAGCTATGTGTGATTTCCTATGGAGCGATCCGCAGGATGAAGGTGAAGGCTGGGATGTATCGCCACGTGGTGCTGGTTACTTGTTCGGTCCCGATGTGGTTATGCAATTCAATCGAACCAATAACCTCGAATTTATTTGTCGTGCACATCAGCTAGTTATGGAGGGCTTTAGGTGGCATTTCGATAATACCGTTTTGACCGTTTGGTCAGCGCCGAACTATTGTTACAGATGCGGCAATGTGGCAGCGATATTGAAACTAAACGAGTTGCTGCATCGTGAGTTTCTCATTTTCGAATCGCCACAGAAGGAGCGTGTGAACTGTTTGTTCCCATTGAAGCAACCGCGGGCTGATTATTTCCTTTAAAATATGAGTATGTTGTCAATGTGACCAGTCGTAAGAAAAATCCAAAGGAAAAAAAAGTTTCATTTTCATAAATAAATTAATCATTTAATAATAAATTCCTAAGGTACTCACTCAGTTGATTATATTAAAATATAAAATAAAATAATTTAAAATGATTTTTCCATTTAATATAATTTCTAAAATACTCGTCCATTAAGAGTGGTTGGGTCGAAGATAAGCGTAATCTGAAGGACAAACGATTTTTTCAATTAACTCAGATCAAAATAGTTAGCTGTCATGCTTCAATTTAGATATTCAATATTCGTACATTGTATTCCCATCTACTTAGCTGCGTTAATTCAGTGCTCAAAACCTTTCTCGAAGTGTGACAGTCAAAGAGCTTCTTTCAAGCCTTATCAAATACATGCATCCACAAAATAGATTTATTTTGCCTTAGTAGTTTCCTATAGCGTTCAAACTTCTTCAGCTCGAATAATTTTTTTTATTATAACCAAAAACTGCTGGTGAAAGAAATACATTTAATTTATTGCTTTTTAATTTGTAACACTTATAATTACTTTTGCAAGCTTTGTGTATCCATTTTCCCTTCAACTTTCATCAATGCCACCGATTTTGATTGCTCCTCTTCAAATACTTAGTTGTGAGTTACCACGATTTTAAATGGACTTCCAATGAAAAATCCCGCTTATGGTACCGAGCATCTAACATTAGTTGCTAAGAACTGCCGTTTGAATTACGATTCCACACAGCCACCATTGAATTAAGGCAGATCTGGGAAAATGCACATTCTGGAGACCTATTAAGTCAGCGGAGTTCAAATCAATCGATAGTGATAACTTGCCGTAGCGGATCTAATCATTTTTAGTCGAAACTTCTCTCAAGAGAGATACTAAATGAACAGCCAATCTTCCACATATCAATACGTAGACATGATTATTGTGGCGCCATATTACGCCATTAAACTGCAATGTGTTTTAATGAAAATTATATGCTTGGAAAGGTATTGTTCTAAAGCTTTGCATAGAATAATTTGTATGCCAATATATTGATGCTAAAGTAGGGAAAAAACAGGTGAGAAAATGTAACCTTTATAACAACAACAACAAGCATTGAAAAATCACAGCTAGCTTAGCGAAGTTTGTGGAATGAGAGAAAGACGAAAGACAGTGTTGTTTCTAACTGTGAGGAAAGAAGATGAAAAAACAGAGATAAGCTGTGTTGTGCTCGCACTCAGCTGTTGGTAAGAGGAGCAAGCAGCAAACAAGAAAAAATATGTGAGTGTGGTGCACTCAAGAGCCTCTGAAAATGAAGCGCTACATAAAGCAAGACTTATGTAGAAGGCATAAATGGCGTGTATTGTTTCCCCCCTTTCACTTAATTTATTTGCATTAACTGAACTAACTTAGGGCATTTGATTACGAAGTGTGGGTAACATACTATAAATCTAGATATTAATACGAAGCCCCCTTTTTTTTTTTGGTAAATTTTTTCTTAATTTCGACCATTTGGCGCTATTAATATTCCATATATTCGTATTCGTGCATTTAAGTCAAACTTTAGAGCATTTAAGTCAACAACAAATACTCATTTACCAAACAAAGAATAGATGAAATAAATAAATGAATTAGAATAGAATAAAATAATACCGAATTTAAAAGCGCTGCCAGCATGAATTCATTAAAAATAGGCGACCGACCAAGCAATGGTGTTGATTATGACTGTTCGCTATGCAAATTACAAAAAGTCACCCATAAAAAAAGGAAACAAAAAACGGAAAAAATCGAAGGAAAGCACGTCAATAAAGAATGACAATAGGTTAAATTCAAAGTTAAACAATGAACTTGTCGACACTCAAAGCCGCCGCACCGAGCGCATGATGGAGTCATAGGCAGTTGGCCACCCTCGGCACACATAGAGTGGCCTGGCGGAGTAGTTGCGGAGCGAGCGCAGAACAACGTTGCTTTGATGGCACAGGAAACATGCAAATTTCAACACGCCGCCCATCGCTGAAGAAGGCAACAACAATGAGCAAACGAAGTGAAAGGCAGCAGCAATACATGAAAAACAAGACAATAAAAACGTAGTAAAAGGCTAGGACGAAAGCGATAACAACAACGAAATTAAAATGAAAGCAATCATGACAATCAGAAACCGCAAAGTGTCAAATTAAATTATCAATAAATTCACGCCGAAAGCTGCAAAAGTTGTACAAATAAAAGAGCAGTTCTTGGGCAGGGGGATAAGTCGGTGGTTTTGTAAAGAAATTGATGCATGAAATGATGTTGGCGGCAGACGGGCAAGACAGACAGCGGATGTTGGACTACATTTTGTTCAATGAATGTCGTCTGCCCGGCGGGATGCGTCACGAGTACAGCGCCTCGAATAGATAATGAAATCATTAACGAAATCAAAACAACAGCGATACAAAAAGTAAAGAAAGAGAGATATAGAGAGAGAGAGAGAAAGCGGGGAAAAACGAGATGGAAAAAAGGAAAGCATAGACGCCAATTGTATGTGTGTGTGTGTGTGTGCCTGTGTTTATAGTAAAACAAGTGCTTAGTGTATTCATAAGTCTGCAGCACCAACACCAGCAACATCGAAGTATACACCAAGTTGGGGACTCTGACCAGCAGCACCAAAAAAAAAAAAACAAAAACAAAAAAAAAACAACAACTTGTACAACATTTGCCGATAATGGTGTTTTTAAGGGTAGCAGCAGCAGCAGCAGCAGCAGCAGCGTTGGCGGTGTAGCGATGGTGAAGAAAATAAGAAAACACTTGCAAATCATAAAACAACAAAAGCGCTGAAGAAAATGTTTTTTAAATCTTCATAAATATTCATTATGAGCTTGAAAAATAGTTTGGAACGGTCAGTGTTGTTTTTCGGTGTTGGTCGCCGCTCGTTTCATGGCACAGAGCTGCGCGACACCACATGCCGCAGAGCCTTCCTTAACTTGAGGCATTACGCGCTGGAAATAAAATTTGCAGTTGTGTTTTGCAAATCGACGGAAACGAAATATAAAAATTTATGCAATAAAATTTCGCTGGCATTTGTGAAAATTATGCTTCGGGTTAGAAAACAGCAGCACTACATCAATTTGGAAGTTAGTAGGTAATGTCAAAGAGTGCGTACCAATTTTGCGTTAGTACATTTTGAGGTTAAATCCTGAACCATTTGCTTTACTCAGAGAATTGAAAAAAATGTATGTGCAATTAATTAATTAATAAATAAATTTATTTTATTTTCACATTCATTCGCTTACAGAGAATATTTCCCAAAACAAGTGCTTCGTTGACTCTTTCAAGGAAGTGGTATAAATTTAGTGCCTGTCCAAAGGAGAACATTGTTTGTGTTGAATTGAAAGTGGTGAAGCATAAATTCTACCACAGTTCAACTTAAAACTCAACACAAGTGCAGCTTAACATGATGTTGTATGGTTAAGAAAAGTGGGTATCCACCACAACCATAACTCACAATAAACCTAATCGAATATTGAAATAAGCTAAAATAAACTTAGATGCTGGAGAAATCAAATTCACCTTGAACTTAGTACAGCTAAAGAGTATGAATTTTATTTTATTTTATAATTTTTTTTTATTAATATGGTTTAACATTTTTAACGTTTGAAAATTGTAGCCTTTTTAATGAGTGACATTTTTAAACTTCAACCATAACTGCAATAATATTGAATTGCTATAAGTGTGACAACGTTTAACTGTTGTTACGCACGCATGTCCCAAATTCATTTTATTACAAAGTATAATGAAACCCTAGCGAATGTTGTATGTTTTGTCAAAATCGGATATATAGTTTAGGCGTAACGTCGCTAAAGAATATGTCTTCACATTCACCAAAGATTTGATACACTGCGATATTCACCACACCTTAAATAATGTTAGCATAATTCTATTACAAATATAACTCACCATTTATAAAATTCTACAGTAACGAAACTCACCATCTGTTAATGTACTAAAGAAAAAAAGCAAGCTGCACTAAAGTAGTGTAGACATGATTCATATTTAAGAACAAAGAGTATTAATCCATATAGAGTTCCCATTTCTCTCACGAGCTTTTGGAGCGTTTTTCAAATCTTAAGAAGACATTGGCTTATGTTATTTGTCTGCTATTAACATCGAAGTAGCAGCGCAGGTCGCTGTGTAGCAAACTCATGGTGCTAACTACTGAACTGAAGTAATCAGGCAAACAGAAATTTTAGAAGGTGGGTGTCTGTTGTGAAATCGAAGCAAGCGCTATTTCCCCTTCTTGGTGTGTCTTCCTACATTTTGTGTTCTTAGCGCGAATTAGCATGAAAAGGAATTTCTGTATATCATCTTTGTTTTGTTTGTTTTGATTGCCGTCACCCATTTTTATTTTGATTGTATTGATATTGTTGTGGGAATGATATGATAGCAAAAAAGGAACATGTATAGGTTTGACGCGATTTTTTTATGAATGAGGAACATGATTTTTGTTATTGCAATTCCCACTACAATAAATAATTATAATAATAACGGATAAATTATTCGTTCGGGCTGTTAGAAATAAAGAAACAAATGACTCAATAAATAAGTAAAATTGATTTAAAATGCATATTTTGCGTTAGGTATGTCCAAAAATCCAAGTTGAATACAGCTAATTCTACCTTGACTACCAGGCAAACAGCAAAAACAGCAAGCAACTGCAAATGTCTCATGTGAAAACGATATCAAGCCACCTGCGCTACTGCGAATACAGGAAAGAAAGAAATAAATTTTGCCTTCGCCCAACAACAACGTGTGACATTTGTTTTTTCCTTATTTGCCGAATATAAGGGAAGACAAAGAAAAGAGATATTCCTGCGCGAATGAATATGTATACTTTTTGCGTGCACGCAAATTTGAAGTCAACAACGAAACGCGCTCGGGGCCTGACAAGCGAAGATTGACTTGTTGGCTACGATGTGAAGTGGGGCGCGTGCGGGAATAAAAGTTCCTTCTTTTTGCTACGCTCACGCAACAACAAAGTCTAGACCTTTTGTCTCTTTCTTCATTGACTATCGAGGAAAGAACAAAACACAAGTAAGGGTGACGAAATTTGCTTTGCGCGACTGAGACTCGAACTTCGCGGACTGTGCGTATTGCTCGTACAGTCAACTGCCAAATCTTGAATCACCATAATGCATAACAAAATTTCAAATTATGGGGATATTCCAGTTATGGAAGACATATTATATTGATTTTTCACTATAAACGTACTCAATTCGAGTCATGGAGATATTCGACTTATAAAAGTTCGACCTATGGAAATTCGACGATAGTTAAAAATTTCACTTGGGTTTCTTTGGCTGTTCAATAAATCCGCATTCACTGTACTTGCTCTTGAAATGAATTTCGTTTTCTGCCACAACCGAAAATTGTCTTCAAGAAGTTGAAGTCAAAAATCAAAACTTGCCATTGTGTGGGTGACCTTGTTGTGTAGGTGTGGTACGTGTATGGGATTGTGTTGGTTTTTATTGTCTCCCTTGCGTGCGAAATGTGAAAAGTTTGAGTGTGTTGTGTAAGTATAGTGTGTGTATAAGATTGTATTTGTTTCTTATTGTGTGTAGCACTGGGAATATTTTTGTACGATTTTGCTTTGTGATTATGCCTACTTTTTTTGCTGGCCGCCTGGTATTTTCATTTCGTTCATATAAATGAATATAGGCAAAATACAAGGCAGCCATGGCTCGATTTCGTTTGTTAAAGAACGATTTCATAAATTAAAGAAAATTCCACACAATTTGCTTAATATTCACGATCCACCTTTCAAATAAAGAACTTTAAAAAAATCAAAGAAAGAAGACAGTGTTCTGATTTTTGTTTTTATTATGTCTTTCTTGTGTTTTTATAATTTTGTTATCATTCAATATTTTCCCCTTTTACGGCAGTCCGTCCATTTGCTTGTTTACCTTAAGCAAACCAGCAGAATATTTTACCCCACATGGTTGAACAGACAAGAAATCTGTACAATTGCTTAAAATTTAACATAAGCCAATCGTTTCTTAAAAGTCTCTCCGGCCATTTTTTTAAGGGAGAAATGGGAACTCTATATGAATAAGTTCTCTCTGTTTAAGAAGTTGAACATTTTTGTTAAATTCCCTTTAATTATATTTTCACCACAAGGATAAATCACCACAGAATTCACAAAACAAGAAAAGTGTCTCACCACTTTCCTAAGCCAGTAGAGTTCAAACAAAATTCAACTTCACCCTACTTCAGACACGAACCACCGGTACGGATTAAACTCAACTCAAATTCGAAAGATGCGCACATGTTTTTACTACAAATTGTGTTCCCATTAGCTTTGTCACCATGCATCTACCCCAATGCTATAAAAATTCACCACAAATGAAGCCTAACGCAGTTCAACCGTATCGAAACCAAATTCAACACAACCACATTTAGTTTCTTCATGGTTTTCTTGCAGCAGAGCTATTAAAAAGTATGCAATAATATTCGAAAACATTTTTAAAATATTTAGGGAATTGGCTGCTAATATCAAACTAACAGTTAAGTCTTGAATATGAAATTTTGATGTATCATGTAATGTTTTAAGTGGACTTCTAGAAACTTTGGATTATTGAAAGTGAAACGAAATACAAATGTTAGAAGTTTGCATTTTCAATGCTCGGATGTATGTCACAAGAAGATATAAGCAATATCTTTATCAGGGACGACATCGTTTAAATAACAACAAAATGTATAAAGCACGTGGAAGGCCACATTATCAGTATCTAAACTGCTCATTAAAAAAAGATGATGAAAGAAAATTCACCACGACTACGCTAATACACAACCTACCCCAACACAAATGAAATTCAACATAGGAGAACTTAACGAAAGCGTAATGCAACTTTTCACAACGACATTCAATTGCAGGAGTTGAATAAGCGTGTTCAATTTTATATGAAAGCAAAGCGAATAAGAACTGTCACGCTTAAGCACACACACACACAAACACAAACAAATGCTTACTTAGTCACTTACTTACTCACTCTCTCCTTTCGAGTGGTCGCATTCTCGCACTCTCGAATAAATCGCTGTCAACAGTTTCTTGTTCAATTTGACGAGTGGCAAGTGGTGCTTCGTGCGCGTTCGTCGTCCTCGTAGACGCAGTCGTAATCGGTAGTTAACTTCGTCCACGTCGGCTTTTATTTCGGCTTTGTTGTAATTTTAATGTGTTTGTTGTAAAACTGTTGATTCCCAACGCGTGTGTGTTTGCCGCTGCTCGAGAAGGGCAAAGCACGCACAACACAAAATTTGAAAACAGTCGAACAGGACACGCGAAGCGGGTAGGTTGTGTTCTCTGTGGTAGTGTATTGTCGTATGTCTAAGCGTTTGATTGCGATTTCGAAAGCGGCGGCTTTGAAGCGTGTTGTGATTATAAACTATAAATACGAATATAATAAAAATTGAAATGATTTCTTAGAAATATTTTTCGTTGTTTTAACGGACAATTTTTAAAGGCACAGTCGGCATCAACAAACTTAAATCATAGAGTGAGTTTCTAAGCTGCGCTCGGTTCTTAGCTTACGTGTGCTTGTGTGTGAGCGCGAATTCAAAACGAAGACTTTACGAAAGCCGCTCGTGTCTTCACTGCGTAGGTTCGTCGTTCGGTTCAATACGAATTCTTCTTGCTTTGCGGTTTGATTCGATTTCACACGCTGCTCTCAACTTCGTTTTAGCCAAAGGTCGCTGTTGGCCTGTTTACGGTTTTACGGCCAACGACAGCGACAGCTAGAGAGAGCGAGAGAGAGAGAGAGAGAGAGAGAGTGTCAGATAAAGAACAGTAGTGAATGAACGAGAGTGCGTGCGTGACTGCGAGAGCGTGAGCGTCTTATGGTGTGACACAGAAAAGCGTTGAATTTTTTCGCACGAACACTTTGGCGGCGCCGCTGCGTTGCTCATTCATGTCGGAGCGCTTCGATTGTGCAGCGATTTTTGACGCATCGAATTCGAAAGATTTAACGTCAACAAAACGCGCATTCAAAACAAAGTAAAAACGGTTTTACGTCAAATAACAAAAAAAAAAAGATAAAAATTAATAAAAAAATAAAAAATAAAATAAAAATAAAAAAATTAATTAAAAATTCCAAAAAACGTTTTTAGTGCCACGAACAAAATAATAAAAAAACTTATAACAAAAGTACTCAACTCCAAATCGAACAAATTAACAAGTGATTTATTTCACTTTGAAAAGTCTTTAATGCAAAAATTGCACCAACAACAATTGTACGCGCCTTAAAATTTAAGTAAACAAAAAATAAATGTGTTTGTGTGCAAGTGTGTGTGCCTGTGCACTTGCAAAATAAAAGCAACTACTATAAAATTTAAACGAAAATCGCAAACGCGTTCGTCTGAAAAATTTGTCACTTGAAAAAGAAGAAGCAGTAAAAATTATTAAAAAAAAAAACAGCAACAATCGTGTGCCAATACTGTGAAATTGTGCTCCTTTTGTTGTAGCGGTAGGCAAGCAACTCGAGAAATTTTTGTATTTGTCAAATAAGAGTGAGTAACTGATTGCGCTAGTTTGCCTCCAAAAGCGTGGCATACTTTCAGGTGCACTCGTGTTGTATTTTTTTGCGCGAAAAATCAGTCAGACAACCATGAAAAGTGTGTACATTTTGTGAAAATTCCTATTTTCCATGAAATAAAGTCAATGCAGAACAATTTGAAATGCAATTAATTGTAGAGTAAACATAATTTGAGGTAAGCAAACAAATATCTTAGTTAAACTTAAACTTAACATATATTGAAGCAATTTATTTAAAAATATAAACAGAAAATAAAGTTAAAAAATTCTTCTCTTATGAGTGAAGTTTGGCACTTCAAACAACAAAGTCACCTGTTGCGATAAGTTGAGAATACCAAAGTTATTGGGTGGCTCAGTGAGTTGTTATGTTTTGCTATTCAAATGGCAAAACTCTTGTGGGAGAGATTATGTGATAAAATGCTTTCATGAAGTCTTAACTCTATGTTTAATAAGTAAAAATTTTTTTTAATTAATATGTTTAATTCGTGCGAAATCTCTCCATCATTCCACACTGATTTTAATGATTCCAACACGAATCACAAGGCTATTATGAAAATCTGCAGTTTAGTTCCAATTCAGTCAAGTAAAGCCAGATGCTTTGTTTACATAAAATACAGATAAAAATATAGGAAACCAGCTTAATCTTTCAATGTTAATACAATAGTTCTTTATTTTTATTTTAATAAATTTGTATAAACCATGAGTTGAGAAAGTATACGATTTACTGTTTGTTGCTTAGAAATTTATGCGCATACGAGAACTCCAATACTACATTGGCATTACAAACATAATATAAAATAATATATTAGTGAACCCTATAGATAGACTTTCTCACATAGAAATTAAAGTTGTAGCCGGAGAAGCATCGATTTTCCAGATTCAATACACAGCCAAGTGTGGCCAATGTTTTGGCCTTTGTACCACTTCTGCACATTGCAAAGGGCAAACGAATAGGGAAATGTAAGCGCTACAACTGAATTGGTGCACGTCTGCTGGTAGCATGGAATACCATATTGCCATTCCTATGAAATTCGCTGTAATTCATTTGATCACCAATCGTGTTTCATTACACAGTTTGAGTGATTTCAACTTACGAAGTAAAGTGATTGGTGAATCAATTCTCCAGCGTTGACTATGTTGTGGTAGTACAGGCAAATCGCGTGAATTTAAGTAGTCAGTGGTTCAATGGACAGCTTCGTTTACATCTGTCACAGGTTTATATTTGGAAATGAATTTAATCAATATTGACATTTCCAGCAACTAAAACTAAAATTGTAAAAATATAATTAAAATAAACTAATATCATTAAAAGCGATTGTGTATGGAGAAATGGATGCAGTTACCAAAATTTTATTGAAATTAGTTGAGTGGTTTCGGGCATTTTTGTGAACGCACATATGGTAGTAATACGTGTTTTTTGTATTAATAATTTTGAAATCATTAAGGAAAGAATGTGCCAGGGTTTTTGTTATTTTTAATTTACATATATAATTATAGTTTACAGTGTAGTGCACAAAAGATTTATACGGAGTGTCCAAACGCCCGTGTGGGTTTAGGCTTCACTTTTTTTTTTTTGGTGTACAACACATAAGTTCAACTATACAACAAATGTTGATACTTTCAATGCCAAGGCGTATTTTTATACTACTGCTAGAAAATGTTGATACTTTCAATGCCAAGGCGTATTTTTATACTACTGCTAGAAAATGTTTTCCATGTAATAAAAAAAAAACATGCATCTTACTATATTTACAGACTATGTTTATTATTATTCTATCTCCAGTCTTACACTTGTCGAAGTAGTCATTAGTGTTCCTTGTATATTTTTTGGCATTCACTTTTCATCGGCGTTAACTTTTTCTAGACAGAATAGCCGATTTTTTGGTTCAGTAATTAGGAGTTGGCTACATACTGTCCATGTTAGAGGATTTGTCTAGTCATTCTTATGAAAATATTGACAATCTGCTGGATTTGAAAAGTTATAATTTTTATTATTTCATAAGTTTGGAATGCCCTTAAACCAAACAGACAAAAGCTGTGCTTTGTGTTTAACTCATATTCTTTCGCTTAAACCTGTTGTAGTCCTAAACCTCTTTATAGTGTATCAATGTGCCAATCGACACAACGTGGGATTTGTCTGAAAAGCATATTCACACATTGTTGACAGTCAAATAATCAGCTTGCAGAAACGGTCATTTGACACACAAGTAGATGAATAGCACATACTTATATTTCGGTTACAAGCATACGCCAAGTTTTATAGCCCAAGCGACTGCAGCGCTGAACTTAAGAAATTATTAATGAAGAAACTACTGCCAAAGCAATCCGTGTGCCCTCGCATAATTTATTTACACATGAAACAATTAATAAGTTTTATAGTTTCACACCATTTCTATTCGTTTTTAAAGTCATTCAACAATGCAAAGTTCACCAAAAAAAATTTAACTCTTTAATCATTTTATTGCTCCAACTCTTGCCTTTTTATTTGTCTTTTTAATATGAACTTGTATTTAAAACGTGATTCACAACTGCATAATTAACGACATAAAAACCAAAAAGCACCAACTTTTTGCAATCTTTTTATTATTCCTTTCCTCTGCTTGTCCACTATATTTTCTGAAGGTTGCCATCCCTCTTTTTTTCGCTTTTTCACGCTCCGATTTTTTATGCGCCAATTTAACTGTAATTATTTAAACGAATGATACTTGAAACAGAAATGCGGTATGCATTTTCCACTCATTTTCTGCTCAAATAAATTTGTGTTGGTTAATTTCTTTTATTTTTTTAACATTATGCAGCGAGCCAAAAGCAATTCTTTTTCATAAATAAATCCACCCTGAAAAAGTAAGAAGAACATAAAAAAATATAGTATTTTCACCGCAATTGTTACGGCGTGAAAAAAAATGTTTTAAAAAAGTATTAATTATTAAATAAACAAAAAAATAAAATTAAATAAATAAAATAAAAAACCAACATAAAAATTTTATTAATAACTACCGTCTGATTATAATTATAATGATGATGATAATGATGATGATAATGATATTGCGATATTAATATGAGGTTAAATCATGCTGAGCAATGAGCTTCATTTCCGATTTATTAATATGATAGGCAAACAGAGCAAAATATTCGAGTTAAGAATATTAATGAATAATTGTTGATTTAATGAAAAATAGTCAACAGGCGCAGCAACAGCTGAAAAAGCAAGTGAAATGTACAAAAGAAAAACAAATAATTATAAAAAATACAAAATTGAGTGACAAGTATTGAGCAACCACTGAAGTATGCAATGGCTTTTTTGTTGTTGTCTGTATGTCAGCCTTCATTTCAATTTTGTTGTGCACTCTATTATTTATTTAATAATTAATTTATTTGGTGCTGTTCATTATTCATTGTGACAAGCATTTATAAGTCTTGCAGCAAATTGTTGAATGTTGCAATTCAATATTTCAGAATCAGAATACTTGTTGTTGCTGTTCGTTGTTGTAGCTTTGAAATGCTGCACCCTTTGGCTTTGAGGTAAATTCTTCATAAAGTGTCAAAGAGTTATTAAGTTTCAATGTAACAGTGTAAACAATTGTGCAATGTTTCAATTTCAAAGCGCAAATGCATAAATGAAAATTTGTGTACTAATTAAACATGACCACAAAATGACAGAAACCAAATAAAAGCTCACAATGAGAAGCAGTCAGAGAGGGAGAAAGAGAGAGAAACAATAATACTATTGATTACCAGTATAATAAATTATGATGATGATGATGATGTTGACTATGTTATAACAACAGTTGACACAAATGCGCACATATACACATAAGCAAAGTGTGTTTGTGTGTATACGAGTAAATGCAAATAATAACTGCCTAATGGCAAACGAGCCAAAAGACTAACCAATCAATTGGCCAACTGGCAGCCAAATGTGTAATAACTAACCACGAATGCTTGTTTACACGGTACACAAGCACACACTTACACTCACACAAAGTTGTATTTAATAACAATGAGTTCACTTAATGCATACACAAAATGCAATTGGCATTAATTCAATTGCAGTCGCACATACGAACACGCACAGCGCATTTGTCATTGTCACAAAACCTGCATTGAGCAGCTTAGTGAAACTGCAAATTAAATACAAAAAGCAAAACAAAAAAAAAAAGGAGATAAACGAAAGCACTAAAAAAATTCTGCGAAAACAATTCACATTTAAATGCTGATTAAATGTGGCATTCATTTTAGTGCTGAGCGTTCATTTTATGACTTTCGTTGCGTGTCATTCGTGGGCGTACGTTGCTATGCTAAGCGCAGCCGATTTGCACGATACAACTTTTGAAAACATAAAATGCAACTTATTATTTCTTTTGAAGGATTTACAACGTTGTTAATGAGTGCTACAGCATGAGCGTTGTATTCTGCTTCTAATGTGTTTTCAGACACTTTTGCATTGCATACTTAATGGCGTGCGCTTGCACACAATAAAAAAAAATAATATAAAAAAAGGTTTTTTCATTGAATGTTGTCTGCAATTAAGCGAAGTTAATTGGTTTTAATTAAAGATTTGTTGATGGCGCATTTTAAAACTGTACTGAGCTGTGAAATTATTTAATGCCCAGAAGAGCAAATAATTTTTCGAAATACTTTGAGTCTTTTATTTACTTTGATTTATAGTAGTTTTTTTTTTTTTGTAGTAATTCCTAACAATGCATAAAAAGAATTATGAAAAAATGTGCAAAGAATTTTTTATAAAAAGAAAAAAAAGTTTAATAAAAATACAACAAATCGTATTAAGTTAATCCGATTTTCATTAATTTTCATGAGCGGAATAAATATGGGAAAAAATAAAGTTAAATTTAAAATGTACAAAATTAAATGCCTAAAACACACTCTAATTGCAATAAATAATAAGAAAAAAAAGGGTAAAAAATAGAACAGTTTGCATTGCACAGTTTACATTACACAGTACTAGTGCATTGTTTACAGTAGGGGATGCGTAGTTAATATTTCATTAGTATGCATATGCCACGTTTTTTCTAGAGCAACAATTCAGCATTGTAAGGGAGGCAAAATATGTGTGTTAAAAACTTTCCATAGAGCAAGAAGGTCATTTCAGTTAACGTGATCTAACCCAACATAGCTGACACGTCCAAGTAGTTTTGGACAGAATGGCAGTTTTTTAAGTTGGGCTTCTGAAACAGTATTCAAAACATTAACCTATGAACTAAAGCAGTGTACACCTTGCTATATAATGATAATATATAGTTTACAAAAACTAAAAAAAACGCCTTAATAGCAAACCGAACTAAAAACTTACTTAGTTTAGACGCTAGTAAAATGAGTAATTTCCATTTAAACCTGATGATCGTGGTTAGCTCATAAGGACAAAGCTGTCAAAGTATTGTATTGTCATCGGTTCTTGATAGGTGTGCAAAGTTTCAGTTTAATCTGACGCTTTAAAGTGTGTGAAAATCTCGTTCAAAGATTTGTTTCAAAATTACAAATATACAGCTTATATAAACTTATATAATTATTATGCAAAATTATAAAGGATAATTCTGATTTTCTGAAGATATTTCGTTTATTCATTAGATAATAATATTGATTATATTTTATAAATAAACAAGAAAAAAGATGGCTTAAGCTCTGGGCATAGGTTGCCGATTTAGGTATATTTAGGTCAACTACTGATGTTGCTCGATGGCCCTATAGTTGTAGTTGAAAGGAATACAGATATATAAAAATATTGAAATAAATAAAGCATCAATAGGCTCGTACAGAAATTTAAAAAAAAAATCAGAACCGAACAAATTTTGTAGTTGCCTGTGCTTATAGATTTGTCTTCAATCAACATTTACGTCTATTTATAACTTTTTTCCTATGTTGTTTAATGTGTAGTATATCTCATTAAATTTTCGCATTGCAGTTATATTTTTGGATTTTTGTCTGTTCCTTTTTTGTGGCTTCAACTATTGACTAATTAAACGCGAATGCGCCTTGGTTGTCTTTTGTGTACATACATATATATGTGTCTGCTTTTCTTTCTCCTGATCTGCGCTTTTAATGTTTCCTTCTTGTACGTACTCATTTCCCGTACACTCACCAACCAAATGACCCAATAAATTTTCACTCATTATGACGCCAGGCAACGCTCCATTCATGGTGCTGAAATTTTTCAACTGCAACATTAGCAGAAATACCCATACTAATAAAGAAAGAAAGAATAACAAATAAAAGAAGAGAGAGAAGAAATTAAAGAGAAAATAAGAAGAAACTAAAGAAAGTGAAGTGCATACAAGTACAACATAAAAGGAGAAGCAAGCAAGAACGGCAAAGTAACGAAAAGGCCGCAAGGAAAGCGCAAAGAAAATTAACCTAGTACGTAATTACGTTGGCACACCAACTGACAGCGTAACTAAAGCCCAGTGAAAGCAACATGGGTGTGAGCAAAATGTGCCGACGAGAAAGCACGAATTATACATTTTATTTTCGATGTGGCAGCTTAAGCTGCCCGAAAAGCTGAAATGACCGGAAGCTGCTGATTGTTTAGACGCCACGTTGAAATAAGTAATTAACGACTTCAGTTATGAGCAGAAACCTAATCTAGTTGGGCGTCTTTAAAATTGCGCAGCGTAAAAATATCAAATCTGATTTCTCACCATTAATTAAGATAGTATGATAATAGGCAAGAGATCATTAATTTTAGCTTTTATATTTTAGTTTACTATAATATTTAATTAATTCATAAATTACTCCAGATTCAGATGTGGCCATCCTTCTGCGGTGTCTCTAATTATAAACAACTTTTTAAATCTATTTCTTATACGATAAAACCTTCAACTTACATTATCATTGCTACAAAACATCCTTATACACAAAAAATGCTTCTTCTATAAGGTTCTTAAGGCAAAGGCATATTAGTTGAGTGCCACGCTCCATAGCTCCATGAGGTATTACATCCATTCATTCATTACTCTTACTTGTTAACTCATCTCAGAGAAATAACATTTAAGTATTGGTGGTTGTCAGCAATTTTTACTTGTGATGTCTCCGTTCAATAGATCGTGCAATACATTATCTTCAGTATTTTTTGGTACTCCAGGCCGCTCTTTGTCATTGACATCAAAATCACCAATTTTAATGCGTTTTAACCAAAACAGACAATTGGAATATTACGGAGCAGCATCGCCATAACTTTCTAAAAGTGTTTGATGGCAGCAGATTTCTTCAAAACAAATAACAACGGTAATAAATGTAGCATCAATATACTCAATAAGACTAAATGGAAATCGAATAACATAACTGTTTGCCCGCAATTCACACTGATACTTTGACTTTTGACCATTAGATGTCACTGACCAGAATTCATGCAAGATACTAATATCATTGGTTTGTTCAGAGGCGCAGTTTTTTGCATTATCTATCCAAATATAAAAGAAATATATTTATTAATTTATTTGAATATTTTTTTATAGCGATGTCAAGAAATATTTACTCAACCGTAACTATTCCAAATTTTTTTTCTGTCTTTGCAATAGAAACCCAAATTAACCCAAATTAAACCATTTTTGCTAGCCAGTCAACTGACCAGCCTAGTTTAAGGTATTCCATGTCTCGTTAGATTGTACATAGTTCTCTGTTCAGAGAGAAGAACACACGGACTACTTTGAATTGTGTACTTATCGTTTTACGGTGCTATAATGGCTGACTGAAAATGCTCTTCTTTTTGCGACCTTTAAAGGAGTTCTACTCCACAGTTGCAATTTGTTGAAATCAGAGAACCATTAATTTGTAAGTTATACAACAACAGCACTAAAAGTGCTTGGTAGTGGCTTAACATGTAACCTTATTGCTTCATTTAGCATTAGTCAGCATGTCGTGTATAAAAATTCCATATAATTAGTTTAATACTAGTAATTTCGATTTAACTTCAACTTCAATAACTCCATTTAGCTTTACTTTATGGCATCAATATATCCTTGCAATTGAAAGCAAATTCACTTGCAAACACACACAAACATACTCACACTAATATGTGCGAGTACAGATGTAGCGCTTAGTAGATTTGCATATAGCAAAGATTCTTAGCCACATGCTCTTAATTGCAGCTAATTAGGCTAACGACTAAGCCGGCAGCAGCAGCAGCAGCAGCAGCAGCAGCAGCACGTGTCGAACGCACACACAACTGAATGGCGCCGCATACGTTTGAACACAAAAACATGCACACACACAGACGCAGACACATAAACATACATATTAATATATATGGGTACGTTATACACACAACATTATTGCTGCATGCATTTTGTGAGTCACACGCTCAGCGCATTTGAATAATTAATTCGTGCACTAATTTACACGGTAGTTATGAAGGCATTTCCGTATTTAATTATTTCCTCGCATTTGCATGTGGCCAACTGACTGCGCAATTGATGCGCAATCTTTGAAGCACTATGCAATTTAAATGATATATCTAAAATCGTATATATAAAATAAGCGTGTATTTACTATATTTACGTTATCGATAATGAATGAAAATTTGTTGTGCTTTTTATTGTTATTAGTCGCTTGTGATTATAGCCGCAAATGCGCAAACAGACGCACATTTGAAGAGTTCTGCTGCTGCTGCTGCTGCTGCTGATGTAAATATTTGCGAATGCAGACGAATACACACGAAGCCAAAAATACTATTTTTCACCGCGTGTATGAATGATGATAACACTTTTCGATCAACATTTAAATTATCAGGGGTATTCGTGTGTTCAGTTGTTACAGTGCAACAAAAAAAATCTGCAGTACCAAAAAGAAAGGAACCATTTGCCAAATTCAAAGGTTTTTCTTTTCTTATTTTCCTTGTAAATATAAAAATAAAAAAAAATAAAATTTGCGAGATTCAAAGCATAATATTTGTTTAAAAATTATAGCAACAATTGAGAATAAAATCGATTTGAGTGCACATCGTAATATCACTTTTGTAATGGCACCTTGTCCATGACATGAGTGTGATACTCTTAGAGTTCATTATATTGTTATGCAGATATTTTAAGAGTTTTTGGCAATGTGCAAGCACTCTTTGTGATCTGTGTAACATGCGAGTAGCTGAAGACGTCTAAGGAATGTTTTTTGGGCAAAATCAACGCTACCCAATGAAAAATACATGGCTATACTGAACGGGAAAGATTGGGGAGTGCGCGACAGAGCACAAACGTACAGCGACATAATTTTACAAAAGTTCTTCTTGCGATTGATTGTAGACATACAAAGCTTGGCATTATCTTTAAACTTTACATCGTTGCATACTGACTGTCTTATTCTACTAGTTAGTTCATATTTACCTACTTTAAGATAGGCAATTGACTATAGACTTACTAAATATTCTAATGAATAAACAGTAATAAAAAATCTAGAGGTCGAGGTTTCGAACATCGAATCTTATTTGAGGAATGGTCCGCGCACTTTATACGGGAACACAAAGGGCCTTTGTGGGAATGGGTTATTATTAATTTTAATTGTTTATTGATGTGAAATTTCTTTGGATACAGCCTAGTGGAAGTGTATTACGTTTGCCGGTGTGCGGCAAGAAAAAAAAAAAATAAAAATTTCACATAAGATTACGTTAGCAGGAAGTAAGGACTATGTCTCCTGCGTGGCTTGAATTCCGACTAGTGGGGCAGCAGACCTATAACATTTACAACAAGTCATCGACGCACTCGCAGGTTTGACTTTAAATAGTCCAAATTAAGAATGCTGCTACAAAATGCGAGCTTCCATGTAAAAAATGTATATGCTGAGCGCGCAGTGGAATCATTAAATTCAAGTGAGGATCCGAACACACTCTTGCATTTGTGTTAGTTGTAAATGCCTGAGCACAACAAATGCTTAAGTGTTTAATGTTTAAAATGTTTTGTTTACAAGGCTGTTTATGGCAAACTATAATGTAGTCTTAAAACGCGAAATGTGCTTTGAATTGGTGTAGCCTAGTTTTAAATATTATATGATATATAAATTTGGTTGATGCGTTGCTACGACTTTTATTATAATCTTAAAAAAAACCAATCACTACGTTCGCTGTGCCTTTGGCTTGCTAGTGGCTTTTAGTCAGTGAATTTCGCCAATTGCACACTGCTGCAGTCTAAGTTGCCTTAGTTACCGAATACCACTTTTCCATACAACTATGTGTGTACTAGTATTTATCGTGCTTCATACACTATTTAAGCGCCACAGGAGTGGTTCAGCATTCACTCAGGCATTCATCGGTGGCGTGTTCTGTGCTGGTTGATAAGCGCTCAATGCATATTAGCATCGCCTGACTTTTGTTTAATTGCAGCGTTAAATGTTAAATCCGACACACGCGCGTCAGAACAAGCGTCAGTTCGTCATTTCGTCATTTCGTCAGTTAATCAAGCAGGCATCGCGCGCAGCCTGTAATTAACCCAAATTGTACGCTGCTAAAACGGCATGCAACGTTTTTGTTGGCATTGTAATTTTTCGTTATAAAACAGTTACCATATTTATTTATCTAAGCCACTCAGGCACGTTATAAGCTCGTGTGCAATTATTTCATTAGTTTGGAGTTTATTTTGTTGTTATTATTTTTAGATTTAGAGTCGTTTTTATTATTATTATTATTCTTGTTGTTGTTATTTTACTATTCGTGTGCGTGGTTTTAACTGACAATGTTTTGATAATAATAGCCGAATAATATTTTGAACTACTAAACAAATGACAAACCAATTAAAAACAATTTATTTTATTTTTATTTTTTATCGAAAACCATAGGAAAAAAAAACAAACAAAAACTGTGCTGAAAAATGTTGATTGCATTTTGTTATTTTACGTGCTTATAATCAACACACGCTCAAAATGAGCACACACAAAATTATACAAATATGAGTTTATCTGAATTATTGTATTTTGCAGCTTACATTTGTGCAGTGGAGCATTGCATGAGTTTCAGACACTTTGTCAGTTAATCATTGGGTCCTTTGCTGCTTGAGTTATTCACTTTGATTTGTTCTGCTACCGACATTTGTTTCATTGACTTGTTTCTATGCTCGTGCAATTATTTATTTGTTTACTCTCTGACCTTATAGTCTGAATCATCTATAAACTAATATCTTTAAATGTGCAAATACTGGTTTGTTTGTTTGTTTCTTTGTTTGTCTGCGTCTGTACAGAATAATCATAATAATAAAATAATAATAACCGCATCATGTGCTGCTGCCACTGAATGATGATATGTAATAATAATAACAACATCATCATCAACAACGGGCTAAATATAATATTTCAACTCGGTTCGAAACAAAACTCGTCCTGTGCATTTGTCAACCAACCAACAGCTCCAACTACATTTGTTTTGAACACTTTTGGCCCAAAGTTTGTATATTTTGGCAATTTGTTTGTATAAATATTTCAAATTAATAGCAACACGTGCGTTGTTTTATTGCTATTGTTATTCTTATACTTATTATTATGACTTCTTTTCCGTTGCAGTTACACAATTTGATGTGATCGCATATTTTGTTGCCTTTGCTACAACAACTTATTTCAAGGCATTTCGAAGTTTATCATGCGTAGGAAGTTCATTGTTTATTGTGTCAAGGTAAAATTTATTGTCCTTTCCCTCTAATGTCTTACTAAATAACTGCAGTTTTCCCAGTACTTTTGCTGCTTAGTAAGTCAATCAAATAGTGAACAAGCGTTGAAAAATCATTGGCATTGTAGACTTGAGGGATTAAGGGGTATGGAGGGATTAATTGTATGTTCAGGGATTAAGTTAATTTACAATTTTAAATTATTTATTACAAAAATAATCATTCTCAATGCACATAAAAGAGAATGTGGTTTTAGGAGTGGGTTTCGCCGACCTACTGTACACATCGACTGATAAGTTCCCGCCCTGATATACAAATGACGTCACAAGTAGCGGCGGATTTGCAGTCTTGTACACCCTAGGCCGTGTAGTACAATTTGCTCTTATCTCAGCTCCCATCAATTTACTTGCTTGTCAACTTTCATCGAAATAAATTTTATAAATAAATAAATTTACCATCACAGATCTCTTCTATATTGTGTGTTTACAACAGACTGCAGCATTACAGTACACCTGATCGTTGTTCCATATAAATACGTCAATACATATAAAATGCCAATTATTTCATTGCCGTTCTCAACACAAGCCCATATACTAAAGGACTTGTCAAATGCAAGAGCCAAATGCAGCACCTCATATATGAAAATTAACGAAGAGGATTAGACCCAACCCTAGCCTTAAAATACATTTACTTCTCATACCGACCACACATTGAACTGATTGTGAATTATGTACATCAACTATCTTGCTGGGAATTTCGAAGAAACTGTCCCTTATGCAAAGAAAGAAAATGATCTTTTACCAAGACAATGCACCGTGTCACATTTCTTTGGCTACGCTGGCCAAATTGAACGAATTACACTTCACATTGCTGCCGCACCCACCCATCCTATTCAGCAGATTGGCTGACCTGTTCGCATACCTAAGAAAAATACCACGCCGGAAAGAGATTTGGCTCGAATGAGGAAGTGATCGCCAAAATAAATGCCTATTTTGAAGCCGAACATAAATCGTACTACAAGAAAGGTATCGAAATATGAGAGAAGCGCTGGAATGCTTGTATCGCTTTTAAAGGAAGTCTCCTTGATGAATAAAATGGAATTTGATGGAGTTGTTTTTCTTTTTCATTTCATTGTCGTCTGAATAATTCATTTGATTCCAACGATTTATTTTGCATAAAAGTAAAATTGATTGAAGGGTAGCCCTATCTCTACTCAATGGGCTATTATGGTCAAAGGGGGGCCATTTTATCGATTGCTAGTCTTACAAACATTAAATTAAAGTACAAATAAAGTTGAAGTGAACTTTGTTGACTTAGCGGTCGAACAATTACCAATGATTAATTAAAGTAAAACATTTTGCTGTAATTATTTGATTGCATGATTGCAGTGACCCGAGACAGTTTGTTTCATTACCATTCGTTGATGACACGGATAAAATGAATAAAAGAAAAATAAGGGAAAAATAATAATACGAGTACTAAGTCACATCAGATTAGAGAAGCGCAAAAATGACTGATAAATCGACGCAAACGAGGCAAGGCCGACAAAGCGCAAAAAGGGACTACGACTCTTAAAAGGATACGAAACGGAAAGCCTCGTTAGTGCAAAACAAATCAAAAGTTTTGTACAAAACCGCATTTATGTAAACCTTTTCCCAGTGAGAAGTGCTTGCCGAAAGCGGCAAAAAATGTTATCTCGGCTTTATTTTACTTTTGTTGTTTTGCTGAGTGAAACACGTTCAAGGCATGGCGGAATTTGCGCTGTTGCACTTCCTGCAAACAAAAAAGTTGGCTAGGAGCGAAGCAAAGAAAAGTAAAAGGAAAATAGAACACACAAGTGGAAATGGAAATACAAACAAATAAAAGTGACAACACTTTTTTTTTGTTGCGCCCAAGGCCCACGCCAGCAGAACATCAACAGAATCAGAGTCGGTATTCGCTACTGGAGCTGAGAAGTCAGACTCGGCAAGCTTAATGAGCGAGGCGTGGGCGTGCGAAAAGTGTTATCGTCGACGCTGTAAGGATGAGCAAAACACAGCAGCAAGGAAGCTTGAAATTTTGTATATAAAAATAAATAAAAAATTGGAAGAAAAGTGAAAAAAATTGCCGTAAGCTACATTTAAACATTATCCTTGACTTTTGTTACACTTTTGACTGACTGCCTTGAGCATGAGAGCCTTCGCAAATGCACACACACACACACAGAACACAATGAAAAATGCGCCTTTTTGCGGGCGTGCCTAATAGGTGCGGGCGTTATGCCAGCTAAAACTGTTCGCGGTTGGCGGTCTGTCTGTCTGTCTGTCTGTCTATCTGACTGCCTCAATGTATCCGTAACTCTGGCTATTTGTTTGTAGCTTTGTGCACATACTTTTTTTCCCCTCGCTCTGACGCAACTGTTCTATGCATCAATGTCTTTGTCAGTTTGTAGACGTTGTCGATGAGTGTGTTTTGTTCTGGGCCAAGTCAAGCCTGGTTCGTCTTGTTATGCCACAGTTTCATTACCTGGCAAAGTAGATTTTCATTTCAAACTTTGCATCATACAAAGAAGCTTTATAACATTTTCAGTTGACTTTGGCCCCTTTTTCACAACGCTGCGGTGGCCGCCCTTTTTGGAGGTTGTACTTTAATGTTGAAAGTTTTGTCATTTACCACAGTAGGAACTGCGCACAACTTCTTAGGCATTGTTTGCCTGTTGTTGGTGTTTTAAATGTGTTTATTTAGACACTTGAATCATTCAAATATGACAACACAACGAACCGCGTTTTTCGACTTCAAGCAACTTACTGTGTATGCAAAAATTTGTTAACAGGCATAAGTAAAAGTTTTGCCATCATTTCTTTGGCTCTAAATTGTTGTTCTTCTAGTTTGGCATTTTATGAAATATCTGCCTAAACATTTGATGTTCAAATATTTTACATTTATTTTTTTCGGTTCCGTCACTAAAATGAATTTATACCATTTACGGTGCTGCGTTTTTATGGAACGTTGGAACGAGTTAAGCAAGTTTTTTGAACATAAGACGATCAAAGAGCTATGTACGAACGTCGATCAAGCAAATTAATTCTTAAGAAATTTAGGAATATGAGACAGATAGAGTATTGGGTTTCTTCAAGGTCACAGAAAGTCTGTTGTAATCGTAATAAGAAAAAAGCCCAACCGCGGACGTGAATTAATTTTCTCTCTATAGCCTTTATTAGCTACTATCATAAGACGATAACTATCGAATTTGCTCATGTTGTAATATCACATACATGTATATTAATATGTTTGGATGTCTTGATCATTATAATTGGCATTCCCTTGTCAGGCGACTCATTTGTCTGCTGTTGTCCAGCAGGTGATTAACATGGTCTATCAACCTTTGATAGTTGGGCTCACTCTATCCCACTATGTGTAACCGAGTTCCATCCACTGTGCACCTACGACCATCCGCAGAAACTTGGCCTGAAACCTCTGAAGAATTTCCAGGTTTGAACTGAGTGTAGTGCCCCCAAGCTGCATACAATAAGTTCACAACGATTGGAGTACAGCTTTGTACAATAAAATCTTGTTTCGTAGTTATGTAATTTTACAGACAAAACATGGCTCATAAGTGGCACAGCTTGTGTTAAACAAAGACAGCCCTATGCACAAATTATTAAAAAAAATGTACAAATTAATATTAAGAAATTCGATTCAGAGACTTTTTGATTATCTGATAGAAATATTTTTAAATTTATTCCTGATTGTTTTGGCATTACCTTTTGCCCTTCGTAGTTAAGATGAGGATGGTGTATTGAGCTGAATTATAACAGGCGATGTAATTTCGCTTCATCATTACGAACCTGAGTGCAAATAAGTACCAATTACGTTCAAGGTTTCACCTACAGCTGGAGAAATTATAACAGTGACTTTTAAAGACTCTGTACGATTTCTGTTGATGTGTTATTAAGATAAAAGTATTTTCGAATAATTAAATATGAAAGTTTATAACAGTTGCATTTCTCTTTAACTTAGCAATTCTTCTCTGCGTTAGCGGCTCTTTTGACTGCAGACCACGCTTATCTTTCATCTGCTAGCGGTTCTGGCGGTGGTGGTCGTTCATCTGGTGGCTTGGCTTCGTTTTACCTATTCTGTTGTACAACTACGTTGCATTTAATAGTGTTTGGTGGACGTTGATAAAATACCCTTTCTTCCATATCTTAAGCCACAAAGTTGCTTTGGTATGTAGCCAATATTTTTTGGACAAGAAAAAAATGTATTTTGATTATATTCAATATTGAAAATAGAAAAAAAAAAATGTTTTTAAATTATTTTACACATTCTATAAATTTACTAGTGCTTGCCCGTTTTTGTTGGGGGCTTCTGTTTATTTTTTGCCACGTCACTAAAATGAAATTATTCCATGCATTTAACAAGCTTAGCGCTACAATGGAAATGCCGCCAGTAAACCAAAGCAGCCCAAGTCTAGGAAATACGAGCTTAAGCAAACATTAATTTTATTGCTTTGTATCAAATATAAAAAGGAAGACAAAGAGAAAAATCTGATGGGGGACTCTGAGATTGATGCGAGTTAGAGCAGACGCAGCAGAAAACAATGAGCGAGGCCAAATAAAAATCGAAATCAAATGCGAATGAATGGCAAATGGCGAACGGCAAAGTCTTAGGCGAATGCCATACAAACGGAAATCAAATGAATAAACCTTGATTGTTGCCAAGTGATAAGGCAAGTGTTTTGGGTGTCATTAATGAAATGAAGCTCATTAAAATGCAACGAAATTGTTGCTTATCTCAAATTAAAGACATAAATGTTCAAATGAGGACGTGCACTCAAGCGCTCACACACATAAACAAAAACACACACACAGACACAAACAAATTAAAGATAATCGAAATGAGCGGAAAATTACGCATACGCAACGCTGTCGTCATTTTGTGTGCTTTTATATTGTATTTAATCACAATATGAAACAATGTGCGAACTAACAAATTACATAATAAATACAAACATCGGGCTGTGTGTGGCTGTGTTGCGTGCTTGTAGTAAGTGACAAAAGGAAGCAATAAGAAAGTGTGAGTAGCTAGGTAGTCGGTTTGAGTTGAAGGTGTCAAGACACCTTAGACACACACGCGCAACCAAGTGCTTTTCATTGGCTCAGTTTACATCTAAGGCTTTGTTCAGCACATATCTTTTGTTAAAGTATACGAAGTGGTTATGGCCAAAGGGTCATTAATGTTAACTAAACATGTCAACAAATACAAATTGTTTAAAGTATTGAAACTTAAATATTTTTTTATGTGGGGTGAAAGTTATACCGTATATTTGAAGTTTCTATGGTCGCAAAATAGCTATTGAGCAACTTGATATTTTAAGCTACACTTTTTGCGTAGACAGTTTCTTGATTCGGCGCTCTTGTAAAAAGTTATACTGATTCGAAAATT
This sequence comes from Cacoxenus indagator, assembly GCA_035041755.1. Classification (NCBI taxonomy): domain Eukaryota; kingdom Metazoa; phylum Arthropoda; class Insecta; order Diptera; family Drosophilidae; genus Cacoxenus; species Cacoxenus indagator. The sequence goes on along the minus strand of JAWNKX010000682.1, from coordinate 5,485,615 downwards.
AGAGAAACATCTGAAAAATACTTTTTTACTATAAAAACGTAAAACCGTCCCTAAGATATGCCGAATAACATTTGTGTGCTTTACGTTGAAAATGCTGTGAGTGGTTTGATTCGATTCTAGAAATTTCGATACCAAAGATCCAGCGCGAATACTTTTTGTACCACACAGTATGTGTGCAAAATTTCAGACCAACATTAAACAAAGTATGTGCAAAGAAAGTGCACGGTAGCAACATAAGTAAAGAAATAAACAAGTACTTGTCTATAACTACGCCCACACAAAACCACATATCTATCTCAGATGCAATGCGTTGTGACAAAAGCGAAACAGAAATAATGTGAAGACTCACAGTCTCGTAAGGCAGACGAACAGCAGGTCAAAATGACCACACCATATATTAAGGTGGCAATAAACGTTTTACCAAGTTGCTGATACATTTTGTTGCTCCCCCCCTCACAACCAATAACACTGGCAAAGGGACCAACAACACAGAAATTGCATAATATTAAAAGTGAACTTATGGCAGTGCATACGATAAAAGTAAAAGCCAAGTCAAGCAATATAAAACAACAACAGATACAACTAACAGTACAGATACAAGATACATCCTGCAACTACAAGAAGGCTCTGAAGGAGAGACAATAACAACCACCTCAGTCCAAGAAGCATATTAAAATTGTGTGGCCAAGAGCAAAGAAATTGTGGTCGAACGAACACGTACAAGAGCGCCAAAATGAACGCCAGAGCGACAAACTATCGCACAATGAAAAAAAGAAATGAAAAATTAAAAATATATAAAAAAAATAAATAAAAGATACAACAACAACAATATGCTTTCAATAGCAAAGCATTCCTTTCCTGCCTAGTTGAGCGCAAACCACGGCCACGTTGAGCCATGCGAGTCAAGCGACTGAGAATATAAGCCGGAGTTAAGTGCGAAGTGTAAGCCTGCTTTTCTTTATTTCCGATTTTCCCGCACATTCTTCACTTTCTCTGTACTTCCTGCATTTCCCATTTTGGGCGTTTATACCGCACGCCCTGGTTTCTTTACACTTCACACTTCTCACTTTCCCGCACTCCCTACAGCTGTACTACAATTGTCGTATGCCTACTAAAGAAACCGATAAAAATTGCTTGCCATTGTGCGATATCCACGCAATATGCTCGGATCATTGTCCTGGCCAGAAGTAAACGACGGAAACAACGATGGCGAAGGCAAAAACACTAAAGTAGCGAAATGAAGGCAAGACGAGCGAAAATAATTTTTTCTTCAAATTACATTTTTGGTAAGGGCAACATGACGCTGCAAGGCAAGCAAACTGGCGACAAAAAGAAGCAAACCCAAATCGCAAAAAGAAGAAATTGTCGCCCTGCCACTGGGCCATGTCCGAAATCCAGCATTTGGGCTATTAACAGGCAGATTACAGTGAAATGAAGAAAGCATAGCATAACATAAGGAAGAATAAAATAGAATAGCATAAAGAATTTAATGAAAAGCTTACAAGCTGACAAACAGACAACACATAGTTATGTACATAGATATACGCTTATGGGTAAGAACCCAGTCGACCACGAGTTTCAAAAGCATCTTCAGTTAACACCATATGTGATAGCCTGTCATTAGAAAGTATTCTATTAGCGTGACAGTGTCAGCTACAGGAACTCTTTAACAAAATAGTTAGAAAATATAATAAATAAAAAAAAAACCGCGAAGAGCTTAAAATTCTAATATTATATTCTTATACTAGGATTGCCCTCTTAATTGACATTGCTGTCTGCACAGTTCGAAAGCAAACAATAAAAATATGTGAGTGTGGTTAGTACTTAGTAAGAGTTCCTGATGAAAGATGCGCGTCCGTGAGGATGGAACCTTGACGTCTGCGTCGGCAACTGTAGTACACTTCCACTAGGCTACCAAATCGACGCACATACTCAGGCAGGCAAATTTAATTTAACTATATGTGTCTGTTTGTGCGCGAGCCGATGACAAGGTTTGATTGTATACGAGCGTTACGATATTTTATTATTGTTACTGTTGTATGTGAGCGTTACAATGTTTGATTATACGCGTGCGTAATGCTATTCAAAATTTTACCCTACTGAAACCAAAGTTGTGTAACATCAAAAATTAACAATTGACTTGCTTTGCAGCATCGTGCACTTTTCTAATCATCAAGCATTCATATTGTTGTTGGCCGTAGACATTAATTATGGGATAATCAGTAAATATTCCTACGTTTCTCATTCTACCCAATTCCATTTTAACCCAATACTCTAAATGAACTATTCTATATCCAAAAATCAAATTTAACATTTGGGTGTCTCTCTAAAATGATCTAGTTGCCACTGTTATAATAGACGACGTAATTAGATAGATTTTCAATTTCAGTTCTGCGACCATATGAAGTTTGTAAAAAGTTCAGGTTCGAAGTATACTAAGCAAAAGCGTACGAACGACGACCCTACAGCCCACCTGGACGAAGCTGACAATGAAGCGACAACCTTTTAGTATTGATGTATAAAACACAAGAACCTTTAATGAAGAGTGATCCATAATGACTGATATATTTTATGATATTTTATTCTATATTAGTTGAACTCCCGCCTGATTTGCCATAAAATTAAAATATACTGCATTCTCGAGCATCTGGTGTTCGCTGTGTGTGCTGCACTTTACTTTTTTCTTCTCTGGCTGCAGCTTGCCTTCTGGCATTATAACTTTGTTGACTAATACTAAATTTTTCTGCAATGATTCTCAAAAATGGTGGCAAAATAAATAATTATATATTGACAATTGAAAATTTCTCGTTTGCTTTTTTTAAAATGTATTTTTACCTTTTTAATATGTTTTTGAATGTGTCTGAAATTGTTTTTTTTTTTTTTTTTTGGCCTATCAATTTCGTACTGTAATTATCTACATTTTAAGAAAAAACGAACTAAATTGGTTGAAAATTACAGGTGGCAGAGCGAAACGAACGCGTTGTGCCAGTTTGATTTTCTTTTTGTTAAGCTAAAAGAATTCCTTTAAACGGGCCAACTACGCCAAATAGTGCTTTTATGACTTTCTTGACAGCGAAATGCTTACCAAAATATGCGATAAATGTCCGCTCTAGCAAATCTTAATGCCTATGTTGCTTGGGTTGGCTTAGACTTATTGAAATACGTGTACTCGTATATACGCTTAGTCCGCTTAACAGGAATGCACTGTATATTTTGTCACATGCCAAATAAGTGTGTGATAGTGTTTATCTTTGAATGTGTATGTGTGAGTGTGTGAGTGTGTGCGTGCGTAGCGCAATCTGTTTTTAGTTGCTCGCACTTGGACAGATTTTGGTATTAACGGAACAAAAACAACAACAACAACAACAGCACCGAAAGCAGTTTGCTGTAAGCTATAATTCGAGGTTTTATTATGTTTGTTTTTTTTTTTCACACCAACGAATATTTTTTGTGTCTCAATGCTTTTTGCTATTTACAATATGTCAGCATAGAGTGATATAACAACAACAACAAAAACAACACTGATTCCTCACGAGTGCGTTCGAAGAGTGCGTGGACTCGTATGTAGCTAACTTGCTGACAATGGTGTACAGAGCGGTGAGGTGGGTGGTGAGGTATGAAGTTAATTCCTTTTTGAATGTGACTTGTTTTTGCTCTACGTCACGAGACAACTAAATTGCGTTTTGTTGTTCTTATTGTTGTAATATTGGTGCTTGTACGTGCGTGTATGTGGATTTCATTTCTTTCAACACGAACCACATTTTTTCTACTTCAGTGCTCATTCTCAAGCTCAACAGGACTTAAGTTCGTCGTTTATTAGGCAAGTAAATTTTACTTCCTTATTAAAAGAAATTTTTGTTTGAGAAGATCCGTAAAATAAACTATATAATTAAATACATTTTATGCGCTACTGTGCGAGATTAAGGCAAGACTTTATTTCTTTTGGCTCAGCTATCTATGTCTTGAAACAGATGTCATTACCTTTGTCAGTGGTTAATGAAAATTGACACCTTTTCACTCGTAAAATCGCTATTTCGATTGGTACCAGTGATTTCCATAGTCCATATTTCTATGTAGCAAGATGCGTGCCTTAGCAGTGCATGACAATAATTGACAGCAACAAGGGCAGATATGTACTTAGTAATCCTTAGGGCAAGTAAATAATTTTTAGTAAAGCAGTTAACTAGTATATTAAGTAGATATTAATGGAGCGAGCACCTCTTCCTACACCAGCAGTTTAGCATCTCAATTGACATATCGCATGTCGGTAAAGTATATTGCCAGAGGTAGCGGGTGATTACTTTGAGACTAATCATATATTACGGTAGAAAGGACACTATTTCCTGGAAAATTTCAATCTGAAACGTTTTAATTTTTCAATTCATTGGCTCTGTACGAAACAGAGCTGTCAAGAACTCAAGCATTGCCAATAATCAGTTGTCTTTGTTTATATAAAGAGAAATTAATTTTGTTCAACTCGATTGACGCATGTCACATGCACAAACACACTCATAGCTACAAATAAATTGACATAAGGTGACCACTGTACAATTGTATTGTGTTTATGTTTTGCACTGTGCATGTAATCATGTATATATGCATATAGGTTTTGATCATTTGACAAGAAAGTTGTTTTATGTTGTTCAAAATTACCGCCGGCAGTTTTAGTCGCCACAGTTTTTGGTCTCCAAATGCACTGCAAATGTGCAAACGCTAATCCGCAACGAAATGTTTAGCCAACAAATGCACAATCCGAACTGCTCCGTTGTTTGTTGTTCCTACACTGTTTTAAGCAAATGTTGTGTGAACTCGTGAATTTGTTACATATCCGCTCTCGATTTAAATACTTTCAAACTTAAAAATAAAAGTGAACACTGACCGGCGCCGATTACCTCTTGGGCACTGAGAATATGAACATCAAATATTATTTGTAACAATGCAAATCACAGCTTCATAGACAAAAAATTAAAAAAAAGAAACTAATTACATCAAACTAACCCCAGTGCACAGCGTAACGCTTTAGCAAGTTACCGCAAATCATTATGAAATATCCAACAAAAGCAACACATCAATACCACAATATGCATACCCAACAACATAAATTCTACTCGATTCTAACAAATTCTTACGACAATAACAGTCAATTACTTAACAAATTCATAAAAGCAGCTTGTCAATAATGTAATATCCTTGATATTGCATCTCTCTGCCTTTTAACTTAAAATGCAATAAGAAATAGCTTAGTGCACCAATTTCGAACCACTAGCAATGATCGCCTCAAACTCGCCACAATTAAGAGATTTTTTTGAATAAATAAACCGACGAGTATATCACTTTATGAAATGATATGCATGCATGTAAATTTCAATTTGTTGTATCACAAATAAATTATTTCCCTTTAAAACCTTAAATAATCATTTATATTGAGGCAAGCTTAGGTGTTTGGTTGTTACGGCTTCCATATTCAGGCTAAAGGCAATTTGTAATTTTTTGTCAATAATAATAATTACGAAATGTTGAAATTAGCATAACACTTATGCACCACTTGTAGACTTACCCTTTTAAAAATTGTTTACAAACCGTACTGAGAGGGTGGGTGCATAATAAGGTATATAGGTCTGTTTGTATGTATTTAAAGTTTTACCTGGTTACAATTACATGAGTTTCCGTTAATAATACAATCTTCTTTTCCACTGCCAGTAATACTGATACGCGCTTATAATGCTTGAAGCTTTATTTATTAGATTATCTATCCCTACATATGTTTTAAGCTATTTGATTGCCATACTAAAATCAGATTTTCCGTTAAAAGTGAAGCTATCTAAGCAAAAGAATTTCGTGCTCCTCAACAGCCTAGTGAGTAGAGCATGTGGCTGGAACGTTCAGTGCGTGCGTTCGAATCCGTGGTCGGCTTTTTGGTTGCCATTTTTTAAAATTATTTTTATTTATTATTTCTTTTTATAATCAAATCAATGTTTTAGAATCACTAATTTGTCGTTTAATTTTGTGACAAAATTGTAATATTCTTGAAAAATGTTTATTCCCAATTATGTTTAATTAAATATCACAATTTACCTCATTCGTAAATAGCTTCGCTTTACGCAGATTTTTCTCCATCCCTCCAAACTTTTTTATTATTTACGTTACGTTGAGTTAGATCCAAAGGCCTTGTGCATTGGTAATGCGTCAGTTCGTGCTTCAATATCATCTTATTCACGCACTCTTTGATCTCTAGGCTTAGACAGCCATTGTGGTTAGGACACAGATGAGGTAGTGATCGTTATGATAAGCTCAAATTGAACTATTTCCTTTTCCTTTGATTAGTGTTCTGATATTGTCCACGTCTGACCATTATGATTAGTGATATTTTCTGAGCCAAATAATAACTTTGTCAGTGTTAGCCATGAGGTGGTAGCTTCGGGTTTTCCTTTTATCAACATAGTTACGTTTGATCTCAGTTATGGATCTGCGATAAATTACGTGGCTGTTTTAACTCGATTCATATTCTATGTTTCAACATTTACTTTTATTTATGAAAGTCGAGTCCAACTTGATAATGGCTTGACAATAGCTCTCCGTGTAAATGCGCCTTGGGACCCAAGTTTCACGCGTTGTGTTTGACGCCAAATTATAGGCATGTGGCGATAACACAGAAAAACACTCAATAAGAGAATAAGACGTGACAACTTAAATAAATGCGAAAAGCTTTTAACAACATCGATAGACGCAGACACAAACGACTAGGCACATAAATTAATGTTAATGCTTGATGTGGGTAAGAGCGTTTTGGCATTAATCGATTAAATTAAAGCTTCTTCTTGTCAGTGCTCAAATTGACTGTTGGCTTCAATTGTTAACTGAACACTTTGAACAAATAATATGACAAAGTAGTTGTGGTCATCGGTGTGCGTGTTTTCTTGGTCACTAGGATATCAAACCAAAACAATAACAACAAGAAAACTCAGTAAAACACGTGCCTATTACATGTAATACTAACATATCCCCAGACACTTAAGGGCACTTCAGTAGGGGCTAAAATCGAGCCAACAATGAAAAAAAGGCCAAAAATAGCCGAACAATAGGATCCTACAAATGTGCTTATCTGTCCAATTTGGCAGGACATGCACGCACCGAGTGACATGCACATTCGGTCGTGTGTGGGCGTGCTGGCGGGCATTGTCGCAGCATTTGAACTCGTTTCTTTGTGCCGATCATGCACAAACATAGAAACACAAATAATGCGTTTAATAGCGCGTACTTTTCCTACATTTGCTGCTGCTTTCAATTAAACCCCCACATACCAATAAAGAGAAAAAGAAAAAAAAAAAAATAGAAAAACCCGCATGCCATGCTTGTCGAACACGTTACTCGATTAGCATATCAATATGCAAAGCTTGTAAGGGACACGAAAATAAACACACACACACTCTGTTACGAACGGATATGCACAAGCAAGGGGCGCTTTTGCGAACGCACTTCAATACATTGAAGTGGTCGTTCAGCAGCACTTCCGGGCCGCCATCGCAGGCTGGCAGGCAAACACACAAACAGACAGACAAATGCACGGATCAACATCAGACGCCAACGCCAACGCAAAAATGGCAAAAATGACACATCGTTATGTGGTTGATAAACACATGCAACGACACCGATATAGATTCAGATACTTAGATATAATATGTAGATACCAGGCACCATGTGTAGGGAGCGTTATGCCGCACCTAAAAACTGTTATTCAAACAGATGCACACACACACACCGATTTAAAACTCATATGAGAATCACTCGCACTAGTTCGCTTGCTCGCGTGCCTATCCCCATCGTGCGAGGGTGGTTGAATAAGTCAGCGACCTTTAGGATGAACATTTTGTTTGTCTCTATTAGTTTTTACTTAAAATTTTATGGATTTCTTCTAGTTAAATTCGAAATTTTTATCTGTTCTAAATATTATGCTTTTTCAAGGCCCTCAAAATTAACTTTGTTTCAGTGATAAAATCTCTCTTCATAGAGCTACTAGCGGCCGCTGCAAACGTTGTTTTGTCCCTTTCCTGTATGTGGTGCATTGAGCTACCTGTATACTTTATGCTGCATACTTATGCTTTATTGTTCATGTCTATTAAATACGCCCGAGTTGTGTCTGGATACTGTCAAGTACTGCATACTCGTAGTAAATGGATCTTCGTCCCGGCAGTAATTAGTTTTTTTTTAATTAAAACTAATCAGCTGTTTAGCAAGTCTGCTGTGATGTGTACAGAAGAAGGAGTTCTGCACCCCAACAGTATTCAGAATGAAGTCTTGGTCTAAGATCGAAACACTAACGAAATGAAACGCATTAACTTAATTTCAATGGAATGCAGAAGAACCCCAAATCTGAATATCGATTCTTCAGCTAGGTGCAATGATCTGCTTATAGACCATATAGCTAATTTGCGTGCGTTCAGCAGCTACTGTAGGCAGTTATAGCTTTGTGTTTCCCAGGGTCGCCTTTAAATAGTCATCAAATTCAATTAGGTAGCTTACTCAAAAGTTCTATACTAAGCAGTGGTCAGGAGAAGTCTTACATTTGATGTTACTCAAGCAACCATTAACTTATGGAGCCGCCCTAGTGCGACGTTGTCACTATCGCTGTCATCATAATCATCTCCAATGCTGTTGATGTTGGCGTTACTCTTACCAACTTAATGAAATGAGCGGATTCAATAGTTCCCTTTGCATATTCATCGTCTAACAAATTCAGTTGCGGCTTTCCCGCATTTGCTTGCGGGTGTGTGTGTTGGTATCATCTGTGTTCAGATTACTGAATAATAGTTTTTTTCATACCTCGTCTTCTTGCTGACTCTTTCGCTCCTATACGCTTATCATTTTTATGTGCAAACGAAAACACTCTCACACACACACACACACACACACACACACACACACACACACACACACACACACACACACACACACACACACATACACACAAGTACGCGCGCACTTAACGTTTTATAAAATTGTTGTATTGCTTGCCATTGTCGTCGTCATCGTCATCGTCATCGCCATCATCATCTTTTGTGGTTGTTGTTGTTGTTTTGTAGAAGCTGTCTTTGGCGTTATTGCTACAGTTGACAAGCACACAGGCACGCTCCCTCTTTGCTCACTCACTCATTTCTCCTTCAACCAAATTCACTCTTTCTATTTCACTCTTTTGTTGCGTTTCACCGCGTATTCAACCGTTTCTCTGATTTTTTATTATTTCATACACACACGTTCGTTCGCTGCCTCAGCCACATTTAGCTCAGTCACTGTCGTTCTCATTGTCACTACCACTAGCGCTGCGTCGCCCTGTGCTATGTTTGTAAACTACTTAATGGTGTGTAAATTTGTTACGTCGCACACTTGACTCGTTTTACACCAACACTTTTTGCATTGGATTTCTTCATTGATGCCTTTTTACCGTTTTTTTTTGTTTTTGTTTTTTCCTTTCAACATTTTGTTTACTATTTCCATTTTGTGGCATAGAAAAATTAATTTCTTTCAATTGTTGTCCTGGCATATGTAGGAGTGTCCTGGTGTGTTGGATGTTTGTTTGCAAAAACAGTAAAACAAAGCATTATATTTGGTATAGTTTTAGCCTAATTAATGTCCATATATTGTCATGAAAATTTGCCAAAATAAAGAGCGAGCGTATTCATGCGCACGGTTGACCACAGCACGATACTAGCTTACATTTACAAGAAGCTATATAACAGAAATACTAAAATAAACTTTATGCAATCATAAATAAATTATAAATCACTTTCAAACAAAACAGCGTGGCACTCATGGTTGTTCTCGAATTTGTTTTTTTTTTGAGAGTCCTTTAATATTATTGTAGCTTTTCAAACCTTTCTGGCGAATTTCGCACGTTCCTTCGGACTCAACAAAAACCATTCACGCCTCGCTTTCCGTGCAATTTCCACTGGCGATATATTGGAATGTTGCTGACTAAAATATGCTAGAAAACTCGTGTATGCGCGACAATCTCGATAATACTGTATCATGCTGCTGTCAGTGAAACCATCTTCATTTGATTTGCCAGTATTCTGCTTGCACTTGGGCGTTGCTTGATTGACTCTCTTTCTCAACGTAGAGCCAGGCTGGGCTGAGGTTCTTGCGCTTCGAAAACCCAGTTTATTTAGCTGAAATAATTTCTTTAACAATAATTGTATTTGACTAGTTATGTTGCAGTACTTCGTACCAATTCATTGTAGTAGTGCTTTTGCCAGGTTTTTAGTTTGTTCCAGGCCTCGGCGGTACGGCGAACCAACTCACATGCAAAAACTAAACAACGTTTTAACATATATTCCATTGAATAGCTTAAAATGCCATTGGAAGTCAATTGGCGATTCGGCATTTTTTGCGTAATTTAGAATAGCTTGAAATTATGTAATGCTTTGTTTAATATAATAAAACTTTTTAACTTTATGTTCTAAATTTTGTAGAAGTTTTAGCAGGGCATTTGACGCTTGACGCTAAGGCTATAAGTATGAAAAAAAAAGTATAAAACATTCTCATACAATATACTGTTCCACACACCTGGGGTGCTATCTCCGACTTCGCAGCAACGGTGATGACTACTTTGAGATGTCTTGAAAGGTTTCGAAGGCAACGGGCAGCCGGCTAAGAAGCCGGGCGCGCACTCTATGAACTAATGCAAAAAAAACACACATCTCGAATTAAAAACTTAGCCACACGTTAGGATTTTCGCTTGTTGCATTGCGCATTTCAGTTTTGTTGAATGTTTATAACCCTTGGAAAGAATCTGGCGAAATTTGATTCGAAGGGAATACTGAAATATGTTCAAGCAAAAACTAGAAATAGGTCCTTGACTTTGTATGGCTCCTATACAATTCACAATCGTAGAATACATACAGATTGTTATCACACACAGATTTAGGTACAGTGCTCATTTCACTGAGCTGATCCGATGTTACATAGACTTTGTTACAAATTTTAAGACAGAATGGAATCATCTATTTTTGACGCTGTAATAGTTCAGCAATGTCAAAGTATAAATAGTGATTCCTGAAGAGACTTCGGTAGCGTACTAGATTTAGATGGGTTCTCCAAATTAATGGAATAAACACTAACTGTTTTCGACAAAACTCATCTTCCAGTTCTACTCGAATTCCTTCTATTCTAATACATTATAGAGTATGTGTTGGTCGACAATTCCATCTCTTTCGCAGAACGGAGTTCAGGCATTTGGAATGTGCTAAATGTTTTTATATTTTTATTTACTTGTTCGCTCCTTTAAGTAGCATAGGGGCTCTATGTGTCTCTTCAAGACTTGTGGTGGTTAAATAAATCGAATGTATTTTGTCTGATAGTGTGGGTGATTAGTACACCTCTACCAATTCTCAACCAATCCGCTACCAATCCGCTACCAATCCTTTGTTATGTAAGTGCCATCTGACGTGGCCAAGACACAATGCCACCTACCGGAGGAGTGATGTATTGTATTGGCCATGAAACTGTTTTCTTCAGTATTGATTCTCTTAGTTAGTCTGCTTGACTATTACATAAGAAACTTAGTATTAGGGAACTGCAGCTTCAACTGGACCTTGTACGTTCGTTTTTGATTCTGAAGGATTTCTCTGTGTACGTAGAAATATATATAATATTTAAACTCTTTAAAGGCCTCGTTGCCAGAGCTGTGACTTCTATAAACAATTGACTAAGTTTTCCTCCAATGTTGAAGTCGTTTGGTTTTGGTAATTACTGTGGTGTACGGTTGATGGTAAACACGCGTTTATAGTGCTGTGGCATTGGTCTTTCAACTATATTCATTCGACAAGCACCAAGATTCAGTGTCTGTGGGCTTTCATTTTTTACGGGTTATTTGTACTTTGTGGTTCTCTTTTCCAATGCTTGCTAAACAATCTAAATGACAAAGTAGGCCTAGCTAAGCATGAGTAAGCCTTGAATATGAGCTCTATGGCCTCGTTGTTCGGCACAATACAAATTCCTAGTTAATAAATAAAACGTCATAATATTTTTCTGTGTAACATCCAATCAACCATTGCGAATTGAACTGAAAATGTGTTTGAAAACTTAATTTGAGATTCCTCAATTAGACTAACAAATTTAATTTGCAATGAATTTCATTTAATCGACACACCGAAGATTTGCACGTACACATCTAATTTTTCTATAATTGGAAATTGAACGTCAATCAGACAACAAACGGGAAATACATAGACATAGATGAGTATTGCTATCGCTCTTTCCATCTGTAGACATATTCATACATTATTTGAGTGCGTTAGGCATGAGACAGAAATGCCAAATGGAATTCAATTTTCCCAAAAAGCAAACTACCAAAAACACAATGACAGACATTAACTTACATTGACTGAGAAATGCATGCATGCAATCTGTGTGCTTAAGAATGCAATAACAACAACAACAACAACAGCAGAAACAACAACAGCAACAGCAACAGCAACAACGACAGATATGTGAGTTGTCGAAGCAAAACAATAGACTCGATGTGAGCTGTGTGCGCATTGGAATCAGATAGATACAAGATACAAAGCTAAAGCCAAGGCAAAACTTCAAATTCAGCAAGTAAACCAAAACTCTAAACCAAAATTGACGTGGCTCAGCTGAGAACGAAGCCACACAAGTAACATTGAAGGAGCAACATCAGAGGCAGCAACAGAGGCAGCAACAGAGGCAGCAACAACTTCATGTGAAAATGTGAGCTTCAGTAAATTTTTGTTGTTGTTTTATGGTTCAATCTTTTTGTGGTTCGTTCGCTGTCGTGCTGTGAAAGTTTACGTAGCAAATAAATTCGCCATTAAAACGAGAAATTTACACGCTGTTCTTAGTTAGGATTTGTTGCCTTCGTTTGCACAAGAGGAGTGCGGCAAGGAAAAACAAAGTGAGTGTCAGGGTGATAGAGAAAAGTATAAAAAAGGAAAAAGAAAAAAAGCGTGAGTGCCCATAAACAATGCACGAGTGACGTGCAACAACAGTGGCAGCAGCATCCAACAACAACAACAACAACAACAGTAACAATGACTACAGTAGTGTCTCCTTGCACTGTGTGCAAGGTGCACGAAGCAACCAAAATCGCTCGCTGTTAGTCCGTCGATAACAAAGCGAAAATTTACGACAAACAAACATTGAAATTGCAACTGACTGGCTGACATTATATGGCAAATGAATGGATGAGCGAACGAACATATGAACGAAGAAGTATATAGAAAGTACGAGCAAAGCATGTCCTTTCTATTAAAAAAAATATTAAAAAAAATTAAAAAAAAATACAATTGCACTGCTTATGCTGTTGCTAAGGCTATCTTTGGTACAGTGTAAAAAAAAATGTAGTCCATTTTTGAAATCAAAATCTTTTGAGCCTTCATAGGGATAGACCTTTCACTAGCTACTAAACGATATGAGCAGGTAATTGGATTCAAAGCAATGCGCATCTAAATTACTAACTCAAATAAAATTCAAAATTGTTGAGGTACTTTCGATGCTTGTCATTACGGATCTAATGATGCTCACACAGTCCTGATGTTAAGGATCACCTCTTCACTGATTTCATATCGTAAGTTAAGCCATAGGTGCTAATTCATAAAAAGTCCTGGGCATGCATTTTGAGAAAGAATTTTAGGTAATTACAACTAAAATAATATGTCCTCCTTGGTCTTAGAAATTTAGAGTTGCACAAATTCCGATCATTTCCTAGTTGACTTTTTGAACAACAAGGTCGGAGAGGATATTGATCAGATTCCCAGTAGCTTTACTAGTAAAGTGCTCACAAGGTGTATTATGAGTTCAATGTGTCTGTTTGAAGAAAAAAAATTAGGCTTACTTAAAAAATGAGGAAAAAGCGTTTATTTCCCTCTGTTGAACGTAATTTTCAACCAATTTTGTTGGTTTATTTTTGTAAATGTTGTTGGATAGGGGGAAAAATGCATTGTTTCAAAAACATTTCTGTATTCTTATATTTCTGTTTATAAAGCAGTATTTGCTTGCATTAAGTCTTAATAAAAAATCTATTCAGATCTGTTTATATTTATAGACACTGGTCTCTGGTTTTGAGTAAGACACTTGAAATTTTGCTCAAAGCCTTTCAATACCGTCAGAACCGATCAAACCACTTCATATAAAAACCAAAGATTCAAATTTATTAAAAATGCTTTTTTTACTCTTGTATACCAGAAATTGGGTTTGAAAGTTATTAAGGTTCATTCACATAGGGTCTGAATATAAATATACGCGTACAAGGTTCATGGGATCGTATAACCCACATATGAGCTATTTTCGAAAGTTTGAGGAAAATCTCCAAGCGAGCTGTATTTGATGATACACAAAAGCTTACACTCTTTCTAACTCTAGAGACCGCTTTTGGTGTACAGTACAAAATAAACTTAATCCTCTCGAAATGTTATTTATTATGGAATATTTTCATGCACTCAAACCCGCTCATTTCTGCTCGCACAATTCACTTCCTCATATTGGGAAAAAATCCAATGTAATTTTTTGTTGTCAACACAATTCCCACAAAGTTTGTTGTCAGTGTAATGCTTAAAAGGTTATCCTTTTTGCGAATGGTTGTGTGTTACCTGCAAAAATAATGTGTGAAAAAAGTCATATCAGCTACATACATAAATATCTCTTGTTGTTTTAGTTTGGCTTAAAAGTTACTAAAAAATATATAAAAAAAAAAATGTTTCACCAATGGAAAATCGCAGTTGGTCTTCGATGTCTAAAAATAAATAAGTACAAAGCCGCTGCAAAAGTGCCCAGGACGCCGTTGCTGTTGGTCATTTAAGTGGCATCTATAAATTTCGATAAATTCTTTTTGTTGGTCTTGTTTCTCTCTTTATAAAACTGCATAGTCCATTTGCCACAAATGTGTATTTTTCTGCTTCCTCTTTGTATTATTGTAAAAATCTTTGAACTATGAAAAATTGATATTAGCTGAAAATACTTTTAGACTCGGCTTTCACTCATTCCCCATTATGCACACATAAGACGACAGATTTCTTTTCATTATTTTTCTGTCCATGCACAGTTGAGCGCACATACTCGTGTTTGCTTCGGTGTGTGTCTTTGTGGTAGTGGCCGTGTGGCAAGTTTAGATTGCCACTCGACAATATTGTGGCAATTTTTACTTTTTTCCCTTCTTTCATTCAGTGACCCACCTCTTTTAGGTCACACAGTTTTTTGTCGCACAGCGTTGATATGAGAAACCTCTGGAGGACACTCTACTCTGAACTGTGTTGGTTTTGTCCTTTTGTGGCATTTTATCTCTCTTATTTGGCTTCAGCAATTTTTGGTTGAGCTTTATTTAATAAAGCAATTTGCGCACGGTTGACATAAGTTATTGATGCTCGACTGGCATCCTTGCACTCACGCACGTTCGCACTTCGTTTCAAACTTATACACTCACGCAAGTATTGTCTCCTTCCCTCTCACCGTTTTTCTTTCATTCATTTACTGTTACATTCACTCATACACCTACATATAATGTGAGGACAGCTACACCGTGTAATTGCTTACATGCGTACGCCATGAAGAACGCATAATAGTTCCGAACGTGGCAGCGACGCTCTCGTAAATATGTCCAGCATTTAAGTTATTTTATTTCGAGGAAGCTAATTAATGGTATAATAAGCGTCGATATATCTTTTCCATTCGCTCATTTGCTTTCCTTTCTTGCTCACTCATTTTCGGCTATTATGCCTGGGCTTATTTTGCTCGCCGCGCGACGTTCTAATTAATGCCAAATGACAAAACATAATTTCAATTAGATTGTTCTGCATTAATCTTCCGTGTTCTCTGTTCCTGTGTCTGTACGTTTGGCGCTGCGTGTGCGCGGGCGTGGCATAGTTCAGTTAATAACTTGCGGTATTTTGTTTTGTTGCTGTGTTTGCGTGAACAATAAGAATCAAATACCTTTATTTGTGCGTGCCTCATCCTGTAATCAGTTAATTTGTAGTTACTTGATTGCAAGTGACAATTATGAAAATAACTACGAGCTACTGTGGGTCGAATACAAATGAAACTTTTCACATATTTGAAGTCATTTGAAATAAAATATTTAAAAACCAAAAATGGGTTAATATTCCCATGGCTACAATCATGCGACTTACGTCCCAGTAGACAAATGTTACATACTCATATATTAGTTACATGGGGCTATCAGTTCTTTTAAATGACTCAAATAGTGCATATACACGGGTGTTTTCCTATAAGATGCTTTTAAGGGTTTCTCAACAAAGTTAAGAACTTTTTGAGTTACAAGATATTCACGGTGGTCGGACTCCTTGTCGGACTAAGCTAATCTTTAGAACTATCGATCTATGTAATTTAACTATCTTCCTGCCTTCGTTTGAATACTAATATTTTTGTAATAGCTGAGGGAACTGAACACACAAACTCGGAGTCAATAGTTATCCACTTAGTTGCTCTCATCGGTAATGTCGGAGTCTATGTGAAAAATATTTCTAATCATATATTATTTACTGTGGAAGATAAAATGAATCATAAAGAACTGATTTAAAATCTTATGTCCAAAAAATGGGCGGGAAAAAAAAGACGCGTGTTTTTCAACAGAAGCTCGTTAGTGCTAAGCACATTCACATAAATGTATATGCTATATTTCTTAAAGAGAAAATTATTTTAAAATATTTTGTTGGGATGAGGCGTGAAAACAACCTCAACTGGTATTACGCTCTAATTATTTTCCAACTATTCCCGACTGTACGTTTTTCGTCCACTCTAAGTTGGAAGTGTAAAAATCCATCTAAGCACGGATTTTCTGCATACTGACTGCAACAGCAAACATTTTTCAACCCAATGGCTTCAAATGCTAAACAGGCTTTGGACAACAAATCTTTGTAGACAGTCTGAATATTAGATACTATACAGGCTTCATTGGGATTGTTGTTGTTATTCTCATTTCTCGTTGTTTGCTGTACTGAAATCCGATAATGTGTTTTCTGCCGTCAAACATGCTCAGACAGCAGCAACAGCACCAACAGTCAATGATAGCTTTCAAAACTATCGGTACGTGTTAAAATGGAGAAAGATATTGATTGGAAATTGTTGCTATTACAAATCGAAGCGAATACATATGCACACACACATACGCACAGACGTACATACATATAGAGTTATGGACACACGTATACATTGAATGATTGTCAGGCTGTCGAGCAGCGCACGAACGCTAACAATCAATCATAATTGAAAGGCACTTGTGGTACGCAATAAAATTGCAGCCTCATTTGTACTGCAGCAAACCAAAAAAATAAAAAAAAAAAATTTAAAAAGACATCAAAGCAAAAAAAAAAACAGAGGAAGGAAAAGGCCCAAAAAGAAATTAAATTTAAAAAAATCAAATCAAATGGACTAACCAAATGTCATAGCACCAAGACGAAGCTCATTCTAGGTTTGCATATAGCCAGCCACATGCAGTGAAATGGGCAAAGGCTTATGCTTAGAAACAACAACAACAGCAACAAATGACTGACAAATGACACTGTGTTGGCAACAATGTTGCAAAGCATGTTCTGCAATTAATTTCCTTTTTTGAAGTCACCTCACACACTCACACACACAAACACATAGGAGCTCATCACACACATGGGCTCCGTTCGACTCGTCTCTGATTTGACCACAATTTACCTCAACTTTTCGCTCGTTGGCTTACTCGCCCAACTCAAGTACAACGGTGAATTCAACTTAGTTCATTCATTTTAGCTCAGCTTGTCTCCATTTTATGGCACTCGTTGTGACATTTTGTTACTGTTGTTGTTGTTGTTGCTGTTGTTGTTGCTGTTGTTTTGCTCCTAGTCATTTACAATAGTTTGTGTTAACAAATTGTGGTGCCTAATTTTTATGCCAACGACATTTTGTACGCATTTTATTTTATTTTTCCGGTCATTGTTTGACTTCCTTTTTTGGTCGAGTTCATTCTTTAATCACATACATATATATACGAGGGTAGTTCAATAAGTCAGTCACTATTATCCTGAAAGATAGTTATTTGTGGCAAAAGATTTGTTATTTCTATAATCAATCGAAGTGTCGAGTTCTTTAAAATATGCCTTTACTTCAGTGATGACTATATCATTAGAGAGCTATTTATACAGTTCCTGAAATAGAAAGTAGTCCCTGGTAGCTATTTCTTAAGTGTTATAATAACTAAGTTCAGTTAGTTCGTTGCTTAATTCAACAAATTTCTCCCTAGATGCCTAGAGATGACTTCTTTAGATCGTATGCTCCCATTTTTCTTTAGAATTTTCAATAAAATGATCCACGAATTCTAATAATTCTCTTTATTCATCACTTCTCTCTTTTCAAGGAAGTCGATGTAACATATAAATTAATATATAAATATTTCGCGGTTTATTGGTAAATGTTTCAACAAAATTTTTTTGTTGCCCAATGCTGATCGCTTTTTCTTGCTTGCTTCATTCAAGCGGCAGATATATATGTGCAGAGAACGACTAAATTAATAATTTCATCCGCTTTTTCAGTGACTGACCGACCAGAGCGAGGTGCATCTATGAAATTTCCGGAACTGAGTCGAGCAAACCACTCCTGGGTTCAGCGTTCACTCACAGTATCCTCAACCTTTTTTTAAAGTAAAGAAGCGTATATCTTCAGATATTTCACTCACTTTCCATTCAACACCATTTACTATTAAAAAGCTGGGATACTTTTTATATTAATATTTGGCGTGCATTCTGTGCGTGAAGAATGTGTTCGCATGATTTTATTAGCCGACTGACCATCTGTAGCTATTCATTGGTTTTGCTTTTTTTGCCCAAAAAATCCACTACTTAGAATGCTGCGTTGTCAAAAAACCTTTGTAGAGTGCTAATGCCTTTTCGATGTCATCACACAATTTATCTATGCCTAAGCTCAAGCAAATGCGACAGCTATTTTGAAGATAGATCCTAATTCGGAATTTTTGATCTCTGCTTCCGGTGTATTAACATCAACGTTCCGTGAAAAATACAGTGAATTACTTTTTTACTATTGAAATTGATGATACTTTTGAAGTTGCCCTCTTAAATGCTTACCTTAGACGCATTTTGCTCTATATATTATTCTACTTCTTTTTCTTCTTGTTATTCTATTTATTGCAATTATTTTTGAACTTTGCGTGTTGCTCGTTGTTGGCCAATTCAGTTCAATTCATTTCATTCAATTTAAGTTAAGTTCACTTCTATTTCTTTCACTTTCTGTCTGTCATAGCGTCCGGCTTTCGATATTATTTGTTTCTTTATTTCCTTGCTTACGAAGAAAATATTTTTTTGCTAATTGCCTCAGCCAGAGTGTACTAAAACTGAAGCGCTCAGAATTTCCGGCGTCCAACTAGCAAGCAACAAAACAACCAAGCAAACAAGCGTGTCATGATTGATTGTGATTAATCGCTTATTCAATTAGAAATAAGTGATTTGCCCATTGTGACTGGGCAGTTTCCGCAAAAAAAAAGAAAAAAAAGAAAATCGATTAAATTTCTTCAGTGGCTTTTTACTCCTAAATTGGTTGTTGAGCTAAAATGTGAAGAACCTTAGGTTTGCTCCTTTGAATTATTTTAAGGTGAGAGTTGGTGTGCCTTTTTATTTTGGTTACAAAAGTGTCGCCTAACTTTGCTGCCGCCAATTACTGTCACCAAAGGCCTTTGCCACTTGACACTTACAAATTCAGATGACTAACGCCTTCATCAATCAAGAAAGTGCAGCAACAACAAGCAGAAGAATATACATACATCAACATCGTATAGCTAGCATCAGAGCAGCCACGTAAACCTGCCACTTAACGCGTAACGGGTAACTGCTGAAGGGCAGCAAAAGACCACATGGATGCGTGTCAGTGTTTGAGACCAAAGCAATCAACAACATTTGTTCACACAAACCAAAGAAGCCGAAGAAAAGAAGGGTTTACAAAAAAACCAAATTCAAAACCAAAAATAACCGTACCAAAATCGAAGTGAATGAAAGGTAGGCAAAAATCCAAGTGTTCGCACTCGACAAAAATCACGCGCAAACGATCAAGTCAATTAGTTTGCCGCAACATTCAATAGCATACTTTGCGGCGGCTGCTGTTTCGTTGGCTTTGAATGTGTGTGTGGTGACTTCACGCAACTGTTTCACTGCCACTTCAAGTTGGTTGTTTCAATGTGTGCTGCTTGTCAGTGAATGGTTAGTTGCACGTATGCATGCGTGTGTGCATGTTGGTGGGACTTTACCGTTACGCTAGTTGTTGAAAATTTGCTTTTAGCGCGTTTCTCTTGCGCTGCTCTGTGCTGCATTCCTCTTTCTGCTAACTATTGTTGTTGTTGTTGGCACTGGTGTTTTTGCAATTGTTGAGTTGTTGCACCTTTCTGCGTTCGCCTCTCTGGTGCGCATAGTTTTGATAGCAAAGCGTTTCTGCTGGCGGCTTCAACGCGAGTTTTTTTTTTTAATTTTTTCATTCACTGTTATATTTGACTTGAGTGTCTTTTTTTATTTATTTTTTTTTGTGACGATTTTGTCACTATTGTTGTTGTTCTTGTTGTTGCCGTTGTTGGCAATTCTCCGCTTGTTGGCGTTTTGTGTTGAGCGCATATCCGCAGTGGCAGCGCTCTCGGCACTTTGTCGTCTCTAAAAACTGTCAATCAATAGAATTCTGTGGCAGGTTGACTTGCGTACTTCCTTTTTTTTTCTTTTTTGAATTACCTTTTTTCGTTGCTTTGGCTTAGTTTGGTTAGGCTTGCCGTGGTTTGGCGTAGCTTTCCTCTGGATTACGTTGCATTCACATTTTTTGTGCTGCAAGCATTTTGTGCTGTGTTGGCATTCCTCGACTTGTGAGGGGAATTTTGGGTTTTGTTGTTGCTGTTGTTTTTCTTGCTTTACTCTCATCTTTTCACATCGCTTTTTTTTCTTTTCTTTTGATTTTGGTGCATGTCAAAGTCATGTTGCACGTGCGCGTATATGTTAGCCCGTGCTTTGACTGTGTCCTGGTGGCACCATGTTTTGCATGCCACAGAATTTACATGCTTCAATTGGATTGAGTAGCACCGGTGGCAGCTCAGCGAATTTCAACTTTGTAGGTGATGTCAGTTTGGTGTATTTTTTTAATGTTTTTTTTTTTTAAACTTCTTTTATTTGACAGAATGCGCAAACTTTAAGGGACATATTCTATTTGCCTCTTGAAACGCTTTGGTTGAATTCATTTAGAAAAGCATATTTTTTGCATGTGATTGATTGAATTTTGCGTGCTCGACTCTTGATTGATTATTCTTTTTCAATTAATAAATTTTATATATAATTTTCTTGATTTATTTTTTATCTAAATATTGCTAAAAAGCATATTTTCATTGAACACAACATTTTGAGTATCACAATTTATTTGAATTATCCATATCAAATTTGTAATTAATTTTTGTAATCCCATTTCCTTAAATGTAAAGTTTGAACCTAAAATTGGTCTAAATTCGACTCAAAGCATGGAAAAGTATTTTTTAAATTGATTTTAATAGTATTTGGCATTTTGATAGAATTTTTTGATTTTTTAATCTATTTTCGAAATGCAATTTTCGCATATTCACACAACTCTCATGTAGCCAGAAAAATGGAAAATTATTTTACGTTTTAGCCTCTTTCTATTTTAGATTTATTATGATTTTTGAATGCTTTTTTGTGTTTTCTATATTAAAGTAAATTTTTTTCTATGTTCTGCCTTCCAAAATTATCAAGTTTTTGAATGCGTAAAAATTTAAATTTATTGGTGATCCATGTACTACAATACTTCGTAATCTTTTATGAACCCAACTTCTTAAAAATTAAAATTGTATATCAATAGGCCCAGATATTTTCTTTACCATCATTTTATGCCTAAACTATATCACCTATTTTGACAGGAAATGTATCATTTGTCAGGTTTTCATTTGCAGATGTGCACAATTACCTTTTAATAAAATTAGTTGGGAATTGTGGTCGTAAATCCAGTTAATAGTTGTCACAAACACAACTACAAGAAAATCGTACACACACGCTTCGCATGACACACCGTGCACCGAGCAATGTTCTCGAGCTTGCATATTGTCACAATTACCTAAATTCATGTGGTTACTAAGTGTAGAATAACATAACACAAATCAATATTATGACGATCGCGTACTCATGACTATTCCTTTTTCGCTTCATTATTCCAAGAGTAAAACACACCCAAGAAGTTTTGACTCTACTTTGCTCTCTAGGTTTTTTCATTGCATTCCGCACATATAAAGTTTAATAATTGATTGATTTAACCCATATGACTAGTATCAATGCAGGTAACATATCACAAACCTATTTCAAGGAGAATAACCATGTGGTAAGTCAATTCTGAAAATGCATGCTAAGGAACATTTGAATCAGTAGTGTTTGAATTTCAACTTCTGGGCGAACACTAGTATTAATTAATTCTTTATTAGGAATTTATTTATTTATTTTTCAATATTTTTTTTTGCCTCATATTTTTTTCTAACGCCTCTTTGAATGCATTTTTTCACACTTTCATGAATACACACACCTACACCATGCTAGAGGCATGCAGCTGATTTTCGCATTTACCTTGCTGCTTTCTTTCGAGCAACACTTCGCTCGGCACAATTTTTCTTAGCATAATCAAACATTTTTTATAATGCATTCCTCTACCCACAAAGAGCTTAAGTGCACAATTTTACGCTATTTTCTCGAGTTCGCCCTGGTGCTCACATCATCATTCACCTTTTTCTATTGCTTTCTATTTTTTTATTTTTTTTCCAATGATATTGAAGGCAATAAATTGCGATGAAACCAATCGCTTGCCAGTGCCGTGCGCATATTCACTTTTGTGCATATTAACGATTTATTGCCATTTAAGTCGACTTTTTGACCGAAAAACTTTTTTCAGGTCACTCATTTCAACCTGGCAACGCGACAAAAAAGTCCTCAGCGCGTTTCCTTATTTTTTGTTTTCTGCTTTGCATTACTTTCTTCTGCGCGAACTTTGCGATTGCGTTGTACTTTGGCCGCCAGGCAGGCAGGCATGCAAAAAGGATAAGCAGCGCGCTTTTGTATGCAGGCATGCATGCGCCTGCATATATCAACCTACATTCATAGACACACACACACGCACATACATGTGCATATATTGAACAACTCGTTGGCTGATTTCGCAAACGACTGGCTTTGATTTTATAGCCCACGGCACACGTCCTTGACTTGACTGCCAAGCAGTCACTCAGTCAGCTACTTAGCTTCTACGTTCCTTCATCCTTTAGCCATGCTTTTCGAGTGCCCTAAAGTGAAATCAATATTTTTAGTGCTCTACGTGCCTTTTTTCTCCCTCCCTGCGTGTGTGTATATATGTGTGTGTGAAATGTTTTTGCGCTTTTTATGTTTTACTATGCAAACTTGTGCGCTAAGCTGAAGCTCAAAATGCGCCCCTTTCTTGCTTTCTGTTGGTTGACGCCACCCCCGCGTCACTAACGAGGAAAGCCTTCGTTAGATAGCAGTGAGGGAAACGCTTCGAGTCTATGCAAAGTTGCTAATACCATGTGCAGATTTGTGTTGACTTGATATAAGTGCCGGGGGCCTGGCGGGTAGTTTGTGCATGTCTGCTTGTGTCTGTGTCTAAGTTCAGTGTCAGCTGGCGTGGTTGCTGTCATTGGCTGGTTGTTCACGTTGTACGCCTTCCGCTCTTGAGCGCTCATGCAGTCATGATTATGTCTAATAGATGTCCGAGTCAATCGATGTCTAAACACTTGACACGTGCTCGCCTGCATTTGGACGTTAATAATACGTAGCCGAGACAGAGACTGTTAAGTGAGTATAGTGTCAGACAGGCAGTCATTGTTATAGTATTTTGCTTGCGGATGAGTGCCACTTTCGAAAAAGCAAGAAAAAGGGAATGCTAATAAATAAATAAAAGGAATAAAAATAAATTGTAAGAAAATAGAAACTACAATTTGTACTATTACATTAATTATGCATTATGTTAAAAACACGTAAAATAATTGCATACGACAGTGACTAATGAAGCTAGCGTGGAAAAAGAAGCATGATTAAATTGTATTATATGATATATTGAAACAAAAATTACATTAATAATAAATGCCACGGACATAATTTCGTTTAATTGTGAGTAATTAGTTGCATTAAGCAAGCGCTTGTTTACAACATTCAAAGAGAGGGTCGTTTCATATGTATTTGGTGCAAAATAATATAATTTTTCATTTACATTTCAAGCAGCGTTGCTCCAGCGGTTTTAGTCGCAATCTGTGGTGAGCTGATGAATCCACTGAGAAAAAAAGTTGAGGTTTCGAAACAAATAAAAGTGTCAAATCTTTTTAATACATAACATCTGTGAATTTTTCCAATGTCAAGACTACTTTGTACTTTTATAATATATTTTTTTTCATCCAACTTTGTTAGAGCAGTTCAAGGAGAAGCAGTTTAAGATGGAGTTCGAAAGTTTTCTATCACTATTTATGTATATCTACCTATTAGCAGTACGGACTCATAGCTTAATGCCCAATTATCTCTAAAAATAAATATGATTTTTTAAGGCCAATAACATGCTGTTCTAATATTGCCAGTATTAGGCATTAAATGGTTGCCGTCGTTCTCGACATACTCAAAACAGACTATAGAATGATAAATTAATATTTATAAATTATGCAAGATAATCGATTATATATATATATATATATATATTTAATTTATATTTTCATTTCATATAATACGTTTATAGCTCTAAAATAAAAATATATAGCCAAGTTCGAGTTGACCTGGAGAGGGTTGCATACGTTTGAAAGTTGCTTGACTTGCTTTTTTAAATATTCCCTAGCATGCATTGTCAGAATTTCCTTAACGCATGGCATGGTTCGTAAATGTAGGTAAGGCATGTCTTGTCAATAACTAAAGATATTTTCTGTTTATTGTTGTTGTATTCTGTTTTGCTGCCCCCATTGTTCGTTTTTTGTCGTGTCTTTTTTCCGTGACCCGTGCCATTGTTTATGTTGTTGTATTTACGTTTGCCGCATGCCTTTCTTGCCCACAAGTGAGTACAACTGCAAACATAGCAAGCTTATCTCTATTTCTCCTTTTCTTTTCTTGGATCTTCTCTGTGGATGCAATAAATTTTGCTTGGTGGGTATGCGGTGTATATTTTTTCTTCTTCTTTCATATGTAATTATAACACTTCCACCTCTGTCGGCTTAGAAATGATGCCAATTTTAACTTTTTAGTATGATTTACCACGTTATGTTCGGACCATATACTTCATTATTTAGTTCTGGTAAAATCAATAATTTCAATTACTTAAATTACGATATTTGGCTAGGTGTGGGTTTTTACTCCGATTTTAATTTTAATTCCTAATCTAGGGTATTTGGCTTTCGTTGCTGGTTAAATTATGTATAAATTGGTGGACTAATTATCATCAAGTATTAAACAAGTGATAATAGGTAAATGAATAAGTCAATAGGCTTAGAAGCACATTATACCCGAACAGTGGTAGGAAATTATTTTATTGTTTTCGAATAAAATTTTACAATTTTTTATGGCATTATTCTGTCTTAGATCTAATTATATTAAAGTGAAAAACTACATGGAGCACTAATCGGCCAATTAAAAATTCTTAAAAAAGAACACATTATTCGTTAAAAATTTTTTTTTACATTTTGTAGCACTTTAAAGACTTTCAAGCAAGAAGGACAGAGTAAAACGCCCACTGCGCCAATCAAAATGATTAAGTGTTCCGCATGGCTGACCGAAAAGCCGCGTAAATGGTGTATGATAAATATAATTTGTGTGCTTAAATTAAGCAAAGCCATTGCAGTGTCAATGAAGAAGAGTGAGCAGTGCGTAGGAGAGTAGCCAAAAGCAAACATTTGAGTACCCCGACGATAGAGAAAGTTGGCCAGTAAGAAGAACAATGCAGGCACAACGATTAATACGCGTATGAAACAGAAGACGCACGAAAAATACTGTTGCATACTTTTTAGGACGCACAGTAAATGTGGGGCTATAAAAAAGCAGTTCCGAAGCCTAAAAAAAAAACACATTTAAAATATGTTTTTTACGCTTTAACAACACCATGGGGAGTGATTAAAATATTATACATTTTACTTGTGTCGAGAAAAAAGAAGAAACACAGTAGTGCCGGCGAAAAAAATATTAAGTGGCTGCCCAGCGAAACCGCAACTGCAGAGCGCAAGTTGTTTCCAGCGGTTGGGCGCCTGTCAATGGCAGGCCGTATAAAATGGCAATGGTTGGGCTTGAATGAGCACAGCTGTGCCGTTCTAACGAGTCCACGCAGAAATGTGGTTTTACGAAAAACACACTCAAACACACACACACACCCAATACGAATCTCTGAGCGTGTGAACATAATTAAGCAGTTTGGTTTGCCTATTTGAAGTTTGGAAATTCATTTTTTTTTTTATAAATTTTTTTTCTACTCGTGTGCATGAAAATCAAGCAAAACTAACTTGGATTTGGTGTGTACTTTTTATTGCATTACATTTTCAATTAATGCCACTTGAAAACTTTTAAATGCTCACGTGCTCAAGCGAGCGCACCTGAAAACGCCTTATTGTATGCGGCTTATGCGAATTCAGGTTGTAAGCTAAACGAAGTTAGGCAAACCGAAAATGAAATGAAATCTAACGAAAAGTAGTAGAAGAAGAAGAGCAAGCAAAAAGAAGAAAAACATTAAAATTGAATTGGGTTTTGTGGCATTCGAAATTATGAGCGGCAAAGAGAGGCAAGGTAAGGCAAGGCAAGGCAAGCCAAAGCAAGGCAAGGAAAGACAACTTTTACACATGAGACATTTTCACAGGGATACGTTCAAGTGCATTTGTATGAAACTGTGTGTGCCTAAGAAGCTTTTCGTTCCACGCTCAAGTGCGTCTGCTCGTGTGCAATTTTTGGCAGCAGCTGTTGATTTTACTTTGAATAGCAAATCAAGTGTACTTGTGCTTAATTTCCTTACACATACACACATTTTTTGTAGCGTTTTTTTCTTATTTTTTTTTATTTTCTATTTTATTTTATTTTTTTGGTGCGACTAAAAAGCATGTTGACTGACTTGGCAGACAGTTTCCATCTAAAATCGACATGTTGACTTGAATCGGCTACATCTGTCGCTCTGTACGTCTGTATGTTTGTATCTGTCTCAACACGCTTACATTCACAGCTTTGAATAGATTTCATTCACTTTTCTTGTAGCTCTTTACTGTGGGCGTTTTGGTGCTGATTGCATAAACCCAACGTTCAACACAGACTCACACTTGCTTATGTTAGCTTCTTCTTTTTTTTTCTAACTCTCTTTCGCTCACTTCAGCTCATCATTTCTTCCGCAATGTTACTCGTATATCCTTTTTAAGCTGCTTGCTTTGTATTCACTCGAATATTCATAATAAGTATGAGCGTTGCTAATGTAGCATGCATTTATGCTCCACCCCAGACACGTGCTTCAGCCAAACACATCACGGCGCATAACGTTAACTTGTTTTTACTTTTTGCCATGTGTGTTTATAAAAATTAAGCTGCGTTTAATTATGTGTGCGAAACTGATTTTCTATGATGATGATGATGGTGATGATGAGGTTGTTGATGATAAACACTCTTTCTTATTAAGTCTTCAGCACTTGAATACTTCTAGTTGTAGACAAAAAAATATAATTTAATAGTTGAAAGCTGGCACTTGAATATACAGCTTTGCTTATTAATATCTGTTCTACAAACGGCAAACTATGGGTTTCATCCTATGTCTTTAAAATGTTGACTCGGAAGGTATGTTATATTTGCAAATATTTCCATAATAAAATCAGTATGTAATTAACTAAAACTTGTTCTCAAATATACCTCAACAACGTTTATCCTATTGTTTAGTTGTCAAGCGCACTTGGCCATCATTACGCAGCCTTTGAGCATATATAAACTGTGGCATACTACCAGACACTGTTTAATAGACAGACATATTTGCCTATTAATGGCTCCAGTCAAACACAGTCAATTGATTCCCTGTAAGATCTAACATCTGTCAACACTATTTTGGCAACAGACATTGGACAATCTTAGGACATTTTTACAATGCAGTACACAACAATCGAACGCGCTGAAAACTCATCTGACCTCTCTCTAAAAATTCTTTAAGGTAACAAGCTGGCTTTATTCATTATGTTCATATATTTGGCATTAAATAGGCATAATAAATTAGAATGGTAGTTGAGATTTTCTTTCTCTTTCTAAAATCAAATATTCCATTGATTACTATGATTTGAATGTAGAGACAAAGTAAGCCAGAAGCTGTCCCTATTCCATGGCTTCTTAGATATACAATATTTCTGTCCCAAGCCTAAAAGGTGTTGAGAAACTTGTCATTTTTCTCCCTAATTATTTGGGGAAAAATATTTACAAATGCCTCTGGTTAGATAAGATATATTGCCTCTATGTTCTTCAAACTTATTTTTATACTGCAATCAAAGATTTGTCAAAAAAAAAAAATTAGTTGTGATCACAAAGGACTCTTCGGGTCAAGAGCTCTTGAAATGTTAGCAGACTTGATTAACATATTTTCAATATTTCTCTTTATTTATCTTATTTATCTTATTTCTTTTACTCCCTATACTATTATACCTTATACTATTACTTTCTCTCTACTTTTGTGTTTGCTGCTTTCAGTGAAGCCTAATCGATGTGGCACTCAAAGTTGAAAGCAAAACAGGCTAACGACTTTTTAAGGTAGTAATTTTTTCTCGTTTTGTTTTGGTTTTCTGCTATTTATTGTTGAAAATCGATTATAGCCGTTGAGTAAAACAACTGCATAGAAAGCTAGAAAATCAGAAATCAAACAACAGTTGAGCGGCCCAACTGTGGACCAACTTGAACTCCACTCGAACTCGAGCGGGACGAGTGCACTTGAAGCGCAAAATTGTTTTTTGTTGGTTGCTGTTTACAGAACTCAATTGCGTGAAATAGAATTAAAGCCGCTGGTCATACAACAAAAGATTATGATGCAAAAAGTAGCAAAAAAAAAAAACATGAAAAAAGTGGAATTTAAAGAAAATGAAACAAAATGTTAGAAAATCAGTAAATTTTTTTTCCTAGCTTCCTTTTCATGATCAGGAAAAGGACTTTTGTTATTTTGTTTTATTTTGTAACGATTTTTTTTTTCTGCAAATTATTGAGAACTTCTTTCGCTGTGTGTGCGCTCACAATCAGCTTAAAAAGTCGGTCCGTTTTGCAACGAAGCTCGTCAACGTTTGCTCAGTCGGTGGTTTTATTTTTTACCAATTTTGTGCACCAACTGCGCTTCAGTTTTTTTTATTTAAAATTTGTTTGTTTGGTTTATGTTGATTGCTTTATTGCTTGTTATATGAAAATGTATAGCAAACTTACTTAATTGAGCTGAATGCAAACAAACCACGTACATTTATTGGTCTCTTCGTAAGTATGTAAGTACATGCAATTACGAGCACTCACATCTTATAATTTTTTAATTAATTTAAACTTCTACTTTATAACAAGATCAACTTCATTTGCTTTCTCATATAATCTTGTTACATAGTGGCACAAGCCAGCAAGGCCTCATTAGGGTGTGTCTAGGAAATTCACATAGGCTAATGTGTTACCAAGTTCACTTTCTCCGTAATTAAACTCCAAGGTGATTCAAACACCGTAAAAAACAGATTACGTTGCTTTAGCCTTTTTAGCTAATTCGTGAATTCTTTAATCGTCCGTCAACCCAAATCTCGGCGATGACCAAAATATCAAGAAATCATTCAAACGAAATTGAATATTGCCACCCCGAAGATCGCCTAAAGCGAAATAACAAACACGCCCAAAGAAAATGCGTATTGCTTGTGTTATAAATATTTTTTTCCTACACGCTGGCGTTTCTCTGAAATTGACATAAATCAATTTATGTCAAATAAGTTGACTAAGCTAAGCTTAACTTACTCGTAGGAAATTATTAGTTAGTGTTGGAAACGTCTTAACTTACGTTCTCCTGCACGAAACTTCTAAATGATGGGTGTAGCTTCTCTCTGGTTGAAGTTGTAACTCAAGTTACACATGCAATCTATGTTGTATTCGCATTCCACTCACCAATATAAGAATAAGTCACAAGCCAACTCATATTGCTTACGATTAATAATCATTTGCCATTGGCCTAACGCAGAAACAGGACTATCATTAAGCTGTCATAATCAGAGTCAGATTCATTCATAGACTTATACAGGCATAAGCACACGCAGAGCAGTGATTCTTAGCACTCATACCACATGCACAGGCTTAGTAATAAAACTGTAGTTTTTGTGTGTGTTTTCAGGTGAGAGCTTTGAGCCACATGCACGCCATGGTACTCATACTGTTATTATAACTTATTACATTTATGAGCTGTTGCCAAGCTACTCAACAATCATACTTCATCCCGTTATATTCATATCTGTCTGCATGGGCCGGTGTGTGGTGCGCTGTGTATTTGTGAAGGCAAGCTTAAGCGCACATACAAGGTTCCAGATACATGGATGTCTGTGTGTGTGTGTGTGCATGTTGGTGTTTAAAAAAAAAAGTTGAAAAAATATGACATCATAAAAAGCCGTTAACATTTTATACATATTTTAGCACATTTTCTATGACTTTATTTCGCTGTCGATGCGCGAAGTACTTAGAAGCAGCGCGAGGTAGACCCCTAGTCGATAAAGACTAGTGAGTAGGTTGTGGGAAAAAAACCATTTTTAAAGTAGTAACATGCAACAGGTTTTGTGCCTGATAACACGCCTCTAAGCATGCTACATTTATTTTCGCATATATGCGCGTCTACTCAACAATTCAAGACTTGTACTAGTCGCGCTTCATTTCGCTTCGTCAACGACATCAACATTATCGTCGTTGGCGTTGCCGTTATTGTCGTTGGCAATGTGGTTGGGGTTGGCATCATCAACGTTTGACAGCAAATTGCGTATACCAAATTTACTATATTGTCAACTTTATGTGTCGTGTTTGCTTTGCGTCGCTTGCTTAGTTATTTTGCGCCATTTTTCTATTTGTTGTTGTTTTTATTATTTTTTTTTCTACGTTGGAATTGGATTAAACTAATGCTCCTAGAACGACATTTTGTGGCAGAAAAAGATTTGATGAAAATTGTACAGGTGGTAGTGTGAGGCAGTGACTTGCTGAGAATCCTACTAAGATAAATATTCGACATTACTAAGATAAATATGAGAGGAACTCGAGAAAAAGGCAATTCTTGAAAGGTATATATTTTTTATGGTAAAAAAACCAATAAACAAATAAAAAATAACAATAGAAATATAAAATAAGTTAACAGTAATAATGATATTAATATTAACTTAAGAGCAAAATAATATGATTCTATTTGATTAGTGAGCAAAAAAAAAAAAAACAATTGAATTACCTAGTGAGATGTTTACAATTTTTTTTATTTTTTACTAGCCCGCTTCGCCTGGCAAAAAAATATCCCTTTACCAACAATTTATATAAAACTAAAACATAAGCGTTCTCGAGCAACTTGTGTTCGCTGTGTGAGCTGTACTTCACTTTCTTCTTCTCCGCCAGCAGCTGGTCTTCTTGCATTATTGAATTGTCCATTAAGACTCAATTTTCTTGGCATGATTCTCAAAATAATTAATTATATTTTGACAATTGACAAAATTCAATTATTTATTTAAATGACAATCAATGACATTCAAACTGAGTACTGCTAAATAAATAAATAAACAGAAATAGCATTAAATATTTGCTCCTACATAAGCGTAAGCGTATATTTTGATTTTTTTAAAAAATATTTTTTAATGTTTTCGAAATCTTACTTTTGTCTATCCGTTTCGTACCATAATTATCTACTTAAAGTACAAGGCCAAGTATATGATGCATGAAACTCAATCGCTTAAAAAAATATAAAAACCATAGTCCAACTCATTTTAATATTTTTTGAATTGTTAGTCATACTAGTAAAAAAGCATTCACCGTAAAATATGTGAATTCGTTCCTGTAATTCTAAGGTAAATATATTTTTCTGCTTTAGAAGTATTTTCCCGATTGCCATGAGGACACTGTTCGATGTTTCTTGCAATAAGAATAAGAATGTTTTTTTTTTGTTCACATAATTTTTTTTTATTAATTTTTTATTCAATTTCACACAGAATTTTTCTGACAATTTATAAGTAACACACAAAAGTAGACAATGTTTTCTTTTCATGCTATATGCGCATTTTTTCCTCAAACCATGTTGCCTCATATGTGACCTAATGCTTGACGAACATAAGTGAAAACAAATATTTATAAACACACGCGAAAACGCACACATGCATAAATTAATAATAATGCTAATAAAAATGTTATCACACTGTTAGTCATTTTTGACTTGAATGATTTACTCTTCGAATTAGTTTATTTATTTTTATTTTGATTTTGATTTATTTTGTGTCTTCTATTTATGTTCATTTTGCATGCAAAGCGATACGCACAGTCATATTTAGCAAACGAAATTCTCGGAGTTTAATGCAAAATTGATAGAGTTGTGTTTACACATGCAAATAAATCAAAATGTTATCAACAATTTTTATTCGAAGAAAATTATAAATTTTAAATAATTTAGAACTGATTTCACAAAATACCAATGACCAAATTGAATTAACATTTTCATTATGCATACAAAATGTATGGCTTATTGATTGTACTTGTGTTACGCACGCTAGCACACAGCGCCATTCAGTCACTCACTTCCTCACTCACGCATGCTTCAAATATTGTTTAATTTCATTATGTAGCTGAGCCATAATTAAAAACGTATTTAATTAATGCAAATTGCATGAAACTCTCTAACGAGTTTTTGTGCGCATATTTCGCTGCCGAAACTATTCGAAAAAGTTTTTTTTTTTGCTGTTTACGTTCGCAGCTTAAAAACTTTAAGTCTGAATTGCCCCTCGCATGCTCGCACACTCGCTCGCTGGATGGCTTCATCACACTAATTGCCATAATTCAGCGATGTCAGAAAAATGGCAAGCGAAATTTAACGAAATATGTTCATATGCCGAATGCAGGCAACTAAGTGATAACTTTTTCCTATTTGTATAGAAAGTTGCCTAAAATTTGGTCTATTTTAGTTTAAATATTTTATTGTTGACATACATTTTTTTTGCTTCGCTGGTAAGCGTTATAAATAATTAAGCCATAGAGTGCCAACTATTTAAATAAGTCAATTCTTACAAGAGTGTTTTTGGCACTTCAGCGCATTTTAGATGCGGTTGGTTCATGAGGTTGGCTATTGTTTTCACTGATCAACTTTACAGAACTTAAAGCTTTGAGTCTTGAACTAAGCAAATTTGAAAGAGTTATTCATGACAAACAAAAAAAAAAAAATAAAAATTAAAAAAAAAAATAAAATAAATAAAATAAAAATAAATAATATAAAATCGGAGCTAAAATGAACACTGTCATATACCAAGTGGCAGCGACAGTTTTGGTATATGTTTATTAAACTCAACAATGGTTTATGTGGCATATTAGATCTTATAAATTGTTGCATTTTTTTTTATCATAATATACAAACTCTTAAACACCCTAAAACTTTTAATGAGTCTGTCTCGTTCATAGCCTGCATTCTCATTTACTGCGTCTCATTATACTCGCATAGCAAATAAAATGTTGTCGTATCTTTTTTCTGTAAGCACTTAAATTACTTTGCTCAAAATCGGAATATCTTTTTTTTCCACGTTTCATATTCATTTGTTTATTTTACTTCATTAGTGCGCATGAAAAATGTTTTCATTAAATGTTGCTCGCTTTTCATTTCGCAGTAAACTGTTCATGTTTATATAGTTATCAAAACGTTGTAGTATTCTTATTCACACCCACAACCAGACAAACTCTCATACACATACACACTGCCAGCTGGTGGCAAACAAGCTGCTTAACACGAAATTTTACATTTTAATCTATTTGATTTGAAAATAAACCCGAGCTGACCATAATTTGCAGCTCGCCTGATGTTACTAATGCTGATGCTTCTGCTGAAGCCAGCACTCGAGCAGCCAGCACACTTGGCATATCCTTCGGTCTGACGTTGCTTTACGTTTCTGCTTCTGCCAAGCGCGATGTTATTTTTTTTTCTGGTAATGAAGTGCTTAGGTACACTGTGCAGTGACTGTTTTGGATGAACACTGAATTTTTATTCAAATGTGACATGATTTGAAAGTTAAAAATCAAAATAAAATAAAATGAAATAAATAAATAAAAAAAGAAATGGAAAGAAAATATAAGGAAATAGTTATCTTAGATAGGATTCGATACATAGATAGACAGATAGATAGATAAATATTATATAAGATCGTAAATCTTATTGAGTCGATCAAAGTAAAAAAATAGGTAGAAATCGCCAAAATCCATTTTCTGGTACCGATAATGCTAGGATTGCTATTATATTAGCCTTTCAAAGAGTCTCTCTAATCGTATAGACCTGTTCGTATATACTACTTCCTGCTTTGTATGAGGAGAACGATGCTTACTTCTTCGAGTCCATACATTAAATTAAGACACTCAAATCTCATAAACCTCTTGCTACACGTGTTAACAAATGAAATTAGTTCAAAAAGGAAACAAATTTCTCCTATCTACTTAATTCGTTCTAGAAACAAAAGCTGTGAGCTATTTTTAGACACAGCGATAAGGTCTAACTGATTGGAATTGTTGTTGCTATTTGCCAGAGAAATGGTGCTGACGAAAATTGTTGAAATGAACTAATGCAAAAATAGTATAACACAGCTGCCGCAACAAAGTATATGTTTGGCACAGAGACAGAGTTTTTTCAATAAATTCGGTAATTTTTGTTCTCTTGCATAACCACTCCTGACAACCTTACTGACCACTCTAATCAGTAGAGGCTTTAGTTTTTAATTAATTTTTTTAGATAGTTGAGTGATCAGTTGGTAGCACATTTTTTCTCTCAGTGTCGAAAACCATTTTCCACTTTTAATACCACACACACACACACACACAGATTCACAAATCCACATTTAGAAAACGAACAAGAGTACCGTGTATATCTTAATATTTGGCATGATAAATGATGATGCGGGTCGGCAGTATTCGGTTACAACTGTACTGGTTTCCTATAACACCAGAAATGTTGGCTCGCTACGCCACTCAGTGATGTTTTCCTCATCCGTCTCTAAAACCATGTGACTCAACTCTTTGAAACACTCATACAAACATATAAAAATCTTTTTCTCGATTTTGTGTGCAACAAAAAATTTTAAAAAAAATACATTTTGTGTCTAGGTTCCACCCCCACTTCTTTAACGTTTTGTTCATTTATGAACAGTTTAGATTTTTGTATGTGTGCAATTCATTCGTTGCGACCACTACGTTGGGCAGCCGCCAAAATGAGGTGTATTTTGGTGTTATGGTGTTGCACATCACCACGACCGTTGACTCGTGTTTATGTTTCGTAAAGTTGCTTTGCTTTGCTATGTGTATGTGTGATGCACTTGAGGTCGCTCCTCATTTCCATTCTTCACATTTAACACTTTAAGCGCTTTTCATTTTCATAAATTTAGGCATTATTTTTTATTTATTTATTCTTTGCTGTTGCATTTTGGCATATTAAGAACCGCGTTGGCATTCTTTGCTTGCACTCTCTCACTCTCGCACACTTTTAAGCGCTCTGTGACTTGTTTATTTATTTATTTTTTGTTATGTTTTTGCAGAGCAGGTGAACCATGAATTTTTCTTCTTTTCTATTTTTTTTTTACATTTTAAGCAATAAAATTGAAATTAATTTTTAGTGATTGCGGATGCGGTTCTCTTTGTTGTTGGTGGTGTTGTTGTTACTGGTGGTCAGGTGGCTTGTGCTTCTGTTGTGCATATAACTTTTTCAATACTTTTGCTTTAAAAAAAAATTTGTGTGGTTTTTTTTTGGTTGCATTTTGTTGGCGTTAAAAGTTATTGTTGTAGGCGTTTGAGTGGCGCTGAAATGCGGTTTGACGCTACAATTATTTTCAACAGTGGAATACTTTAATTTTTTTGCACGAATTTTATTGTTTTTGTTATTGTTGCAATTTCTATAAAGTCTTTATGTGTAAATTTTATATTTTTCATTTATATTTTTATTTTATTTAAATTTTTAGTATTGTTTACTGACTTATCTTACATGTCAAAGCACCACTCAAGTGTAACAAGCAAATAGAAAGTCTACCACAAAAGGTATATTTTTAGTTAAAAATTAAAAAAAAAAAAAAACCAATTGAATTGCAATTCACGCGCTATGTCATCATATTTCTCTACTGGCCTTTATTGGGTTTGCTCGCTCGTGCGGCTTGCATGCTCATTCAACATTCAACGTTGACTTTGAATATTTTTGGAAAATTCCCCATTGAATTGTTGACTAATTAAACTCTATACAAATGTGGTGAACAAATACACAAATACACAGGAATCCTCTTTGTATTTTGTGTATTTAAGTTCCGCGGTCTTTTTTTATGAACCTACTCGAATTCATATTTCATGATTGTCCGGTCACTTTGTATGCATATGCGTGTATATGTATGTACCACATATAGTTTTTCGAGTTCGTTACACATTAATATAATAGTATATAGGTGCATATATGAATTTTAAAGCTTTTTCATTGACAACGCTCATATAAATTTTAAATGTGTAATTCACTATTGTCTGTTTTCTAAAAAGTATTCATAGAAAATGTATAACCTTCATTATGTACAGTGAATAAACAAACAAAAATTTGTATAAATTAATATTTATATAAACCTTCGACAAGAAGCTCACTTATATTCGTTGTTCTTTTCACAGAAAACTCAACCTACGTGCTGATTGCCGTTAGACAGGTAATTAAATTAATTAAGTTCAAAATATATTTAAAAAATTAAAGCGCCAATTAAAAAGTTTGGGGGTGTAAATGGAAAGATAACACATGTTAAATTATAATGTGTACATCATATAATTATAAAAAAAGTTACTATTTAATAGGTCATTCCCATATAATTTAATCATAGACTAACTAAGGGTTCCGTGATCGCCTCACTCTTAAATCGCGCGAAGTTTATTTGCTAAATTGAAAATTAATTATCTTTCTTTCTTCTCCATCAATATTTTTATTGTAGTAGATATGTAGTTCTCAATAGTTTTCAGTAGATATGTATTCATCAATAGCTAAGAGGTTAATCTTACTGAGTTTGCCTCTTTTCCTTTGCTTCGCTTTCAATATTTGACCAAAAAATAAATAAAACAGCTTCACTATTGCTCCACTATTAGTTCATTTTCAAATGTCGCTATACTATGTTTAGTTTAACGGCGTATGAAAAAATTAAAATTTAAATCAGACTACATGTTCTAATCGTAAAGTGCTGATTAGTTACTGAGAAAATGGACATTAGCACAAAGCATATTGCATATACCACATTGCTAAATAATTCTTAAAATGAAATAGGCTAAATGCACTTGTACTGCATACGTCGGATTCTGCCTAACTTCTTGGCGATTTCACTTCATATTTGAATGACTTGAAAAATCCATCTCGTTAAAAGAAATTAAATAAGTAAATAAATAAATAAATAAATAAAATATAATTAAATAGTGATTATAGCCATGCATTTATTTGGTATGATTTCCGACTGAGTTTAACTCAACAACAGAAGTGTGACGAACATAATTAATTATTGACTGGTGGAAAATGTTGAGAAAAAATATTGAAATAAAGTATTAAAAAAAAAACTTTTTATACTTTGTGGTTGCCTAAACCTAATTATATTAATATGCCAAATGATATGGAGTACAACTTAGTGACTATTGAAGTGGTTGTCATT
Organism: Cacoxenus indagator; assembly: GCA_035041755.1. Classification (NCBI taxonomy): domain Eukaryota; kingdom Metazoa; phylum Arthropoda; class Insecta; order Diptera; family Drosophilidae; genus Cacoxenus; species Cacoxenus indagator. The sequence goes on along the minus strand of JAWNKX010000682.1, from coordinate 5,447,754 downwards.
GAAAGAACCACTACTAAATCTAAAAAACTAGTCTTTAAAAAATCATTCGTTATTATTGGAATTAGTAATCCTTTCTTCAACCATTGGAATTTATAGCTAAACACTTGATATACACATACGTGTATATATCTAAATAAATCAAAACAAGCCACAATGGATTGAAAATGTCCAAGACCACAAATCAAAACTAATTAAATCAATTCCTCAACCAGTATGAATAGCTACAAAACAAAATGGCCTCTAATTATAAATGCAGAGACCATTAACAATTCATGTCACGCCAAATGGCAACTTATTGTAAATTTCACAAGCGCGGGTAGTGTGAGCAGAAATTAGATTTGAATAGTAAGCAAATATGGCCAGCGACAGCAACCCAAAAATTTATACACGAAATAATGACAAGACATAAAGAGGAAGCAATACAAATACTCGAACATTTTCCGACAGCGAGTATTTTCATTGATTTGTGTCAATTAAAGGAACGCACAGCGAAAGTTGATGTGCATTAAGAGAAAAGGCATGACTGGCAACACTTGAAAATGATTTTGCAAAATTTAATTAAACAAAGTTAAATTTGTACAAAAGACAAGGCAAGGAAAAGTAGCTTTCCGAAATTTTCCACTTTGAGTTAATCTTTTAATTTTCATTCAGCGACCGCAAGCTCAGACTCTGCTCAATTCAGCACAACTCAAATAACTTAATAGCCAAGTTGAAATCGAGTTTGAACGAGTTTTCCATTATTCATTGCGATAAATTGAAATGTTGTTTACGTGCTCGTTTGCCAAAAACCACGTTGAGCTGAGCTGAGTTGAATTCAGCACTGATGAGTTGACTCTGAGTCGTAGCGAGTGTACGCTACGGAATGACTACATCTGTGGTTGTATATGAATAGTTGTAAATAGAGATGTTGGTGGGTTTCTACGACAAGCTTGACGACTAGCTACAATCTTTACGGCAGATGAGTGTCGTCGTGTACTGCAGTCACAAGGTTTAATGACAAAATGCTGAGCTGAGCAGTGTACACTGTACATTGTACAAGCTTAAGGCTTGATACAAAGAATATGATCGATTTTCTGTATGCCAGCGTTGAGATTGTGGTTGAATTTAGAAGGTAAAGAGCAGCAGGTTATTCGATTTAATTGGTTGAATCTGCTCAGCTTTTCTGGTTTTATTAATAATTGAATTTTGTTATTATTTAGTGTAAAGTTTTTTTTACTGCTACTGTCAATTCTATTGTTAGGAATCGAGCTGGTTTTTATTATTCTAAACGCAAGAAAGGAAAAAACAATATAAACGTTTGTGTGTACGTGTGTGTGTATTTGTGTATGTGCGTGTGTTTTTGTATCATCCATCGTCATTTTTGGGAAATTGAAAATTTTCATTATATATAATAGAAAACTTAATTATCTCAACCGAGAAGTTTAACTACTCATATTAAAATAAGCACTTAAGTGCAGACGCTTAAAAGTATGCTAAGTTACTGTGGTATTTTGTGCGTGTGCTGCTTGCGTTGAAGACTTTGGCAATTCTCTTAATCACTTGATGTGTTTTTGGGCTCAAACACACACATACAGAGACACTTACAAAACTTGAATCCATTGTCACGTATCATTTAATCCTGTTTTTATATGCAACCCAAAAGCAACGCAAATGAACTTAACTCAACTGAGTCAAGCCGAACTGAACTCAAGTGAACTTGTGTGTTTAAAGGGAAAATTTTATTGGCAATTTTCTAAGATGCGGATAACAACACAAAAGGCACTTTACACGTCAAAATTTAGGTTTATGATTTTTCGTTGGTTGCCTTTCCCTCTTGGCTGCAATTCTTATCGTCAATTAATTTTTTTTTGTTTTTTGCCATAAAAGTATTTTTGGCATGTGTTGGAATTTTACAAAATACTTAAACCCAATTTGTATGTAGATTTTTGAAGTGTCTTTTATTTGTCAAGCAATTATTTTAATCTTCCCAAATATATCTCTAATGGCACTTATCAATCAATACATGTTTTGCTATTGTTGCAATTTTTGTTATCTTTGCTGCTACTAGAATTTAATTTCTTCAATTTGTCCTTATGCGAAATTTACTTGTGTGTATTAAATCAACATTTGTTATTTGAAAATTTGCATATGGTTCGAAAGTCTTCTATTGTACTTTCATCACACAGCTTGCCTTTCATTTCCATGAGTTTTTCACATGCAAATCAAAATGAATATTCAAAACTCATACAACTTATACATCATTGCCATTGAGTGTTTAGTTTTTCGTTCAAGTTTAAGTTGTGCCACGTAATTTTCTTACGAAGAATGTATTTGAGTTTTGATGAAGTTTGCTTCTTGCAAGTTGTTTGAATTAGAACTTCATAAACACTTTGACAAAGAAAACAAAATATGCAAGACTACACTGAAATTGAAGGTTGTTTTCTTTAGTTGTAGAAAGACTTAAAAGTAATAATAATTAAGCCATTCGATTTTTGAATGAATTGAAACCTTTCAATAGTTATCGTGTCTTTGATAAATAATAATAAAAAATAAAAATTAATTAAAGTAAAATAGAAAAAGTTTTTAAAATTGCTGTGAAATGATTTCAGTATTAATATCCGGCTCCTTTTAGAAAAAGGTAGCCCCGAACACCAGGCTGGAGCGCATAAAAGAATGCTGACAAGTTTACAGACTTTGCTATATATCATATTGTATATCATATCTATATATCATATAAATACGGAGACATGATTTTTTTGGACTCTTTTTACATTACTTAACGTCAATATATTTGAATGAAAATATCATGGTTGGAGATGGATTGTTCTCTAGATGTGCGTTGTTGTATTGTAAAAAGCAAAAAAAAAAAGTATTATATAGTATATTTTATATATTATCATTACCTATATATTAATACGAAGAAATTCTTTTCGTACCGCTTTACCCCAATTAGCGTCAATATATTTTCATGAAAATTATACAAAATAAAGAGTGAGTGTATTCGGGGGGCGATCGAATATCGATCACTGGGCGATATTTGTAACGATAAGATATTGCAATAGAAGACGATTTTTGGCGTCTTGAGAATTTTGTTATCAAAAAAAAAAAAAAACGAAGAGTCTGATTCACTTCAATTCTTGGACCTTATAGACGAATGGAGTCGCATATCCAGATGATAATTACGTTTTATGTACCCAAATTCCTTAATGGAAGGGTAAATCAGAAAGAATATCTCAACATATTGTTGACTATCAAAACTTTTGCATGAATATACTTTATGTAGAAGCCTTCGCTACAGATAGATATTATGACCGACAAAGTCTTTTTATTAAAGCGCGAAATATGTAAGAAACAATTTGAGTGGTTGTAAAACAATTCTTGTTAATAAATGGCAACCGTTTAAATTAAACTAGTGTTCTTCCAGCGGTTGAAACTCAACGACAATCGTAATAATATTTCATTCTAGTATAGTATCTCATTCTACACTTAGTACTTCCACAAAAGTATATTGTGCACATCTGCAAATGAAAACCTGTGGCATGGTATATTTTTTGTTAAAATCGGTTTTATAGTTTAGGCGTAAAGTGTCGCGAAAGATAATTTCTTGCCCTATTTATATATAGATGCTTATTTTTCTGTTGCATGCCATCAGTTTTTTATTACATACTGGATGTCCCAGTCGAACCCTTCTTCTCGTGGATGTTCCAATGTTTTGTTTACAGAATTGACTGAATTCATATTTCGTTATAACAATTTAAAACACACAAATACATATTTTTTGTTATCGTATTATTTATTAAAATGCATGATATGAAACAGTTTCAAGTCATGTCGATAAATATTGGTTTTATTTTGTATGGCAATACACCAGTTTGAATCTAATATTGGTTAAAAGCTTTTTTGTTAACAAAACTGACATACCATGAAATGCCTGGAAAAAGAACTAAATAATTATGCACACAACAAGCGACGTCATGTGGATTTATTAAACTTTTCCATTTACACCAAAGGTCGCCATAAAACAACAAACGAAAGAAAAGAGCAAAAATTACTTCATGAATTTGTACCCAAATTAAGGTTTATTATTAACATAAAGTGTTGTGTTCCCTTGAGTGGGGCAACAATGAAAATACCCTAAAATTAAACACGACAACTAAAACGCCAATAAACACAACCCCATTCAACTCATTTAAGGAAAATACCCCACAGAACTTTCCATACCTTGGTGAAATGCTCCCTATGCTTAAGCTAAAAACTATCTAGGCCTTTTCTCCGTATAGGCACATCCGTCCGCTCAACTGCACTTAACTACATTCAGCTCCTCACCACTTTAGTCAACTCAAGTTAATACACCTGGACGCTTAATGTCTTCTTTATGCTCACAGTGTGGCTTGTGTGTTCTAATTTAACTTAGCCTGGTCACTCTATGCCACATCACTACTGCTTTAAGTTCAAATGGCTGTGTTGGCTTGGAGCGCATTTTATGCTACATAGAATATCAACTTGCCACGTGAATTATTGCACTGCAATGCATTCGTTTTGTTTATATTTAAATACGTGTATCTTTTGAAATGGCAAATGGCAAACGCACTGCAATATAATAAGTATGTTTCACCGAACTTACACTACTCAACATAAAAGTAAGCAATGAAAAATGTTTTTGTTTTTATGAGCGCAATTAGTTGTTGTGTTTATGTGTACGAGTCCCATTGCCGTTTCTCTTAATTAACCACAATGTTTTTTCCCATTAATCAAATTAGTTTTTATTTTCTTAGGTGTTCTGTTTTGGTAGTCGTTTTTGATACCCTACACATTCCGTGTATTATAACTTTCTCATACACTTTGCAACACAGTGAAGGTGACATTCCATATTCATGTGTATAATTCATTAACTAAATGGGACGAGTTGACATAGTCATGTCCATATGCCCGTTTGCTTGTATACACTCTAGCCCCTCAGTTTGCTAGATAGTTTCTGTATGGTAAATACAGTATATTTGTCGAAACCGACTGGATTTGACCACTAGAAACCGCTGGCTCAACTTAACATTTTTATTTGAAGAACTTTTTTGCTTGTGGGCCTATGCAACCTAACTGATTTGTTAAGGTCATATAAGCCCTGAAAATATCTTTAACCTATGATTACTGAATCGTATTGCTTTTGAAGATTTCAGGAACATTTATTTCATATATCAATTGTCGAGACAGTTTTTTGTGAGTAGCATACTAGACCTGCGACACAGCCAAAGGGAACCTTTCTCTTATTTTTTGCTGTTTTTTAAATTTTATTTTTGTAGCCCTTTTTTCTTATTCCTTTCTTCGTGTTTTTTTTAAAATTTGATTGTGTCCTTTGTATTCCTTCCATGCTGCTGGCCACATTATATATCCTGTTGCGCTCTGACCGGCATTTTTGTATTTTTTGGCATCATCGTCCACGCAATCCTTGTCATCATTTCTTGTTGATTTTCGTTTATATTTGACTGAGGGCTTTTCTTTTTATTTTTTTCTCCTATTTCTCCTTTCTTTATGTTATTACTTTTTCCCACGTTTTTTTTTTGTTCCACACTTGGCGTTTCTTGCAATTTGTCAAGGGTCGTTGGCGTCCATTTACTTCTGCTTCGGTTTTGTTCATTCTCTTTCTCTAGGTTTGCGTAAGCGTAGGCGTTTCAGGGAGTGTTAATATAGAAGTTGCTCTGGTTTAGCATAATTTTGCCAGGTGTACATTACTAAAAGTTTAATAATAATTAATGGAACATTTCGTTATAATTTTCCTTGTTTGCTTTAAATGTTTTGGAACTGTCAACTGTCATGTTAAGGATTTAAGAGATTCAAAAAAAAAAAATTGTCATCGTTGGATTCAGCACCTGTAGGTTTGTTTAAGAATTTATGATAAATACTATGAACGTACTTGTAAAAATGTATTTGAAACCTTCCAACAAGCCCTTTTATTTGATATATCGGTCCAGTAGATTTGGAGCAAATGGCCTGTAAAGGTGGGACAGACAGATACAAGAGTGATCCTCTAATATATAAAAACGACAAATTGTCTTTCGTCCTTCGAGGGCTATTTCTTTTATAATTTTTACGATTAAAAAACTTCCAGCGCTGATGTCTATGGACTATTTAGATCTTAGGCAATTTCTGCTCGATTCATACAAAAAATGTGTTATATATTTCATACAATGAATTTCGCTCACTTTAATTTGACTTTTATGGTGGCTACCCTTCCTAATGTCCAAGGCTTCCGATTTCTTTTTCACTGTGTAACAAAATTCCTGTCAAAGTGTGAAGAGCTCAACGAAATGTGCTCTTAATATGTCAAGCTGGCCATCCATTTGACGAATTGTGCATTTAAGAGATTTTAATAACTCTTGGTAAGAACATTTTATTTCTAAGAAAAGAATAAACAGACGACCACATATTTTCACATACTAAGCCATCAAAGGGACTAACACTTAATTAAAAGATTACTTTGGTGTGAACTTTTACCAAGACTTTTTGTCAACAAGCTTCTTGTGTAATATATAAAATATGCATAAGTTTGTGTGTGCGTATATGTGTGCTAATATTTTTGTGTGTACGTAGATTGCAGTAAATAAAGAAAATTGCAGTGTAAACATCAAGCCATACACACACGCACATACTCATATGTATGCATTTTCACGAACTATTAAGTACAAGGAGCTCAGTAGAAAAACAAAAAAAGGAATACTGTAAAACGTTGAACTTTGATGATTTATTGCCTTAGCTCATAGCAGTCAACAGTAGAAGCAGTTTTAGTTAAGAAAAAGAAAAAATAAGAAAAAAATAAGGAAAAATGTGGCAGACTTTGTTACAAAGTTCAATGCATCCTGGGAGAAGCTTTGAGTGCGAGCCATGTGTGTGTGTTTATGTGTTTGTGTTCCTTTACTTCAATATTTCATTTAGTACGTGTCTTGCATACTATTACATTAAAAATAAAATACCGGAAAATATGTATTTTTTTATTTTATTATTTGTATTATTTTTTAAATAAAACAAATAAAATAAAATAAACTTTGAAAAGTTTGCCTTTGCATAAAAATGTGACGCAGCGGTAAATGCGGCTTTTGGTTTTGAGTTGACAACGCGCTGTGTCAAAGTACATTGCGTATACTTGTTTTACATAACTCCCTTCCCATCATTCTGCCTCGCTTCCTCACCTTGTCAGTTACGCACACACACATAAACTCGCACCACTTTAAGATACATTCGCAAGACAAGTTATGAACGCCGCAGACTTTGTTGCGGTCGCGCGCTTTCAAGCCGCTGCATAAAACTTTGTCATATTGCAAATAAATACGGCGTTGTGGAAAAAGAAAAAAAAGTTATAAAAAAATAAATAAATAAAAGTGTTGCCAAACTTGTGTGTGCAAAAAAAAAATTAAAATAAATTTGTGTAAATAAAATTGTTGAAGTGCCAACAACTGGCTTGGCGGTATTTACGCCAAGCGGCACTCGTGTTTTTTTTATGTTTTGTTTTTGTTTACTGCTTCTGCTACTCATATCACTGCATATGCGTCTGCTTACAAATGTAACTACCAGTGTTAAAAGTTCCTTTACACGCACCGGAAGGCAAAGTCATGTTTATTTAATAGTCCATTTTTTGTTTAATTCTCTTCACGTTGAATAAAGTATTATATTTTGATATGCAATTGGACACGTTATGTTGATATCTCATAAACGATACATGGTACATATTGATAGTGAATGTGGAGTAGAGTAACTAAGGTTCTCATCGTTCAAGCAGAGTAAGATTTCCCACAGAGAATAATTAGGTCTTACCAAAACGACAGCAATGTCTATAATGTCTTATTTAGTCTTCCTTCATTCAGTCAAACTTGTAAAATTATCCATCATCTAAGAAAATATATCAATCTAAAATAGCCAAAGTGATAGGACTAAATGTCATTCTACTTTTAGTAACCACATTCACAGTAATTGTGACAATATGCAAGCGTGTGTCATGCGAAGAATGTGTGTTGACATTTTTTTGTAGTTGTATGTGTGACCACCTTTAACTGTTTTTACGCGCACAAAAGTATATTGTGCACTTCTGCAAATGAAAACCTGTCGAATGGCATAGTTGTTGTTAAAATCGGTTATATAACTTAGGCGTAAAGTGTCGGTAAAGTGAATGTCTTTGAAAATCATCTGTGTTATCTTAAGCCCGACCATTGTATTTCTGAATGTGTGCGAGTATGTCCGTGATTAACCAGCTGAAAGTATGGCAACCCACAAGAAATATGTAACAATTGCGTAAAATCAGCTGTTCCGCTCAAATCTCTAAAAGTTAAACGATGCTCATAGTTTTTAATAGTCAAGATAACGATCTTGTTCAACTTTTAACTCGCTAATGGTTAAAGTACCCGTATATGAGCTCTTTGGTAGAGAGAGAGAGAGGGAGAGAGAGCAATTTTTTAGTAAACGCCTGAATATGTTCTTGTTAAAATTCAAAGGAACATTGGAAAAAAGGCACGATGTCTCAAATACAATTTATGACAACTTTGAATTTCGAAAATAAAAAAGGGCTTTTTAAGCATCTGCACGTAGGAAATATGATGTACAGCAATTTTCCCAATTAAAATTAATTTAATTTAAACTTTTACATGAAGAGTATTACAAAATTTGACTTAGCCGAATATGACTTTAAAATTTTTTTTGTCAACACGCCGCTGTGGATATTTTAAACTTTATAAATTTAATTTTACGTTAATAATTTTATTTGTGTATTGAAATATTTAATTTGCGCATATGACAAAGTTTAACATGAGCAGAATTTAAAAAAATAATTTTTTCCGTAAATTAATTTTGCAAAAAAAAAAAAAAATGGGGAGAGGGCGCAATAAAAAGGCCAGGAAAACTTTTGCTCAAAGGCCTTTTTTCATAACGAAACCATATGAATGTTTTTGTGTCCCTGTTTGTGTATGTGTTTGCACATGGCTATGCATGTATGACGCATATTATGCAAATTGGTTTTCAAAAAGTTTAACAAACCATGCTAATTATTACTTTGCGCTGCTTTGAGTCTATAATATTTTTATTTAAAGCGTTGCTCACTTTTTTTGGTGTGTATTTTTTGTCTATATACTACGCCGATCTTTTTTTTCATATGTCTGTATTTGAAAAAAGGTTAAAAGAGCTTTAATGATTATTGAAACAAAGGTCAAAAACGTTCTTTAAAAGAATTTTTTTGCGGCGCTTAGTTGTTTTTTTTAGAGTTTTTTTCCTCAATTGACAATACAATTTTTAGCAATAATTAGGTTGACTTCCAGTAGTTGCATTTTACTTAAATATAAATACATTTAATAAAAAGTTTGCAAAATGTTACACCTGACTTTCTGAATTCGTAGTTCAATTCGAGAGACTTTTTCGAGAGGATATCTATATTGTGTATTTTGTACCTACTAAAATAGGTTGGTCTATAGATAAATTATTACGTACTTACTTTTGTAATGTCTTTTATAGCTTTTATGTGGCTCAAATATAGCCGTAAATTACATCAAAATTCTTCAACATTTTTGACTATGTGTTCCTTCTTTGCAATCTGTTGGAACTCAATAATTAGCACTTGTATTGAAAGAATATTTTGTGTACTGTTTAATTATAGTTCAGATGATGACTTATTTAATGCAGCTTCTGTGATATCCATTTTTTTTCTAAAGAGTATATCCTAAATAAATAGCCCTTTCCCATTTCTGTAATTTTTTGGCAAACTTCATAATTTTAACTGCATAAAAAACCTTTAATTTAGCCATGAAAATATTTCTAATCCGAAACAATGACAAAACTTGCAACTAAACAAAGAAATGAACTATCATAAAAATGAAATGATGACAAAAAAGACAAAAATAGTATACCATTCTTCAGTGACGCATCCATACACACACTACATAACTAGAAAAAGTGAAATGCTTTCAAGAAGACAAAAAAAAAAAAAAAATAATAATAATAAATAAATAAATAAATATTGTGAAAACATTGCGAAAGTTTTAAAACACACCCATGCAAGCCCACTCAAGCAGGAAGCGGGGAGTGTAGCACTGCAAGCGACGAATGAAAAATGTTCTGCAAAGTGGAAAGGTAAAAAAAGCCAGCGCAAAGTAAATAATAAATTATTTGCCACATGAGGTGTGCAACAACAACCACAACAAAAAACAAGAATGAAGAACAAGAACAAATAGAACAACAATAATAGAAACAACAAAGCAAAAGCGCATTTACGAGCTGATAAATGCGAAGTTCAACAAAAATTACGAATAAGCAACAAAGGTTGTTGAGTTAGAAATCACGAAAATGAAATAAATAAAAATAAGAATAAAAGTAAAAAAAAAAAATAATAAAGAATAAAATAAATAATTCTCGTATTCACGAGGACTTTTATCAGTGAAAAAGATCTGAGCAGGATTTGTGCAGATACTTCTTTTGAATAAATTTTTGATGCTCCAATATTGATGTCGAATATGAGGGCACAAATGGTAAAGTGCTCAAGTTTCGCAGCTAGGAAATAGATGAAGCCATGAAAATTATGCATCTCTAAGACATTACATTCTAAACATATTAATACAAGTTGGATCGTGAAAAGCCGGATAGTATAACATTTAATGATCTGTGCTATCGACCTCTTGAAGACATAAACGGCTTTAAGGATTCCTACACATTTTATGTACCGTAGGGAGCATCTGTAGGTAACAGACACCTTTCTTACTCAGGTCTAAAAGTAAGTTTAGTACTAATAATTTAAAACGTATTTTTTTTTGTTTTCTTCTTTGTTTTAGCTTTAATTGGGCAATATTAACCACCGACTTAACGGATAAAAATTGGTTTGAATATTGGCAGATGACTTAGAGCCTAAGTAACTTACATATTTGAGGTTGAAGTGTTTGACAAGGCCAGCAAAATTTGTTATTCAGAGAAGGATTCAGAGGTGATTAGGGTAAAGTCGCTTGAGCCTCCTCCTGGAAGTATTTGTAGCCAGAGCGAATGCTAGCTACATGCATAAATGATTAAAAATTTGTATAATAAAAGAATGTAACCATTATCAGTTGCGCATATTTCTTTTAATACAGATTGTTTTTTGACAGTGATCTAAGACCGCATAAAGACTTCGCATCAGCAACAGCAGCATTAGTAGTAACGCAACACAAGTTTATATGAAAAAGCAGTGCGCATTATTCATAAACATAATGAAATGTCAACAGAAAAGTTTCTTTGTGTGTGCATGTGTGTGCATTCGTATTTAAATGTGTATGTGTGTGTGTGTACTGGTATGTAGAATTTCTTTCGATTTCGAAGTTTGTGAGTTTGTGATGACAATCCCAAAGGTTCTTGTTTGCTCCTATGTTGCTTTGCGCTATGTTGCACTGTGCTGTATTGGATATGTTTTATGCTCTTAATTTGTTGCTGTTGTTGTTGTTGTTGCGCATTGTTTGAGCAACACAGCAGTCATGGAAAAAGTTATGCGTTCAACTCGGCGTTTTTCACTGACTTGACTTTGTCGACAGTAAGTTTTTCTTCTAGTTGGCGCTGCCTCGCCTGCTTCGAGTTGAAGTTGCTGCTGTAGCGCAGTTTCAAGTGGGAATTGCACTAAAGCTGGTAGTATATATATATTTTTTTTTTAACTTTTCCTTTTTGCTTTATTGCTTTTCTCTATGTGTGTGTTATGATGGTTTTGTGCCATCGTTCTTAGCAATGCTTTACTTTGCGCTACGCTTGCTTGGTTACATTGTCCCAACACGTACGTAACGGAAGGAAATGAGTAAAACGGCAAAGTTAACGTATGCGAGCAGAGAACTGCACACATGCGTCAAAATGCAACACTGCGACTGGCCGAAAAGCGCCACTGCCACCACACCCGACAAAACGTTCTCAACTCTTTTGCGCGTTGTTTTGGTGTTGATTTGGCAGCATCAGCATAACCAGGATATGCCTGCGGAAGGAAGAAATTTTACATTTGCTTGATTTATGAGCGTTTTCGGCAAACATTTTTCCAACAACAGCGATCACACCCAGGCATACGCCCTTTTTCATTTTTTTTTGCTTTTGCAACTTTCTTATTGTTTAATGATTGAGTTATGTTGTCTAGTGTATGAGTACATCTTCGTTATCGCTTTTGCTATGCGTATAATTTTTTTTTTATTTCGTCTTTTCGAACGGCTTTTTGTCTTGGCTTGCTTGCATTTCCGCTGTGCAAACAATATCAACTTTGCATTTCCGTTTCGTGTATCAGTGTACGTGCGTGTAACTTCTACTACAATACTTCCTCTGCTATTGTATTTAAATCCCATTACACAAACACATACACACTCATCCCACTCAGTAAAAAGCATAAAGCAACTAATTTCTTCTACATTTCCGTTCTTCGGCAAGATTTCAATTACGTTTCCCACAACCCCTTAGCTACTGCTTTCTGTTTTGCCACTCTTTTTCACTTCTCCCCCAGGGTAGCCATACGCTCTCTTTTTCCGCTGTGTTCAACTCTACTCTGCTCTACTCAACTCAACTCAAGTTGAAAAGTTTTGTAAAAATATCACATAAATTTTGCTTTCATGTTGTCAGATTGCTTAATATGCATTGTAACTTTTTAAGAGTGCACTTTTGCAGCTGAGTGTATTTTTTTATTTAATCCTTTTGTTATTATCTTTACTGGAATTTTATTATTAATGCTTTTTTTTGATGAGTGTGAGGTGTCAGTTATAACATTGCATATGCATTTGTGGACAGAGTTAGTTAAGGAATGGCTATACATATAACTCAATTGTATTCATACATACTCGTATATCTAAGTAAGTAAACAGATATCGTTTTTAGTAATTTCAATAATAGTTGGCTCGGAATACCGAAGTAGAAGTACATGACGAATATAAATTTTAGTCAAAGTGGTGGCTTAGGCCGGTAGATAGAGACATAGAAATTATATCTATTATCAACATACGAGTACATCCACCAATCCATCAAAATAATTTACATTTTACATGCTTTAAAAATGTTTATTATGGTTTATTTATCTCTTGAGATTATAATAAACAAATCGATTTAAATTGGTGAGAGAAATTCTCAGTGATGACGGCAATTTTTCGACAAAACTGTTCCAAAAAATATATAGGTAAATTCTTCGAAAATCATACAAATTTGTGTTTGAAATCTGAAGTCGATTATATTGATTGATAAAGAAGGTGGGTTCCTATGTAAACACTGACTGTTTTTATCTCTGAAAAACTGGGATATTTTTTTGGAATACAAGGACGGAGTATATTATTGTATAATAAGCAGACCTTTGCAACCACTGAATTACATATTGTATATTCGAAAAATTGAAAATACTAAACAGCTAAGTAATATTATTTTTTATTTTGGTTTACAAGTCTATATCTACCCATAAAATACTTGGTAATTTTACTTATATTACCATTTTCAATTATATGCGGTTATGTATAAGCCAAATTGACCAAAATAGACAAGAGGACCAATGGACATCAGTTTTCTTCATCACACCACCTTAGACATATAGCTATCTATCCCTTTATCTATCTATTATATCTTTATCTATCTATTATTATATATAAAAGATTCTGTTCTCCGGATCTATCAGAACTATCGAGCTAACATTTTTAGCCTGGGTTCGGTTTGCAGTCTTCTGAGTGTTTTTTACTTCAATTATTCTTACACAAAGTAGACACTGAGTTCTCATTCAAGTTTATCGAATATTATGAATTGTTTCTAACTAACGGCAGTCTGTTCTATTTTGTGATCCAAGTTTTGATCCTCTTTTGTTTATAATACTGAATTTAGTAATCTATCCAATCTATGGTACAAGTATGTATGTTATAGTGTTTCAAGAATATTCGAACAATTACAGCAACCTTACGTTAATCGTTAGAGAATGCAGCATTTCTTAACTGATTCGCGAAATACGAAACAAATATGTAGTGCACAACTTTCAGGCTATGTTCGGCTATTAGTCAACTGATTGTAAAATGACAAATTATGTAATTTGGGCAGAAATCGTTTATAATCGATCAAATAGGCAATCATTGAAAAATATGTTGCTTGCTTATTAAAAAACCATTAAGGAATATACAATGAGTATCTTATATGGTTATAAATATATTATCAAGTCTATATAGGATCTACAATATATTTGAGTGAATACCAAAAGAGACCAAAATTATAATTTTGGAGTAAGTTTTCATTTAATTTTCTGCCGTATGTCTTATACTTCATATCTTTTTGGAAGTTGGTTTGCCAAATGTTGAAAACTTTCTTCAGAGAATTCGAAGCAACTTTATTCTGTGGTTTTTTCGGACCACAAGTTTTGCTTTCATGTACCTTTATCGAACTTTGTTTATGACGCAGCTGTGAGGCATTAATATAATAACAACTCATGTAGAAGAAATACTAATCGATATTTTGTGTATTTTGCTTAAAGATACTTTTTGATTTCGTGTCAATCTATTAACTTTCGTTAGTGGCAATTAGCACACAATAAAGCGGCCAAGTAAAACGCAAAGCAAAGCTACCATAAATTGACTAAAATGAAGTAGAATTTCTAGTACGATAAATGACAGCCGATTTTTGCTTTGCTGTATTGTGTGTGTTTGTAGATATTTTGTTTGACTTGTTTGACGTGTATGACGTGCAAATGGTAAGAAAAATCGAGAATGTAAAAAAAATATGTGGATAACGTGAAACAAGAAAATACACTCAAAATACCAGAATTAATCAACTGGTTTCTTTCTGCGCTCACGACGCTTGGTCATTTATTTATGGCAGCTAAACACACAACACGGGCAACGACAAAAAAATCATATAAAAAAAAAACTAACAACGCTTAACGGTATTCGCTTTAGAGTTTTTATTTATCAGCGCAATAAAAAAGAAAAAATAATGAAGTAGCCATTCTTAGAGACGACTGAAAAAAGGCTCAACGCTACAGAACTATGCTCAGACGTTAGTGGCGGTGGTGGGATTTTCTCCAGGGTGCGAATTCTTAGTCATGGGTCGCGGATCACGAGTCCCGTGTCAACAGGCAATTATGCTAAAAGCGCAAGTTGAAGTACGTCAGTATAAAAAAGAGAGAAGTAGACTATAGTGGAGCCGAGTCGAGTAGAATAGAGTAATAGTAGCGATAGTAGCTGAACTCAGTAATAGTTATAGCCACGACACTTGCCAACAGCAAATGCTGACACAAAGCGTCGTGTAAAAGTCGCAACGAAGGGACTACGGTCGGTGGATGAAAGGAAGTCAAGAAAGGACACAGAAATGCCGCTCAAATTGCATGAAATCATCGCAATATTCCGTAAGTAATGAAATTAGCAAAAATATCCAGTGAGGAAATGTCAGCACAGCTTAGAACAGGAGAGAATTCAGAGCAGAAAGCAACGCACTCACTTCGTATTGAGGCCAATAATGAAAAAAAAGAAGCGAAAAAAGGCAATAAAATAAAGTCCAAAAGGAAGTTGCAGTTGAATGGCTTTAAGTGGTGAGGAGTGGCGTGTAGTGGCAGTCGTTGTAACAGTGGTAAAAGGATATACTCGCGTATATTTTAAATGAAAAAAATTGAATTGTTTTCTGTAGTGCCCACTTGGGTTATACGAACTTTGTTGTTGACTAATGTTTTCGCCTCATGTCATACGAATTCAGTTGCGTTAGGTAACACAAACAGTACCTACGACTACGCAAAAGAAAATTATCTACTACTGTCTATTTGTGTATGTGTGTATGTATGTGTATGTGCGTTTGGTGCTTAGAAGCGTTTGCATGTTAAGCATTGAATTATTCAAAAGTCGTTGTTAATCATAAAATTTGTGTTGAAAAGTTGCTGTCAGCTCAAGGCGCAAACCTATTACAGATGTGAGATCTTACGAAGCTCTTATTGTGGGTTTCAGAAGTGACGAAAATCGGTTTCGTCGCATGGTGCACCACATCATTTTAGTTGAGTAGCTTTAGTTTGTTAATTTGATATGGGAAAAACACATTCTGGTGGTTGCGCAGTGTTATCACCAAGTCAACTATAACAATAAAGTCATATAGTTAGTAATGTGTCAAACGTATTGGAACTGAGCTACTAAATCCAAGGTGGCAATACTCTTCATTATCCGGCTCCGGTCTCATCCTTCGAATTAAATATCATTTAACACAACAATGTTTCCGCATTCTAAAGCAGTTCTGGAAGTCAGATTCCAATCGCCTTTAAGTCATAGATGCAATGCCTTTTGAGTGGATTTTTCAGATTTTCATCATTAATGACCATTTCCTAGTTGTCCGGAGCAACTGCGAAGCGGAGTTTTTTGTATTCTATATTAAGCTGGCCAAACACGATGAACATGCTCGTGTGATTCACTCGTGTATGGCGCTGTTTATGTGCCGAAGTCCCTGTATAATTTCAAATTTTGTTAATTTGCTTGAGTGTATTTTCATCGTGTATTGCCAGCTTCAGAATTCTTTATTCTGACAGCCATTAGATCGAATCACTTATTCCAAAACCTTTTTCAAAACTGTCAATTAAATAGTTTTAAACTCAATATCTGTAAACAATACAATACAGCAATAATGATAAATTTAATAAAGAGGATTACTCATATAATTTTGTACATTATAATGGCCGTGAGTATAATGCGTCAGATTCTGAAGTTCAAGCAAACCACCAAATAACGTCCACAGATTTGCGAAGGTTTTGGCATATATTTTATATACCAGTCATTATACACGTACTGCGTTCTCGGCAGCGATAACATTGGCTCGGTTTTTATGTACGTTTGCTTTGTGCCGGTGATATTTGTACAGACAATGCTCATTGTTCTATTGCGCATTTGCTTGCATAGAGTCGGCTTCGATCCATTTGTAAGGCCACGAAAACCCGATTGTTATTTTTCGTTAATGTACGAGTATTCTATAATTCTAGGTAGTTACTTTCAATATGGTGAGCGGCATCTTAGTGGTTTTGATTGGTGTGTTTTTGCTCATGGCCATGTTAGATCATTGTCGCAATGCTATTAATTTGTATTGCGCCGCAGTGCTTGCAGTTTTGGCAGGCGTTCTGCACATTACCGTTGCATTGCTTTGCCAAAAGCAAGCACCGCCTAGGGAGAGGTATGTATAATTGCCCGAGAGCTTGATAATTTTTATAAACTTCTTATCATGAGATAAATGATATTTAGTTTCTTAGATTCTATTCAACCTTTCTTTTAGGGCATCAACCATAATTGTCAACATATAAATGTTGTAAATCGTAGCAAAAACAAAGCCAATAAGTCGATAGTGTGTCTGTGTATGTATATTTATATTATCTAATGAAACCTTACATGAAAATTTATGTACAAATTTTAATTAAAATATACCTCAGCCTGTATTTCCCCATGCACGATGCAGACCAGCATTGCCTCGCGTCATTCACCAGAGAAGACAACAGGACGTTCAACTGAGATTTCTGGTGGATATGTGAACAGAGAATGGAAAGCAAGAAAAAGACCGAAGAAGTAGAAAAATGTTAAAATTGAAATTGCTGCCTAATATTTAGTGGCTAAAGCGAATGAGCTGTGTTACGTTTGGTGTACATTGCCTCGTTCAGTTGGAGTATACAAGAGGTTTTTCTATCAGTGCAATAAATCCAACAATTAAATATATGCATTACAAAAACAAAAAAAAAATAAGTAAACTTTGTACACAATTTTCTTCTTCAGATATATCAAAATATGTACCTATATATATCAAATATATATATAAAATTGGAAATATGTTTGTTTGTTCGTTTATTTGTTTGTCTATTTGTCCGAAACCGCTGAACAGATTTTGATAAAATTTTCAGGGAATATAGTACCCTTTATATGGTTACTGTGAATTTTGGTGTGAAAACATCGTCGAATTCGTTAAATATTGAAACCAACTCAATTTTCAGATGCTTCTCAAACTGTACAGATACACAAAAAACAAAGCAAAGCGGCATCTGAGTATTAAGTTTACCGACAGTGCTGCTCAAACTGTATAAAGTAAAAATGTTAAAATATTTGAATGAGAAAAACAGCGAAGAGTACGAAATGTCACCCAAGAAGTCAAACACTGAAAGAAGCAGTAGACAGAGCGCATAGCTGCTAAAACATTTGAATAAAGGCCACCAGGTACCTAAACTTGTAATTTAAACTTAGCTTGGATAGTACTTTACCAGTTAAGCTGCACTTAAAATATTGACAAGAGTGTTAGGAAGTACTTTAAATAAATAAAACACATTCTTCCACTCATCAGTTATGACCGTATGTATAAAATAATATTTGTTTATACGCATGTTATTGGCTGCTATACCTGTATTGCTTACCGGTATTGCTTTGTTAAAAAAGATGCCTTAATAAGGTTCATCAGTAGTCGTCGTTAGTCCATCTACCATCGTAGCACGTAGAAATAAACAAACTCGAGCTTCTGAAACAAAGCAGAGAACCAGATCGTTTGGCAATCGCTGACTCACGTGCATCGGAATTAGAAAACGGACATGGCGAAAGAATAGAAAGAGAACGGTCACGTGTTTATTTAAATTCTGCTGCACTTCAATACGCTTATAGTTTGGATCAAAGTGAAAATATTGGGAAAATGGAAAAGCTTAAGTTCGCACAGCACATTCTTGTTGTTATGTGCTGCGCGAATATATATGTGGGGAAAGAAGAAGACAGAGTGACGACATCACCGAAGACGGCAACGATGGCGAACACGGCAACGACGACAACGATGACGAAGACGACAACGAACGCAAATTCGGGCATTCGATTGGAAGCGCGCATTGATGACGGAAGCCAAACAATGGCCCATTGTTGTCATTGCTTTCGGGCGACTCACCTGATTCCACACACTTAAAGCAGAGAATACACAAATATAATTCAGAGTTTGAAATGACATCTTCTTTATTTCATTGTGGTTCAATGTGAGTGAATTTAAATCAAAACCCTTTAAAATTTCAAACGATAATTCCACAACTACTTTTTCTGTGACATGGGTACCAGCTAGTACTTTATAAGAAAAATGTGATTACTCTTAATTGAGCACAAGCCAGGTATCAGATTTTGAGAAACCTGTTATTGAAAAAGTATTGCCAACTCGCAGAAGTAAAAATCATATTTGTACACTAAAAAAGTAAGTGAGAAAGACAGTTGAAAATATGACAAACACTACAAAGTTAACAACAAACGCTCAACACCATCGTCTTTGCAGTTAACGTCATCGTCATTGTCACTGCGCTCATCAACAGCAGACAGCTGTGTAACACACACACAAACACTGTATGAAGTGGCATTGTAAAGCTGCTGTTTGACTCTCTGTCTGTCGGTTTCTTAGACCTTTTTTCGTGCTGCTGCTGCTTTATGTGTTTGTCTCTCTGTCTACGTACTCGTATGTAGGTGATGTCCCATTAATGCGTGTGCCATGCTGCACTATGTGTAAGTGTGTGTGTGTTTCCGTGTGGTGTGTGGCAATAAAATCTGAAGTTCATTTGTGAACTTTACTACTGCCTCATACACATAGATACAACAGTAGACGAACATATATATTAAGACAGACAGACATTGGCATTTAGATGTAAGCATCAACAATCGCACGAAGGCATGCAACAAAGAAAGCAACACAAAAGTGGCGCACAATTAGCAACTGTTACAACGTCAGTCGTTTATGACATATGTCATTTGTAACATAATAATGTGTGAGTGTGTATTAAATATCCTGTACTCTGCGTACGCCCCCTTATGATTAAAGATGCCTTGTTATGAATTGCTTTTTATGCTTGTATTCTAACAACGATCAGATTGAATCACTTTTTCCAAAACCTTTGTCAAAACTGTCAATAATTTAGTTATAAACTCAATATCTGAAAACAATATAATACAACAATAATGATAAATCTAATAAAGAGGATTGTAAATTTCATTTTGTACATTATAGCGGCCGTGAGTATAATTTATCAGATTCTGAAGTTCAAGCAAATCACCAAATAATGTCCACAGATTTGCGAAGGTGTTGGCCTATATTTCATATACCAGCTATTGGACACTCCGTGTGTGCTCGGCGGCGAATACAGCGGCTCGGTTTTTGTCTACTTTTTATTTGTGCCGGCGATATTTGTACAGACAGTGATCATTATCCTTTTGCGCATTTGCTTACACACTGTGGGCCTGGATCCATTTGTAAGACAAACAAGTACCGATTATTATTCTTCCTTGATGTACGAGTATTCTATAATTCTAGGCAATTGCTTTCAATATGGCGAGCGGCGTTTTAGAGTTTTTGATTGGTTTAATTTTGCTCATCGCCATGATAGATCATTGTGGCAATAAGAATGCCATTAATTTCTATGTGGCCGGTGTTCTTGCGCTTGTGGCTGGTATTCTGCACATTATAATTGCGGTGCTTTGCCAAAAGTATATACCGCCTAGCGAGGGGTATGTCTATTTGCCACAGAGCTTGACGTTTTTTATGAACTCTTTATAATGCGCTAAATGATATATAGTTCCTTAGATTCTTTTCAAAAGAACGAATGAGGACACGCAAAGTTAAATGAAAACCGATAAGAAGTTGGATAAGAAGTATAAAATGAACATACCGCACTTGACCACTGCTTGTTTTATGCTAACTACTATTTGACGGGACTTTACACATACTATGCAGCTGCGATTCAGAGTCACCAGTCACGCGCTCCTGCACTCATCCAACCTCACGATTATTGATATCAAAATATAATTGTCAATGGAACACTATGAAAACGCACTCGGGCGCTGGAACAACTAACCTCGATAAACCGACTTCGAATGCATGGGCGGAAATACACTATGCAGCAGCATTTACGCTTATACACAGATAAATTGACAATTATAAAATTATATAGAATTCAATGCCTTTAAAATCTCAATAATCCAGAATCACTGGATCATATTGTACACAATTAAATCCAATCTTTAGCTTTAAGTTCCAATTATATAATTTTCGAGTTTGCAGGTTCACTTCACGTATACAACATCCACTTTAGAAATACCCTCTAGATAGATTACCTTGTCATGGGTTAAGTGAAAGTTCAATGTATCGAATAGAAATTCAGACTATGAAATCAAGGCTAACAAAAAGAAAAAGTAATGTGCCTCACCTATATAAGCACACTATTGAAGTGAAACGGCAGCACAAAATAGTAGGAATCAAGTTTTAAAATAATTATCATAGTTGTGTTCTATAATACCTATTATTCATTTAATTCATTATTTTGTAAGACAAACGTTGCGACATGTAGCTAACGACCTTCCACGCAATGCACGCACATCTCATCATAGAACCTTTGCGAATCGAACAACTTAGACGTACAAGAAATTTTAGTTTTGAAATAATATTACATATAATTAATAATCTTAATAATTGGAGCAAATGACATATTTAATTATTTATATGATGTATATATGACAACAATAGCAACAGCAACAAAGCATCAACGACAGCAAACGAAGCAAAGCCATTCATTGTAATTCTCTTTGACACTCATTCAGCTACGCTTCAGATACACAAGCCAATGCTTATCCCCTCTACGTCTCTCAAGCCCCATCAACTTGAATTCCGTATCACTTTTTTTTGGACTTACACATCCCTAACGAAGTTTTACTACAAAAAACAACAACCTAAAGTGGACACGCCACACTACGGTATCACCGATGATAATTGCTTCAATAGCAATTTCTAGGCATCTCAGGGTTATCATTACATTTTTTGTGTTCCCTGCTTAAACCACTGAACTGAACCAGGGGCTTAGGTTAGAGAAGACAATAACAAGACGCAGTAGAACATGAGAATAGAGAGGTTTGTGTGACTTTCTTTTCTGTTCTGTCGGTTTTGTGAAGCCGTGTTATTGTTTTTGTTCCATTTTCGTTTCATACATAACGTGGGGAGAATTACATTTTGTGTGATTGTGTTCTCTTTACTATGATTAATGAAATTAGTGTTGGGTTAGTCATGAGTGAAGAAAAAAGGAGTTGCATACTAAATTGACTAAATTACCATGTTCCTTTCCTATTGTTATATTTATCTTGTTTTTACAAAGAACATTGTCATCGCTGACCGTTTTTGCTGCTTTTTGCTTATTGTGAATGCCTAATTCTTTGCTAACCAAGTCATTAGTCATTAGATTTCAATCAGATGCTTTCCGTTTGTAAACAAAGTAATAAAGACGCAATTTTTAAGAAAATAATTTGAGTGTTGTTACTAGTTGCTTCGAAAGTGAAATGCATTAATATTTATTTGATTTTTCTTTTTTCGGACAGTCCATTCTAAAATGCGTCGGACTGTTATGGTTCACATTTTTTAACGCCTCTGCGTTTAGCAGAGACAAATCATTAATCGCGTAGCAAGTCAGAGAACAAAGTCAGGATGACCTGCTGAACGCGCCCATTGTTACAGGGAATTTTTAAGCACTTATTGTTAGTAGATAGATAGCCCATGTGATTGTCTACGCAGCACAGTGGGGACTCCTCGTGGTCAAATCTATGCTGGTAGCGACGGCTTCAGTTTGGATATGGATCGCTTATAATAACATTTGGTAACTTTAAGTTATTATTGCAACAACTTTTTTGGTTTTATATTGAACAAAACACATAAGCTTTTAAATACTCCAGATGCTGAAAATACCTTATTATCAACATACAAATTTTCGAGCCAGAAGAGGATTACACTTTGGCTCGATAGAACTTAACATTTATTCTATTTTCAGTCAATTTGTTGTCGTCCATAAACATTTTTGTTGCTCACATTCGCTTCTAACCAAGTTATTCGAAATCGCTATGACGAGTACTAGTCCAATAATAAATGGAAGGAAATGTAGCTAAAAAGCTTATTAACTACTTTGATGCGACGACATAAATTGAAACCTTCGAAGAGCATGCATTTTAATTAAACGAGGGTTTGTACGTGGCAAAAATGTTATGCATGGCTTACGGATATCTATATAGCCTTAGAAATATCAAATACATAGGTGGATATGAGCTTGCATTAAGTAAACATAAAAAGCACAGCGGGAAAAGTGAGCAGAGCTCAAACAGCGCGAAGTAGCTGCACGTTGAGCTATGCTGAGTTGAGTGAAATTACATTGAATTCAACAACACAAAACTGGCTTTGTGCATGTTTGTGGAATGCATTTTACGAGTTTAATACACACACACACACACACACACACACACGACCACACATCCAGAATATGTTCTTGAAGTCATATTGCTATGCAATCATGCAGTCAACGCTCCACAAACCAAAATGAATAGCTGCGTGTGTATCTGTGTTCGAACACTCGTAACTTGTTGTATGCAAATTCAATATTGCTATTGCGATACTCTGATGAAGTCAGTCGTCAATTGCCACATTTGTTGCATTGCATTTATTAATGCAAGCTCAGTCAGCTTCACTCACATATTATACGAGCGACAAGCATAGAGTATGAGTACAAGTTGCAGATACTAATATTTATCGCTGTTGAATTCGGTGACGTTATAAATAAAATTCATATCATTTCTGCTGTCGTCCTTTTGACTTGTGGCTGCTCGTGTTGCAGTCTCAATTTCTGTTTGTGTTGTATGAAAATGTTTTTGCTGTTGTTGTCGTTTGTCACTGCAGTAGTTACCGGTTTATATACTCGCACTTTGTTGAGCTACACGATTTGATTTTCATTTTCATTTTCATTTCCATTTGCTTTTCCACTCGCCTTGTTTTATTGTCCCGAGCACAACGCACTGATTTTCTATGCAAAAGTGAAAACATTTGAATGTCACGCAGGACTGCAATTTGTTGCAGCTCCTGCTGATTTTAATGCTGCCATTTGCTGTTGCGAAATTCAGTCAATGAAATGTAGTTTCTCTCTTCCATTGTGCTTTTGCTTATCCTTTTTATTTTCTATCTTCCTTTTCATTTTATTTTGCGCCACTTTGTGTTAGAAAATTGCCATTTTAGGTAGCAATTTGATATTGCAATGTTATTCGTCGCCGTGACGCCGTGCAAATCTGTTATGCATTGGATTGGCACTTAATGAAATAGTTGCGTTTCGTATTTTGAATTTTTGTTGCTTAGAATCTGACCCTCCCGATTTGGCCATTCAGTCTGACTCGCTCTTTGTATATCATTGTATGCGACGCTGGCAGTTTTCGCTTCGACATGCAATTAGTTTGCTGAAATGGGGTACTTTTTTGTTTATTTTTTTTATATATATTTTTTTTAGAAGCCTTTTCTAATTTCACCAGTTGACAGAAGTGAACGAAAAACGCATTTCAATTGTTGTTCCACAATGAGCGCCACAAAAAGGTCTCATGAAGAAAAGCATACAAAAAATTGGTGGTGGTAAAATAAAATTTGTATTTGGGTAAATAAAACTTCTATTATAAAAAAACAAATAATAAAAAAAAAAACAAATGAAAATGAAATGAAAAATAAAATTATTATTGTACTACCTAAATGGTAAAAGGAAAATATAATTTTTATGTGTTATATCTTGTTTTTTAATTGCCGACATATGTATATGTGTTGTGACCGTTTGAGCAGTTCATAGAAGTTCCTTTTTATTACTAATTAATAAGTATGAAAGAATGTTTTTAAAAGAGAGTATTGCCAACACCAATAGAACCTGCAAAAGAAAAAATTATATTTGTACATTAAAAAAGTAAGTGAGAAAGACAGTTGAAAATATGACAAACACTACAAAGTTAACAACAAATGCTCAACACCATCGTCTTTGCAGTTATCGTCATCGTCGTCGTCATTGTCATTGTCACACACATACACGGAAATGAAGTGTCATTGTAAAGCTGCTGTTTGACTCTCTGTCTGTCGGTTTCTTAGACTTTTTTTCGTGCTGCTGCTGCTTTATGTGTTTGTCTCTCTGTCTACGTACTCGTATGTAGCTGATGTCCCATTAATGCGTGTGCCATGCTGCACTATGTGTAAGTGTGTGTGTTTCCGTGTGGTGTGTGGCAATAAAATCTGAAGTTCATTTGTGAACTTTACTACTGCCTCATACTCGTAGATACAACAGTAGACAAACGTATATATTAAGACAGACAGACATTGACATTTAGATGGAAGCACCAACAATCGCACGAAGGCATGCAACAAAGAAAGCAACACAAAAGTGGCGCACAATTAGCAATTGTTGCAACGTCAGTCGTTTATGACATGTCATATGTAACATAATAAGCCCGTGTGTGTGAGTGTGTATTAAATGTCCTGTACTCTGAGTATGCCTCCTTATGATTGACGATGCTTTGTTGCCATGAATTGCGTTTGCTATTAGCTGAAATTGTTGTACTGCTGTTGTTCTCTTTTTCTGTTCTGTTCTATTTTTGTGAAAGTGCATTTGTATTTCGCCATGAAGTTTGTAACATAGTGACAAACTTAAAAAAAAAAAGAGAAGCATTTGCAAACCACATGTTGAGCTTAACTTATATCAGTTAGCCCATAATCTGGCTATCAAAGCTTTAAAATTCCACACATAAATTTTTTTTTTTCGAATAACATTCAACGCAGTAAACTACATTACATATTTGTGTGATTAATATAATAATGACGAGTCTATATAAGTGGTCTATTTTCATGATTATCTTCTAAGGGGAAGATCGTGCGGGTATAGCCTTTTCCGTCTACGTCTTATTATGGTTCGGATGAGCTAGACTATCATGCGGAAGATGTCTGCGTAATGCGGGGATGGATGTAAAAACGAAATAATGTATAGCCCGTTATATATTATATAACGTATATTATATATATACGTTATTATATCGTATATATTGTACGATGTCTGGTATTTTCTGCATATTGTCAATAATCGATTCAGCAATTGCCTGCCTGAAACTAACTAGCCTAGAGAAGCCTTTAGGATAGTTACAAGCCCTGTTGCGGGCTTGGTTAATGCCGGTGGGAACTCCTCTACATTTTGTCTCATACCCTTTTGTAGCCATGGGAATAAATATGTGTTGACCTGTATGACATTACCTTACATGCTGGTGAACGTTTATCTAAAATTCGATCTTTACAGGCGCCTAGCACAGGTCGGTTAAAAGCCCGAAAATGTTCTTGAGCAGTTAGAATTGATTACAGTATATTACACAGGGATTTATTCCAAATTTTCTATAAAACTATATATTACTGCGAATGTTGACTATTAGATGTCACTGACCAAAATTAATGCAAGCTCCTAATACGAGTATAAAAACCGAACTACTTTATTATTATGTTATTTTTTTTTTTTTACGTACCGGAATGAAAGACGGTAAGACGCTCATATAAAAAATTTGTACAGAGTATTATATCATCAACATAGCCGACCACAATATAATTATTATGATTATTTCTTTTTTAATTTTGCCATTGTCGCACTTCCTGTTAATTGCATTCTACAAAGGGTAAATAAGTGCTTATACTTTTGTCGTTTACTGTGTTAATGTGCACATATACCTAAAGGTGTGGCAGAGTCAAAGGGGGAGCTTGAAATAGTTTGCATTAACTGAACAGTGCTTTGCCCTTTGCCTGTGCTTTGTGTGCTATCAAATAAAAGTGCGCCATCATTTTGACAAGTGACACTTGACAGACAACGACAAAACGGAAGCCACGCCACTTGTACTGTGGCATTTGATAGGAGAAAGAAAGGAGCGTAAGCCAAGAAAGAAGTGTGGTTTTCAACGCCTTTCAACGCTATTCATTGTGCGCTCTCTCATTTGTGCAAATAGTGTTTAAAAGAAACTCATAATGAAATACTTTTCGAACTATTGTCTTCGCCAACCAGCAGAGCTTCAGTGAAATGTGAGAGAAATTTAAATGAATTTGGCATGGCAACGCACGCGCGCAGATCCGACAGAATTGGCATCAGAAAAGAAAAAAGAGAAAACATAATTAAGATGCAACGCTTGATTTAACTTGAAAATATTTCCAGCAAAGTCAATCAATGTTTTCCTTTGTTCCTCTTTTGTTGATTGCTGTCGACCTTTTTTGCTTACACAAAAGAAAATGAGAATTCAATAAAGACTTCAGGCTTTTAACCCACCGTCTGAGGTGTGAGTGAAAGTTTTCTCTAAAAACACATAGCTACACACACACCTACACATGTACAGAAAAACAATTTTGACTTTAAAGTAAATAAATCAAAATCACTTGACTAAATACTAGGAAAATTATGCAAGCGAAAAGGCTGTTAAGCGCAAAAGGCAACAAACTGTTTGGCTACGGTCACATCAAAAGAGCTACTCAAGTGAAAACAACAAAATGTT
This sequence comes from Cacoxenus indagator, assembly GCA_035041755.1. Classification (NCBI taxonomy): domain Eukaryota; kingdom Metazoa; phylum Arthropoda; class Insecta; order Diptera; family Drosophilidae; genus Cacoxenus; species Cacoxenus indagator. Next base: position 5,420,509 of record JAWNKX010000682.1, on the reverse strand, counting down.
GTTGAGGATGATGATAAATTATAATGATTGTTATGGGTATGATAGAAAATGGGGATGTTACTGGAGATGACGATATTCCCTCCTAACGATGTCCAAAACGTAAAGAAATCTTTGAGCTGGCAAATGGTTGTGTTAGATAGACAAGAAGTTTGTTATTGGGCCAATATAAAGGACTTTTTAAATAAGCATTAAGTGGAACAAAACGCAACAACAACACAACGTAAAGCAAAAGCAAAGCCAATAAAGGATAGATTTAATAACTAATTTCTATAGGCTAGCTATGAGCCTATGGAAAATTGAGCAAGTGTATAGCATTCGAGTAATTTTGATTTAACATGCAAGTGGTTTATTTCTAATCAGTGTAGGGCATAAATAATTCATTTATAATGGCCACTCAAACTCTTTTTATGTAGCCAATAAAGGCATAAAGTGGACAGTGGACAGTGTCCACTTTAAGCTGCTTAAATTGTGATTGCGAGGCAAATTGGCCCATTTGAGTATAAAACAATAATAGGCGCTTGACTACACAAAAACACACGCTCAAACACCAACACACATTTACGCAGAGTTATATAGAAATACAAATTTATATGCGTACGTTTGGGGTCGGTCGACATAAATATTAAAAGTGCTATAAAAAGAAATGTGTAGGAAAAAAAAAACCGGAAACGCAGCTACAAAAACATGGGGAAAAAAAGGAAAAATGGGAAAATGGGACAAAGTAAGTGGAGCAAATATTTTACATTAGCTTAAATGCTGAACATAAATGGAGCAGGCAACAATAAAAAATATGTAATAAACAAAGATTTTCTGCTTGTAAAAAGGTACACACCTACATAGATAGATATGAGATAGATATGGCCAATCTAGTATTTTATATTGGCTTAGTATGGCACACAAAATTAGTGGTAGTCACTCTGTTAGTGGTAGTTCCTTTTACGACATTAAATTTTTTATTGTTTCAAATTAAAAAGTTTTCAATGCCGGAATAGTTGTGATGATTTGAAGTTTTCTAGTTAAGTTTTATTAAGCTAAAAACTTTATAATTATTAAATTGGTAAAATGATTATTGAACCGAAATATACAGGGTACTTCACTGGAGGTAATGTCGTTAGTATGCGCTGCTATTCTTGACGTAACACATATTTCTGATACCTTAACTTACAAATTTTAAATATAGAAAAATTCAGCAGATCAAAGTCTGGTTATAAGTAGGCTGCTATTCACACAGAAAGAGAACTAAGGCAAGAAATGTTGCCACTATTGGTGTTAAATGTAAGTTCGACTTGAACTTGTTCTCATGTGCAGTGCTTTCTTCTGTATGGTACTCGTTTTTCGATGAACACATAAAATATTCCGTTAGAATAACATTTTGCGTTATATACAATTTAAATTAGAGGACAGCCGCTATTCGCTCAGGCTACTTACTTTAACATAAAAGTTAGACTCTAACATAACATTACCTTTGCATAACAGAGTGTCAGGCCAGCGAGCGTGTTGAATTCAGCTTTTCGACGCTCTATTGAGTGGAGTCGATAACCCAAATTTGGAATTAACTTATGGCTATCACGATGTAACAGCCACAAGCCTCCAATTCAAAAGGATGAAGAGCATTAGTTGTTATTACTGAAAATCTGTAATATAAATACGTGTAAATATGTGCTATTTTAGGATGCTTCTTCTGAAGAACTGACACAATGTTGTGACACTGCCAGGGGGTAGTTCAATGATGAATATAAGACTAGTTTGTGGACCTTATCGAATTTAACTTTATTATTATTGCGTACACAAATACTTCATTTTGGTTTAGATTTTAGACAAGAAACTTTGAGACCAGGCACCCGCAGTCTTCAAGAGCACTTGTACTTCTTATTTCAACGTAACAAATGTTGGCCCTTGGTGCTTTCTCGTGTTCCCAAGCTTTCACTCAAAGCATGCAAGTTAGAGAAAAATATTATGACCTAGAGTTGCTAGAAATCCTTACACACAATTTGTTTTTTTCATTGTAAGCCTTGCCAACGTTAGTGACCGATTAAATTAATAACATTGCAAGAGAGTTCAGGTAAAGTCGATTCGTGTAATTTCATATTGTTGTTACTGATTTCTTGTATATCTTCACACAATAAGTTCATTGATGATGCATCTAATTTCAATAGTATAGTCTCAATGCAAAGGGCAATCACTTTGTGGGCAGCTGTTCATGAACTAAATTCTTTAACTTTGAAAAATAGATCAATAATAATAAAACATAACGCTGAATAGAAGAACAATTTACTAAACTTTCGTATCCTAACAAATCATTCAAAGGAGGACATGGTCAAACCTCAATACATTTTATATACATATACATTTCAGACAAGTGGTATGGTAAATATATATTTTTTCAAGTAACCCAAATTTTCCACGCTTCGTTTCTCATTTTGGGTGAGCTTTTTTCATTTTTGTTTTAATAATCAATTTAGCCAAAGCGATTGTGGTAAAAAAAAAAGGACGTTGGCACGCACGCAATTTATCTATGGGAAAGCACAGAAGTTGTCGTGGGCCTAAGTGGGTGACCAATTTGGCAGTTGTTGGTCATTGCTGTATGCTGTTTATCGCTTCGTCATCCGTTGTTGTGCGTTGTCCACTGCCAGGCGTTACTTATTTATGCCAAAACACCACTTAATGTGTTTTGCTGAGAGAGCCAGTCACCCACCTTCAACCACTTCAGTTAGCCAGCCAGTTAGACGGTCAACTACAAAATTTTTTGGCAAGTTTAGTTAAGAGAATGCGATGCAAGCAACTGTGGCTGCCAAACAACAACATCATGACGATGCTGTTGATGATGGTCGTGATGATGATGGTTATGTCTGGTTACACAGTTGCTGGTGATGATCTTGAGAGATGTTGTGGGCGTACAAAATGAAATATGATGGACGCTTAATTAAATTTCAGTTCATTTATTATAAAGGCAAAAAAAAAGAGAAAAAAAAGTGACACAAAAATACGTACACTTGTTGACTGCTTGCAAATGAATTTTTGAATAACAATTTGTCGTGGCATATTTTCTGGCGCTGAGCAAATGCAAATGTGTGAATATCAAAATGGCAAAGTATGGTTTTGGGAAATTCTGTGTTTCGCAAGCTTTATTGCAATTTTTCGTAACTAATTTGTGCCTCTTGTGTGTATGCAATAATATACAGTACAAATTCAACCAATGTACAACATTATAATTGGATACCCATCCTTTTTTATTCATATTTTTAACAGAACCGATATATTCTAATATATGGTTAAGAATAGAGCATGGTTTTTGAGGCGCAAATCAAGCCTTTACTTAGTATGAGTTCTATGCTATTTTTATAGACTCTACAGTCACCGATTCTATATATAAGATATAAGACACTGATTCTATACTAATGCTCTCCTCGTTCCCATTTAAAAAAAATAAATAAAATTTTAAATAATTATTCAAGGATACTCTGAACTCACCAGGAACTTCTTTGGGTGTTCATAACTTGACTAACAGTGAGTGACCGCCTAATCCGTTTTCATTAAATTTTAATTTTTTTCGATTTTCCTGTTGAAATTGAAAAAAATTATATAACTGAAGTCATATAGCCATTCAATTTGAAGTTAAATTACGCCCTAAAATGGTTATTACTTCCCTTCTCACACACACAGTAAACATTTCTTGTAGAACTCCTCAGTTTGCTTAACCACTTCAATACACTTGTCCTTTAACACAGCAACAAGTGTAAGAACGCCCATCTATCTTTCTCTTTCTCATGCTTTGTGTTGCTTTAACCTAATTAAGAAAGTTCAACAGGACACAGAATTCGAATACAAATGAAATGAAATGCTATGAGCGTCCTTTTCGGTATTTCCAACACTTTGACTGCAGTCCTCTTACTTCCCCACGTCAACACCCACACACAACACCGACACAAACAAATTTCGGTAGCAGCTCGCTAGCTTGTAGCAAATCTGTAACGCTTTACACGCAAGTTGCTGTAAAAGGATACAGAAAAAGGATTTGACATTTGCTACGCTACTGTCCGCTACCGTTGTTGCTCTTTACGGCAACATTTCCAAGAGTTCAAGATGCCACAGCAGTCATGGCCGAAGACGAATGGTAATTCTATTTGTAGGCAAACCTATACCATGTTGATGGTGCCAACATACAAAGGGTACAAGCGTACTCATTTAGCTTCTCATTCAATCCCACACCGCTGAACTTTAGACCCACGTCAGTTTAACTCAAATCGTGCTCCTTGCTTGGGACATTGTCAACGTTTTCATTTGAATTTAAACAAATGTTGCTAATGTTTTCATTGTTGTACTACTTCATGTTGCCATTGTTGCTGTTGTTGTTGTTTTGTCGTTACTGTGCGTTTCTTGAATATATTATCGTTTGACTTCATTGCTTTTGCAACGCCTGATGACTCAGTGTCGCCATCTCACCATTGGCGTCTGTATCGTTGGCAGCATTTGGCAACATAATTTCGTAAAATCCTTTTTCAGGGATCAGTTGACTTTTTAAAGTAGCAGCATTGTTCCAATCGCTATCATCTCCCACTCCACCATCAGCATCTTCGTCCTCGCCCCTAACATCGAGCGCTAAAAAACACTTTATCTTCATTACATGACTTGCTAGACTAAGAAACTTGACGCCCAACAAGGACAGCAAATTTTCTGTTTAATTGTGAAATGATTTCCATTAAATTGGACCATTCGGGTTTAATTTTTCTTTCTTACGCAATTTCACAAAAAACTTGTGCATATTTTTTAACATTTATCAGTCAGTCACTGTCGTCGTTCTTTTTGTTTATGTTTACTCGTTTTGTTTTTGTTAATCGGCTTCAAAAGTTATTCAACTGAGTTGATTGAAAATGACGAAATATGATTAAATTTCGTGCGCAGAAATATCCATGACGATCATTGTTTGTGCACAAAAAGCTGACGAGTTTTTTGAGCTTCAGTTATGTTTCCTATTATTTATATTTTTTTATTTTTTCTTTTATATTTTTTAGTTCCCATGCTTTGTCGTTAACCTGCACGTTGCCGTCATCGAACAGTTCACTCTCACTCGCTCTTGCCCAAACGCAGTTTAAATGTTGTAAAATATGTTCGTATCTCTGTTTTTATTTTTCCATGCCGTTTTTTGTTTTTGTTTCGTATTTTACTCTTCTTGTTCTTCCAATCAACACTTGTAAATACAGGATAAAAGTTTTCATACTTTTTTCGTATCACTTTGCAATATTTTTTTTGTCAGCTTTCCTGAATGCAACGTTGCACTCGTATGCATGAAGGCAAAAACCTTGTAGAATATTGTTGAACAGGAATATATAACGTCGTGTTTCTTGCACGGCTTTTTTGTGTTTGTTGGTGATACACTGATATGACTGCATATAGGCTTTGTGTGAAGTTCAAACCGAGTTTCGGCTAATTTAACGTTGCGCGCAGGATATGCGAAAATAATTTTCTGAGTACACTTTTTTTTATAAATTCGTTTATTTTTTCACTTTCTTTAGTACATTTGTAAATTTTAATTGAAATATCTTTTGAATCTGAAAATGATTGTGGTATTACGACCTAGTTAAAGCTGAAAAAGCTTAAAGTTACTTTCCATATTTCGCTTCAAAAATTAACACTGAAACTGATAGACAATTTATACAATCTTTTGTGAAGAAAATTCTGTCTCGCTGAGGGCAATATTATTGAGTAAATATTGTTGTCTAAATACACTCAATGCTAACTGCGAACAGTCAACGACTTTGTTTTTTATAAATTATACAGGGAACCCGCGCACGTGGAGAATCATGAGATCATGAGGCCATGAGGATCTCATCATTTCATTAATATTATAAAAAATTAAATAAAATAAATAAAATAAATTAAATAAATTATAAAAGTCTTATTTGACAAAACCAATTGTTGGGGGTATTGGTAGATTATTTATCTAAATGATAAATATAGTATTATTTAAATCAATATCGCAGTTAGATTTATTATATGAGACCTGATTGCAATACGAATAATTCCGCAGCTGAATTTGGTTACACGAAAATCTTATACAACAAAAAGCGTATTGAACAAATCTTGAAGCCTGTTCTAAAAAAAAGTCAGACTCTCGTTTTTGCATATTCTTAAGCATTCATTAACAAGCTGTCCAACGCCCCCAGAATTAGTTGGCTTGAAGACAAGGTATTTCTAATTGATTATATACATTTGTAGTTTTTATGTAAATTATTATATTACTATCAGGGATTCAAGATAATAACTTGTATTATTTTGCATTATTTCAGTTCATTTCAAAAACAAATAAATAAAGGAAATTTAAAAAATTAAGTGTAAAATAAAAAATAAATAAAATTAGTAAAATATGATTTAATATTTAATTCGGTATTTTTTTTATTTCTTTTGTTATTACTTCTTGTTGATTTACAATATTTGTTTGCTGTGTTTTCAATATTCTCGTGTTGTTCTGTGTAAAATGTTTCTGTGAAATGAAAATATTTTCACAAGTGCGAATTTCGCCTACATGTTTTTTTTTTGCCCACAAACGAAAATTCTTCTTTATTTTGCATATCTTGGTTGCTCTTTTTTGTATCTCAATCACTCTGTTTATTAACAGGCAAATTAGTTAGCGAATATTACTCAGGTGTGCGCGTAAATCTGGCGTCACTTCGACAAGTGTTGGCGCTGCGTTATTGTCAGGCGATCTGGTCTTGTAACGACAGCCGTTTAAATATTTGCACATCGTTTATATTCAAATTTTATGTTATCTACCTTTGTATAGTAGATGCTGTGCCTGTTGCCGCTCATAGTTTGGTTAGTTTAGTTGAGTGCAAAGTACCGGGGCGCTTATCACGATTTCAATTTAACTTCTGACAAGCTGGCAGCTACAAACTTCGTTGGTAAAAATTTATTAAGTTGAAAGAGGGGCAGAGAAGTAGTGTGTGAAACTGAAAGCAAGTGTGGGTGAGAGATTGAGTTTTTAAATGAATTAAAACTGAATTAAATAAGTGTACTCGCATTCATATGCAAATTTACGCAAATGAAATGTAATTGAATTACCTGAACGGCATTGCGCTTATCAACTTGCTCGTAGTCAAACACGGGCTTGGCCCTGCTCAGCTGTCAACATATTCTCCCAACACCATTTTAACTGACCGCTTATCTAGAACTTTTGCTGTGTGCACTTCCGTTGAACAGTAGAGGCTTGTCTGACGACCTCAAACGGTGCAGCTTGATGTGGTCAGCAGCCCTCGACGTCATGTGATGAACAACGCGCCTGTTCAGGCTGTCACTCAGCCACTCTTACACTTCCGGCTCACATGCGCGTTCACTCACTTGTTCAATGCGCCCGAAATTATTCAACAAAAAATAAAATAATAAATAAAAAAAGTAAAAAATAAACAGTAAAAAGGGCTTACCTTTCAATAAAGTCAATCATGTTCACGTGAAAAAAGGAAAAACAGAAAACCCCGTTGCGGAAAAATCATTTCAAAGCTGACATGTGATATGTCTACGCCTCAATTACTGTCATCTCACTGGCGTTTGGCGAAATTTGACGGGCAAAGCAACTGTTTTTAGCTTACTGGTTCCAAGTTTAAAACCTTTATCCCCTTTTGCGTATGTATGTATGTATGTCTCGCTTTGCTTGGGTTTAAAGATCATAAATCGCCACTGAAATCAACATACTTAATTTGAACTTATTTTCGAATTAGAAATTTACGTGCAACGTGCTCGATGAAATGAACGAATCAAAGTGTATGAGTTGGTATAAATTCGCTAAAAAGCATCATAAATATAGAAATAATAACATTTTTATTACAACGACGTTGACGTTATAAAACCATTGCCAGAGGAAGGCAAAGCAAAGTAAGTCTTAGGCAGTGCCAAAAGTTTTGGCCCTCAATTATGGCACAGTCTGTCGTTTCGATCGTTATGCCTGCCATTCGGTCAAACCTAAGCTCCAACGTACTAAGGACGAGGGTGATTTTAGAAATTTTTGTAACATTGAAGGTGGTTAGGTAACAAAGTGGTTAGCCCAAGACATTTTCTTTATCGACACTTTACGTCTAAAATATATAACCAATTTTGAGAAAAATTTTCCATTAGATAGGTTTTCATTTGCAGACGTGAATCATATACTTTCTCATAAAATTAGTTAGGTATTCTAAATTACACTGATTTTGATACCTTTATAGATTTTTTGAAGTGAATCTTTGTAGACGATGATTCGACAGTTAAATTTCAAAGTAAATTCTGATACTGCATACTGAGAAACATTATTCAAATGTTTTCATACAGTTTAAATAAACGATACTCAACTGTTTTGTATTATCGCTACAGTGTTTGCATTTACACCGCTGGGCGAACACTAGTACTCTAAAATGTCCTATGACGTTGGAAGCCTTCGATATGCCCTCGCTTATTCGTTATGCTCTTAATGTTGCTCCAATCATAAATAATTATATCGCTATTTCATTTTATTGTATTACCCGAGATTGAGCACGTTTCGTTACCTACCATCCAGCACGACGGCGCGGCACGTTGCACGCGTCTTCCGGCGTAATGAAGTGAAGTTCACTGCGGCTTCTTCTTACCACTTCCTTGCATTATTGTTGATGTTTTTACTTGGCAATTATTAGTTTTTAAAGTGTATACTTTTTATTCATACTTAAATCTTTATACTTTGCTCTTTGGTAGCCAACTATAAAATACGCGGAGTGTGCAGTTTATTATGTTAATTATCGAGCGACCATTCGAGCACGAAATCTTTTTCATTAAAGCGCCAAGTTTGGTCTCGTCTTTGACACCTGTAAGATTTCAGCATATTCAAGCATATTTTCTTAGTAGTGCATACGAAAATTTTATGTACTGATGAAGTTGCAAATCCGCTGCGCCTGTTGCCAATGTTGCCACAACCACTGTGCACGTTGTAGTATTGGCGGTTGCTACAGCGTGCTACGCCACAGTGCTGAAATTGTTAAAACTGTAATTGCTAAACGAATTTTAATGAGCTCATTAATTTGATAAAGGGATTTACGCCATGTTGTGGTCTCGACGTTAGTGTTGATAAGTCGTTTACCCTCTATCTCGCTGTTTCTTTCATTCTCATGCCACTTTGGCCGGCGACTTTTTTCGGTAGTTTTTTGTTTTGTTTTAATGCTGACTTACTGAGTCTGTGAGTTTTCGTTTTGAATTTTCTGCTTTAAATTATGGTTGGGTTTGCGCTTTTATCAGTTAGTCAGTACACACGCTCTGTCTGCTATGCTGTCGTTTATTGTGGTGCTTTTTGTGTTTGCTGTTCGTGGTTGTTTGAAATTAATTAAAATTTTGCCTTTGATGTAATTTACAGCGTTGCGTGCATACAAAGCGCACACATTTGCTTTACTCAGTGTGGTGTATTTTTTACGCCAGGTCTTTCTAACATACTTGATGATTTATTTTTTTTCAACACGTTCTTAAATGACATAAATATAAATAACAAAAGCAAGTGCATTGGCCCTTTTATGCACTTCGACTTTACGTCCCATGACATCAACATATACGTTGATGTATTATGCAGCTGATGACATGTCATATGACGACAGACATTGTTTATCAAGTATTTTATGCATGCATGCCCGCTTGCGATATACACTTTTATCAACCTCTTGTTTTTGTTATTATTTGAATAATGACTTTAAAAGCATTTTCACAGCAAACGTAATAAAAATCTCGCTTCTCTTCTCTACTTACAGGTGAGGCACGTTTACACTACGAGTTAACTTCAGGTATTTGGAATTTACTCATATATTAGCAGCTACTTGTATTTAAAAACAAAATACTAGAGAACCACAAGTTTGCCACTTAACATAGCAAACCCATTAGGCAGTGGAGAATTCCACCACAAAAAAGGCTCAAAGTGAAAATAAATGTTTTGCAAATTGTTTTGTAATGAAATTAATTCCACTCGCTAATGCGGTGCGGCATTAGATAAAACACAGACGAGTTGACAGTGACTCGCTCTCCACACACCCTCGTCGACTTTTAGCGAAAATCCTTCGTCGGTGTACTAGTATGCCGCCTTGTCTTATTTGCTTGTAGGCACATTTGCCTACTTAAATTACACGATGTTGGCAATTTCTTCTACCATCACAAGCAGCAAATTTGAAGTATTACAAGCATTTCTTTGTTACATTTTTAAAGCGACACAAAAAAGAAATGTTGCCATTTGAATGACAAAATAGAAGCAGACAAAATCTCTATGCAGGATTCCATTCGTGCGTCTACAATGAACTTCAAATCGTTGTCGTCTAATCGACAAGCCATAAATGATATATTTTTATTTTATTTGGCATCCGGCTTAGCGCCAAGAAGTTTGTTCACATTCACACTTAGTTTTAGCTGCAACTGGGTAACGCAGGCGTTCAATGCTTTTGTGTTCGGCTTTTTTCTTCTTCTTATTTTCGTCTTTTTATCGGCACCCTCAAGTGGTTGAGTGCGCGACTTTTGTGTGTGTAGCACTGCTCAATGTCGACACGCGACTCACTTTAGTTGCTTTTTCTTTTAAATATTTTTTTTTGGTCTTTTTGTCGTTGGCTTGTATGTTCATTTTATTCTCTAATATTTTTTTTTGGCGCCATTCATTCATTGAGGCTTTCATTCACTCGTGCATTCATGTCTGGCTTTTGTGCTACTTCGCCATTTACATTATTCAAGCGACTAATATTGACATTATCATTATTTTGAAATTGTCATTCAAGGCAGAAATCCGTTGCCATCTTATATTTTCTTCTCCATACATCCTTTTTCCTATGGTTGGCGTAACGGAAATTGGCATTGATTTTGGTGGTTACTTGTGTGATAGTCACGGGTGTGTATTTAAATTTTTAATAGATTTTCATAGTTAAAGTTCAAAAGCATGTTTGCTGTCACTTTAATACAGACAGTTGGAATATTTTTGTCTGGGTTCTATGTTTGGTTTTCAGTGTTAGCGGCAATTCGTGTTAAACAAGTAAAAACGTTTTGTCATAGCGATACTTAATGAATGCAATAAATTCGTGAAAAAAATCGAATATTGTAATAACTGTCAATGCCCGACAGAATGCTGCATTGAATAAATACCCGTAGTATACCAGTGTAAAAAACAATGGATATTGAACACCAATAAAGGACAACATATGGGAAAAAATAAAATAAACAATAAAGAGACTTGTTGGAACTACGTATAAATGGTGAAAAATGTAGGTTAAAAGCGGTGAAATATAAGCGTATTTGCAGCGAACGTTCGTGTGTAAAATATATGGAGAGATTACGGGCTATTCTCGAGTTTGGTTATAGTTGGAAAAAATAAATAAATTAATCGGCACTAACGAACAAAATTTTCGCTGAAAATACAGATCTTTGATTAAAAGAAAGCTCCAACAACAACTGGTTGTGAAATTATATATAGACGACTAGCAACAGGCAAACTGCCAAATCATGAGGTGGTTCCCAAGTTGAGAACATTCTAAAAAATGTTCTGTGTCAACTAGACTTAACTCAGGACCCTTGGTTCTTGAATTATATTTTTCTTTGCAATGGAGTATAATTGCAAAAAAAAAATAGAAAAAAATCAGCTTAAACCAAATAAAAATGTACCGAAAATATTTATACAATTTTCCAGACGCTTGCTTACAAATTTTGGAGTTCGTTGATAAAACTACATATAAAAGTAAACGCAATTAATTTTTCAAAACATTGAAAGTGTAGTATGTATTGTAGTTTTAGTACAACTTGTATATAGGCAAAGCAAAAACCTTTGCTAACTAATTAAAATAAACGGTTAACGTGGGCAAAAACTAAGCTAAAGTGGTCGCAAAGGAAATAGGATTCTATAATTTGATGTCTGTATACATAGATGATACCAGATCAAGAGTCATATGCAGGCAAAAAAAAAAGCTTATCACAAGATCGATAAAGTTTCTACCAATCTTCATGGTGTGGGAGTGCAAAGAATATAGGAAATAACACCACTTAAATGGGACTTTGAAAGATAGGACGAGGTTCATTTATTGGAAACTAATTTAGTATGGTCCGTGCAAATGTTTGGTATGAGTGAACACATCCTTAAACAGAATGGTACGATGAGTCCTACGGCCAAAATTACCAAAACTTTAAGTTTTTGCCTGGCCAACTTGTTGCCCAGACTTAAGTCCTATGGAGTATTTGAGGGCTCTAATGAAAAGACTGCTTTATCAGTTTGCCATTGAAAAGTATGTGGAAGGCGAATTCGAAAATCTGTCAAAGGAAGATAGTAAAAAAAAGTATAATTCAAATCGATAAAGTCAGTGTGTTCCAAATTTGGTATGAGAAAAAATGCCAGTAACATGATTGTAGAGTCAATAAGACTGAGGAAATCGAATAAGAATTGATGAGAGTAAAGGTCAAATTACCATAAGAAGAGGAGTAGTAAAGTTTGTATGTATGCTCATTTATATATATAAAAGGAACCAAAAATACGAATAAGGCGGGCGACTGAACACATAAAAAATAAGTTACACGAACTCATGAGATTTTCCCCTACCACAAATCGCTCATCCTGACTAAAGACGTTTTCATTCGCCATTTACATCGTCATTCTACACAAATCCCGAGATATGCCGGGGCCCTTGCTAGTAACTTATAAATAAATGAATACATTTGAATTTTTTTTTGTTCCTAAAATAGATTTTACAACTTAGGTATATTTTATTATAGAAAATATTTAAAAAATGTACCAGTCGAAGAATTCGAAAACCTACCTACATTAGCAGTGGTTTGGTCTTGTACATATTCCAGATACGAGAAATCCATTCTACAGAATAATTCTTTATATTATTATTTAACATTCTGAGCAGCTCTGCACTTTTGCACTAATACAATAACTAGTAAAACTTCTTAAAAAGCTCACATGTTTTAGCTGTAGTTTGAAGCAAGCCAAAGAACAGACCTCAGCATTCATGACCGCAGCTAGAGTGTGGCAGAAATGGTAAATCGAAAATGCCTTCTTGTACCGCCAATAAGAAAAAACAAAAAATAAATAAATAACTAAAAAATAAAAAAGGCAGACGACACAGAAAAACAAAATAATAAAAGTTAAATCTAATAAAATAGCAAACGATTGAGTGCGCTTAACACCGCAAGTGGTGTTCGTAGTCGGTCGATTATTCGCGGTGCTGCTGGTGTTGTAGACAATGGCGCAGCGACATGGTGCAACCCACAAATTGCAAGTCCCAGAGTGATAGCGTTTATTTGTTTACGTAGAATGTATATTTGTGCGGTGTGTGTGTGTGTGTGTGTGTGTGCATCAATTTATGTTGTTTCACGCGCTGACATGTGGCTGCTGTGTGAGAGTATTTTGTCGCTGGCTAGAAAAATGATTCCAGTTATACAAAGCGTTATACTCTCAGCATTTTTTTCACATATATTTTTTTTAATTTGACTCGTGCTGTGTTGCGGTTAGCTATGCGACATTTTTACTCATGTTTTGTATAATTTTTTTTTTTTGAGTATTTATATTTTTTATATTTGTTTATATTGTCATACACGCCCCTCTTTGTCTATGCACATTTGCTGTGCATGACTGTGCATTTCATTAGTTGCGCTTGATGAATGGCAAAGGTGACTTTTATTATATTTGCCTGGCACATGTCTGCGAATTCTAGGTGTTTGTGCCAACCGGAAAATTCAATATATTGACACGTGATTTTTCTTTAGACATACATAAATATGAAATAATACAATAAATATGAAATAAATGCATTGTCACGCTTCTGTCATATTTTCGCCAACTGGTAAGAAGCGCTTGTAAAAAATTAAGGGTTCTTTAAAATTAATTTTTCAATATTATTTGAAAATAAAAAACAAAATATTCCATTCTTATTATATCCTCAAATGTTAAGCAACCTGCTACTTGTAAAAATTTCCTGGTGCTTGTGTACCCACTGAATTATGAGATAATAAATATTTTAATACAATAAGAGCTTGTGAGTGGGTATATGTGGTGTGCGCCATTAATTTAGAGCTTTCTACAAATCGTTCCCGCCGGGTTTGCAAATAAATAAATTTGTTATTTTTATGTGTGCTCTTTAGTGTCAGCTATTCCCATACAACACTTCCTAACAAATATGTATATGCCTGGTATCTAAGTCATACCCATAGCACAAACAATTCACCCCCTTCACTTACTCAGATTCATACATTTTGCTCTACATGCAGATGTTTGTTTTTGTGGTCGTCCTTTTATTTTCATGCTTTGTATGGGTCTTTGTTAGAAGAGCGCAAATAAAAATTGAACGAAAAGAAATTGAAAAAATAGAAAGAATGCAGATTGTGGAGAAAGAAGTTTCTGACAAAATGGTCTGGCATTGAATTTCGTACGAATCGCTTTACTTAAAAAAAATGAATGAAAAAATTCTCGTAAATGTGATCAATTGGAAGATTTCTAAAGTGGTTTTTCATTGTGTCTGAAGTGTGTGTAATTTGTTTGTTTACACATGTGCGTGTAAGTGTGTTTTCTTTTAGGCAACGTACTAACCAAATAAAAGTAAGAAAATGTTTCATTGTTCAATAATTTGTACAATATTGTTGAGAAGAGATGTGATACGGAGTTTTAGCTAACTATTTCTTGAGTCCTAAAATTTTTGTAGAACTATTGGCTGCTCAGAAACGTTCTGATCATAGCAAAGGCTCCCATCAGCATTGCGTATATGTTAATTAACATAATGCCGTTCTGCTATTAACAGCGAAATCACAATCGCTAGTGATAATGATAACGCAGTTCCTATGCACAGCTTTAGAACAATACCTTTTCGACCATATAATTTTCATTAAAATATATTGACATTAAGTGAGGTAAAATGGTACTACAAAAATCATGTCTCTGTATTATAATTTGTCATAGTCATTTTTGCATTGAGGATACGACTAGCTTCTTCGTGGCGGAATCGGTAGAGATAGTGCCTTATTGTCCTTACTGATAAATAAGACAACAGTCCATTGACTCTTATCTAGGGTGTGGAATATATAATTTTCTTATATGTACTTTTAGTCCTGAAATATCATCTTTAAATTTTTATAAATTTTTGTATAAACCGCTACAGCTTGCAGTGACATGATGTTCTTTTCTGCTATTTTCGCCACAATTACAGCTAAGAAAATTGAATTTTCATCCATGTTGGTTTTCGTTTATCTGCGAAATGCATGCGTTCATTGCCTGCATCCAACTAGTAATAACAATAATAATAACAATAACAACAACAACGATGTCTTCTTTAATATTTATTTTTCAAAGCTTTTCTTTAGTACATCTTTGGCCTTTTTTCGTTAAAAGATACACTCAGCTGCTTGCCTGCCTGACTGACTGACTTGACTGACTGGCTCCTTGCACTACGCACACTCACATGGCTTTGGCTAAACGATTGTTTACTGTTGTATTTTCACTATATTTTCTGTAGACATTCTGTAGCTGCAGGAGTGCGACTGCAAGCCATGTTGCAGCTAAGTTAAGGCAATTCAATCTACAACAAGATG
This sequence comes from Cacoxenus indagator, assembly GCA_035041755.1. Taxonomy (NCBI): domain Eukaryota; kingdom Metazoa; phylum Arthropoda; class Insecta; order Diptera; family Drosophilidae; genus Cacoxenus; species Cacoxenus indagator. The sequence continues at coordinate 5,404,981 of JAWNKX010000682.1, read as the reverse complement.
CAAGGAAAATAAAAAAGGACGAAAAAACATCACTTGGATTTCATTTCGTTTCGTTTGTGTGTGTGTGTTGTGGAAATTGAATTTTTGAAAATTGTCCTAGAAAAAAATTTGTGGCATAAAAATAAAATAAATTATAAAAAAGTTCAAGAAGGAAGCGCTGAAAATTGCAACTTGCTCGCTACGATTTTATTTTTCAATCTTTGCTTGCTTGCTCGTTCGCCTTTCTCGGTTGCTCGTTTTTTATTGCGTGGTTCATGGGACTTTGCACTGCATTTTAGTAGCTGTTCTTCATCATCGTCTTCGGAGCATGTTCCTCTTCACCCTATTAATTCCACTGAACGTAATACGCTTCAATAATATTGATTTTGTGCATAGTGGCGCTCAGACTAAGATTGTCTTGCACTTCATTGCTACCAGCAGAGTCGCACTTTTCCCAAGCTCAACAAGCTTTTCATCGTATTATTATTATTATTTTGTTTTGTAAAATTATGTTGTTGCTTTTATTCATTGAGGGAGCATGTTTCGAATGTTCGCTGACCAATTTTGATTCTTACTTATGACTGATGGCCAGCTTCCTTGGCTGTGCGTAAGTTAGTTTGAACGCTACTCTTAGAAAAAAAAGAGAAAACTCCCAAGAACGAAGTTTATTTTTCATCATTTACTTAAAGGCTGTAGGAAAGATAAAGAACAGACGCTCATTCGGATTTCACTTGGTTCCGCAAAGAAAGGATACTTTTGAAACCACATTGACCTCCTTTGTAAGATTAGCTTGACTTTTTTGCTCAAATGAGGTTTGCTGACTTAAATTATGTGCATCAATAGGTTCTTTTAGAATTGAATGCTTGCTTTATACACTATTGAAATCCACTACTTTGACTTCTTCTATTTGGCTGTTTAAATTGGTTGCAGATGAAGAAGGGGAAGATCTCTATTTTCTACTAAAGAAACTTCAACCTTATTTCGGTTAGTGAAGTGAACTACTTTCGAAAAAGCTGCACTTTTATTAAAGTTTACGTGTGTAAATGCTCAATAGAATCTATAAATAAATAAGTCAATACATTTTTTTAAATTAACCTAACGGTGTTATGGACATGAAACATACATTAGTGGAAAGTTATTGTGCTGTAGGTGTGCACAAAATAGTTTAAAAAAGTTGTGTCTAAAGAGGTTAAATAGAATTTTAAGAAAAACAGAAATTGCAATACAGCAGACGCTCAGAAAGTAGAACTTCACAAATTCGAAATGTCCAGAAATTCGAACCTAAAATGTGATTGCATTGAATATACACTGAGCGCTCTAATTAAAAATTTTGAGTTCAATTTGCGAGCGTATTTTTTTTATCATTTTTTGTTTGTTTTATTTTGTGCTTCCGTCTGTACCTTTATGTAACATGTGATAGAAAAAATAAAAAGGTATGTTTGGTTTTTGTATGCCTGCTTTTGCCATGGTTGTATTCATTAGGTGATTGCTGCTTAATAGTGATGCACAAATTTTTTACCAGAAGTGAAAATAATGTAAACATGTAAAATAAACGTAAAAAAAACATTGTCTTTGGAAACTAAAGATCAAATATTAGAAAGACTTGATGAAGTCGTACAAGGAAATCATTTGGCCCTAGAATATAATGTGGCAAAATCAACCATAACCTACAGAAAGAAACTATATTTGTTGCTGTTACAAATACTTTCGGGAAAGAAAGTACAACCTTACACAATGCTGAATAATATAATAATTTGGAGTTCACATGACAAATTTTCTAACCCTACCTAACTATATCATTGTATCGCATGTAGCAAAACCAAAAAACAAGCAAGCATAACACAATATGTTAAATTATAAGAAATAATAATGACAAATTACAACAACACCTTTTGATTTTTTTATATGTATAAAAAAGTCCAGAAATGAGAACTATTCACAAATTCGAACCACTAAAAAACGAAGTGGTTCTAATTTCTGAGCGTCTAATGTATAACAGTTTGAAAATGAAAGAGGACGTGTGAGTAAGAGAGATTGAGCGTAACAGAGATGTGCGTAGCTCTCGCTTGCAATATAATAACTCTGTGTGAAATCTGTTTCTCCTTCTACTTTTTAGCTATACGCTGATTACGATTTTAATATATTTTAACAAAGAATTACGAAGTAAGTATAAAACTATGGATTAAAAAAAAAACATTTATTCAAATACACTTTTTTAGATATCTCTTTTTCGATATGTCTTTTATCGAAAGTACCCATCATAAAAAGAATAGTTCCCTATAATGAGTATGGCTTAATTTCGTTAGCTTCTTGGCCAATGATCTCAGCATATTATGTACGAAAATCAGCAGCTGCTACACCGACAACCATATAAATTGTGCTTCTCAAATTATGCCATCTGAATGCTAGCTATTCTGTATACAATACATTGTATATAGATTACAGTTTAAGCTTCAAATATACTTCCTTTTATTTATATTGTATGGTATGCAACTTTCTCTACAATATGACTAGAGATTATAATCATTCTTGTAGTTCCACCATCACACATTTTCAAAAGGTCGCACAATGAAAATGCATTTTCTAAGTAAAAAAGATTATATATTGTATTGTGAGCTATATTGGATACTATTTTTGTTTTCTATTTTTGGTTCAATTCAGGTGAAAATCCTTTTTACAGTTACTTTGTTGTTTGCTTCCAGTTTTCTCTTTTGCAATTTTTATTTTCTATGTTTATGTTTTCCATTCATTTATTTGTTTCATTTCTATTTGCTTCGGATTTTACCATTTATTTTTTGCAAGTGTTGACTATGGTGAAAATAGCATGAAGGCCGAATATTTGATTCTAGAACATTTATCAAAGCATGCCTGAAATATTTTCGACAAAAAATGTATCTCATCAGTTTTATTCCATGTGCTTTCCTTCTTGTTTTTGCATTGTGTGCAATTTAAGTGTTACGACCTTGAATTGTTTACAAAATAAACAAAGCGTCGAAATATTTTTAGGTATCTTCGTTCGTATCTACTCTACTCTTGGCTCAATTCAGTTTCTATGGATTTTATTCAATTTCCATTTTAATTAAATGTAGAAAACTTTAAACAATTCAAGTGAATATGGGAAATTGCATTACACTTATGGCTGTGCATTGATACGAAATACTTTTCAAAATGGCTGCAGCCAGTCAAAGGAAGGCGAAAGGAAAAAATCCACAAAGTTTCGCCAACAACTTAGATGTAGCAACTTGCGCAGCTGACAATACTGAAACCAAAAAGCAAAAAACAAAAAACAAAAAGCAAAAAGAAAAGAGGTAAAGGATATTCTGCGTTGAGAGCGTGAATACAGCTTTGAGTGGTATACGCACTTTCGCTAACAGAGACCCACGCACACAAGGACTTAAAGAATGCGCTGCTGTGTACACTTAAAAAGCGGCCACATGTAAATTTTTAATTGACCCACTTTTGCGCGTCTTACTTTTAGCTTTTGTTTTTTACGCTTTTTTGTTGTTGTGCTGGTATTTACTTAGGCATTTTTCAATTGCAAAAGAGAAAACAAAAAAACACTAAAGAATGCAATGGAAAAACATTAAAATGCAATGCAAATGCATGCAACCTTGAGTTTGTGCCACACAAACAAAATGTGCTTAAAAAGACCTTCCTTCACGTATTCAGTGACATATGACATGAAAACAAATTGGCACGCGATTGCCATCAATCATTTAGGCAAATCATTTGAACAATAAATCAATGGAGTTTCTTAAAAAATAAAAAAACAATTGCTGACATTTTAGCCTTGCACAGTGGAAAAATCTAACTGAAAATGCATCAAATTTGAACGCTTTTAAAGAGGCTTGCATAATTTTTTATGTTTAACAGAAAGGAAAAAGGAGAAAAATAATCCTTTTCATTGCAGCAAACACAGGCATTAAAACAGCTGCTATACAACTTACAAGTACATATTTCATATTGTAGTGAGTCTAGGGAGATAAAGTGCCACTAGAAGATGAGGTCCAGTCCTGCTTTATCTTAATGTACATAAATCACGTGTTAGTGTGTTTGTCCACTTTAAACTGAGAAAGTACCCAATCCACTCTAATGAAATTTTAGGAATGTGCATGGTTAGTTCCAGTTTGAAATATGGCATAGTTTTCGACCTGGTAGCGCTCTTGTCTAGATCTGGATCGACAAGTAGTTTTTCATACTCAAATTATTTTAATAATTTTTCCTCTTAAACAACAAATTAAACACACAGGGCTCAGTGAACAAACATTGTCCAGAGAAGTGATGTCATTCAATAGATCGACGAAAAATTCTAACATTCACTTAATTTGCCTGGAGTACTGCAACATATTCTGTACTTGAAAATTGCTACATAAATCATTTTACTTGGCCCAAACTGTGCCATGGCAAGCGCTTGGTGTTTGAACGCATTACGGGAAATCCTATAGAATGGAAAACAAAGTAGCACCAATTAAGTTGGCTTACAATTTCCTATACCCTTGACCTTGGCAAACACCACAAATGAGGCACAAGGCCAAACATTGGCTGTAAGTGGATGGAATCTAGAAAATCTATGTTTCTCACACAGACAACTTGCTGTTGAAGAAATCAATGTTTGGAGGAGCTAAAGCGTTTAACATCATAAATTTAAAAAATATAACGCTTTCACTCGTAAAAAGTTAAGCAAAATATTTTGTATAACAAAAAATATATGAAAAACCGAAGAGTAAATTTAACAAGCTGCAGGGTTTTTATTGTTGTGTTATTATTATTATTATTATTTTTTTTTTTGTTTTTTTTGATCTATTTATTGTAATTACTCATCAATTTCGCATGCAAAAATGCGAGTTTGTTCAAGCGTTGGTTTGTTTGGTCGTTTGCCTGTTTGTTTGTCTTGCACAATTCTGCATTCTGTTATTATTTGGTTTCCAAGTGAAGCCAAACCGAAACAAGCCATCACACGTTGCGCATACACTTCACTACGTCAACCGAATCAATGTCCTTTTAGCTGTTGTTTCCTTTTTATTTTGACTTTTTTCTTTCTTTACCTTTATATTTTCTTTTTGAAGACTTACTTTATTGAAACACTTGTTGGAACACTTGCTGTATAAAAGTGGAAAACGTGTAGAAACCAGATGAAAAAGCTTTCTACTTCAAGCAAGGTTGAACCACCGAACAGCGCTCAATGCCCGTAAATCGCGCTTTCTTCTTTATTGTGGGTTAGGGGGGTAAATATTTTGCACCTACTTTTAAACCACTTCCGTCGACTAGAACTGCAGTATGTCCTTCACTGGCCGTTAGTCAGGCGGTCAACCTTCAATCAGTCACTCACTCACTTATTCAGTTCTTCGGGTCTTCTTCGCACAACTCTTGCCATTGCACTTGCTGTGCTTTCAATTTTGTAGCGCATTAAGTTTTCAAGATGCTGAAACTTGATAAATAAATTGCTTAACTTTTTTTCCTCTCGCAATACGCGCAAAACAATATTTTGCTTCCACACCTCTTCTCACTCCTCCTGATTGTCTTTTGTTAGTTTGTTTACTTTGGTTTGGCTTCTCCTAACGCCAACTATTTGACCGTGTTTTTCACGTTTCTTTGCTTGGTCGGTCGTTCGAATTATTGCAGTCAATTGACGCTAGTTTTCCAGTTTTTCAATTTCGCTCGCGGAATGCAGCAAAGTTGGAATCCAAATGCAACCCTGCTAAGTATTTGTGTCTGCTCGCCTGATTGGCGTACGGGCATTAAAACAGGTTGGAAAAGTTGAAGTCGTAACTTGAGTTGTGCTTAGCTGTCTGAGCGCTTCAAAGTTTGCCGCGTTGGCTTTTCTTGAGGATAGAAAGTTCATTCATTTGTCTTTTTGTTGTTGTTATTCTTCTGTTCAAACTGCAAGGTTTGTTATTCAGTTAACTTTCCTGTTTAATCCAGGCGTATTTCGTGCTGTTGACAGGCAGACGCGGTGTTGGGTACACTTGGAAATAGATTTTCAAGATTTATGCTTTCTTTAAGTAGATTGTCGTGAAAATAATTAAAAGCGTTATAAGCTCGATTTTTTGAGCTATTAAGGTTAAGATGCTTTTCAAAGTGTATCTTATCTGACGGTCCTTAACAGATAGAGCAAGCTTTTATACTACTACTACTATAAAATTCGCTGGACATCGTCTAACGATAGTAGCAAACAAAAACGATAGAGGGAAAAAGAGAGGAAGGTGTGGCTAAGTCGGTACACGAACGCTTTTCGTAAATACGTCTCCGTAATTTTCTGTAAGTTTATTAAAGATGTGTATATATGTATATCTTTATCATATCTGATCAGAGGAAAAGTATGAGCGGTGCTTTTCACAGTCGCGGAATGGTAAACAACAACAATGACACCCAAAACATAACCTAGAAAAAACGAGAGGAGCGAAATAGAAAAGAACAACAACAAACAGCGGATTTCGCATAGAAATTTATTGAATAACGAATAATGCTTCGCCGTCCGCCCTCGAAGCGACAAAATTCGCAATGAAGCTAATAAATTCTTTGATCCTTTAGCTATCGAGTGGTGTAATTAAATTTTGGATGTGGATGAAAGATATGTAGCTACAATACCAAACTGTATATCCATTCACTTTTTCACCACTTTTTGAACATTCACCTCGTATAACAAAAAATAAAAACATATTCACCCCAGTATGTTGTTTCTTTCGGACTCTACTAATTTATTCTCTTTATATTATTTTGTGTTAATCCTAGAAGTTTTTATTTTAGGTGTAACTCATCTAATCATGTATTAAACTGCTTTGAAGTCGAAAACAAGCAATTGTCAAGAGTCTTAACTTTTTTGAGGTAACAGTGTACTAACTATTTGAACTGTTGTATTACAATAGTGGCAGTCAGGCACTGTAAAGGCTCTAGGATATATGGAAGCATTGATAAACTTTAGTCAGAAAAGATTTTTCTGGATTTACTGGATCTGGAATAAAACTCGGTTGTTGTGGGAAGCGTTGAGACTATCAGTTCTTTTCATTAAACCAGTTCATAATTCTTTACTGCCTTCGTTTGATTGAAGTACTAGTAGTCTAAGGTGAACATATGTATTGAAGAAAAGGAATAATAAATAACCGGTTCTGTGTCTTTGAAGCCTTTATTTATATAATGGCTATAATGAGATATTGGAACTGATTCGTAGTCCGCCATTGTAAATTCACTTTTCCACAAAAATCTTCAACAAATCTTGAAGCAAAAGCGAAAATCATTCGATTTTGTTAGGATACATATTAATTTATCTATTCGAACCTTTTGCTTTTTTGTCGTAATTTTTATTCGTTTATGTGTTTTTTTTCGTTTTTTTCGATTGCATCTACTTAATATTTTATCGATTTTGCTGTAGCTTAAGTGATTGTTTCGCATAATTCACGACGTTACTTAATGTGCGCGCAACAAATCGCCGAATCGCCGGCCACGGTGTATCGTGATTTCGGTGGGGTGTGTGTATGTATGTATGTGTGTGTGTGTGTGCGAACTGACATTCAATCAATTTAACGCATAATTCCTGATGGATTTAACCGTAATTGATGATTGATTACTGCTTGAAAATAGCAGCAAGCAACGCAGGCAGCAAAAGCAAAGCCCATGTCAGACAGCGTTTTGGGTTTGAGTCACAAAAGGACTCGTGTATAGGCAGCAGTCGGCAGGCAACACTGCTGTGTTTATTCTAAGCTACACTGTATTTGGCACACTGAGTCTGTGGCTCGTGTATAATGCGAAAAGCTTTGCTCGTTCATGTTTGCTTTTGGCCGGTATATATACTGTCGGTGTTATGCTGCTGGTGTTGCAACCGCGATTGCCGTCTGCGCTTGTTTCATCTCGCAATCATTTACGCTGCCTTTGCAATTTAGCTTAATATTGTGTAATTTATTTTAGCCAAGCCTCACCAGCAAATTCTAAGCTGCTATACAACTCATAACTCAGCCCACTTGAGGCTGCTTGCTGACAACTGCCTCATGCAGCTATGCCTTGTATCAACGACAAAAGGCGATGTTCGACGCATAGTTAATGTTGTCAATGGCATCAGCCATCCATATGGCCAGACAACGCTTATGCGACATGAAGTTCCTTCTCCCATCGCTGAAAGGATCACCTTAAGCAGTTGCTTGGAGTGGCATTTCGTGGTGCATTCAGTCAATCACACATAATTTTTATCTATGCCAGTGCTGGGTGGGCCGCATGGTTACTCAACGGAACCACATCAAAGCGAAAGAACTGAAAATAAATAAAAATAAGAGCAATGGAAAAATGGCATGTGATGGTTGTGTTTAAGAAAAATATACACTCATTGTGCTCAATGCAATACGCAGATTTAATGCAAATCCTTTTCCTATGCTGTATTTATTCTACTTAAATTTTTTTTATTTATGCTTGTCCTGCTTGTTGTTTACATTTCCGCTTTTGCTTTTATGCATGCTCAACATCAAATGGAAAACCAATTTTTTTCTGATTATTTTCCATGTTTTTTGTTTTGCCACATTTTATTTATTTTCCTTACGCTGTGCTCACGTCAACCCTTCTACCCTTTTGATGGATGCTTTGTGCATTGGAATCAATGTCCTCCGAGTCAGTTGAGTGGAGCTGCATATAAACAGGATCAAGATGCGCATTTGTATCTGTGACAGCACTTATGCGGCGTTTGGCTGTCGTACTTTGCATATACAGATACGCGAGCACATACAAACACACGAGTACACACATACGCGAACACAAAAAAGGCGCACTTTATTTATATGAAAACGTTTTTTGCCATTTTTGTGTTTCACTTGTATTTAAATATTTCACACGCGGAGAGGGATAAAGGAATAAAGGTAACCACGGCAACATTAACGTTGAAGAAGATACGTCCAACTTTGGTCGAGTGGCTGAGTAAGTGAGTGAGTGAGTGCGTTCGTCAGTTGTTGATCGTAGGACAGGTAAACCGAAACGGTTTAAAATCCTGTTTATCTGTGTGCGAATGTGTTGCCTTTATTCAACGTGTTTGCAATTTGTGCATGTGTTTATATTTGTTGTTTTGTTTTTGTGTTTCTGGTTGTTGCAGTGTATCGGTTACATTTGTTAAAAAGCAAGCAATAAGTTGTATACATAAAACAGTTGGGTTAGCAACGGCAGTGCCGAATTTGTAATACGCTTTACCCTCAAATCATTTGCAATTCAACTAAGACAGCTATACGGTCTATGATTAATCAGAACTTGAGTTCCTATTATATAAAATTTCAAGCGATTTTCCAAATTACAGCTTAGGTTTGTTCTATGATGGTATACTCGAAACTTACATTTTCCACAGCAAAAAATATTTATATATATAACTAGATGGCGCTAGTGTAAATTTGTCATTAGGTTAAGATGATCATGATGAGGTTATTAGGACAAAGTTGACAAATTATTGTATTGCCAAAGGTGTGTAACAAAGTTTAGTTCATTCGGTCAACAAGAAGTAGGCAAAATTTCAATTACATAATTTGACCCAAACAGACTGACTTAAATAAAAGCGTTTAAAATGGATGTTTGTCTTTCTGTCTGAAGACTATAGACTCCGAAACCGTATGACCTAACATCTTGAAAATTGGTACACATGTGGATGTAATCATGGATAATGTTTGTATGTGCAGTTTGGTGCGTTAGTATACCGCGAACGTCAGGAAATTTCATCCCATTTCTTTTTTGTATATAATCAATATTTTCTCATTAGTTTGCTTTTGATCTATATGTCAAATTCGAAGTTAAAGTCTATCCATGCAAAATAATAAAAAAAGTTCAGTGCGTTTTTGTTGGTAATCATATATGTGGTGCATTCAAGACGAGAAAATCAATTTAGTGTGTTCCAAATGTCGAGCAGCGCCGTTGCCCATGCTAGTATTACATATAATACATATACCTCTTGTATGGTCTGTTCATTTCAGCTCACTCCCAAAAAAAAAAAACAAAGGTTATTCGCTTGAACACATTAATCTGTCCAACGGGCTTATATAGGGCCGAATTCTATTATAAGATTTGCTCGTGAAAAATAAAGTTTTTCATTGACTCTATGATCTAATAATCTATAACATTTTCAAATGATCCAAGCCTATAGCTATGATCCTGTTAGAAGATTGCTGCAAATTTTAGTTTCTTAAAAAGTTTTCTATATATTAAATTAAAATTGACCCTTAAGTTTATGTGGGCTTTGTACAATAAAATAATATTAGGATATAGAAAATTCAGATATTTTTTTTCCACCCGAAATAAACCTTGCACAAATTATAGCTCCTTATTTAAAACAAAAAATATGGTGCATTAAAGACATTTAAAATATTTATAGAGTCACGGATGTCTCCTGCACGATGGTAAAGGTTTGATGACAAAGCTATAATACCTTTCACTAAGTGAAGTGTATAATGCGACACACATACACACAGATCTACAGATACGTTTTAAAAGCAAGTCTCGTTTCAACGAGACTTCAATGAACATTGTGGCAGGTAATGGGCACAGAGCAACACCAGGCAAACCCAGTGGATCCACATCAGTTCCGTCTCATTTCAGAACAGTTCAGTGCAGTCCGGTTCATCCCAGCACAGTTCAACTTCAGCTACAGCTTCAGCTCAGCACAGTTGGGAATAAAATAAATATTGTGTATACGCAAAAGTATCTCTGGTTGAATGCATTTGAGTGAATACGAATCTAGCTCGTATCTACGATTATCTACACTGTGTGTGTGTGTGTGTTTGTATGTAGCATATGTTTGTGTACATGTGTCGGTTTGTTGCTGCTGTCAGAGACTAAAATACTTTAAAAAGTGATTTTTACAAGCCACATAGCAAATAAATAAAACGACATGCCGTGCAAGTCTGAATTGTGTGAGGCAAGGGGCGCGGCAAACGGCGATGGCACAGCGCATCGTGTCGTGTTGAAGTTGTCCACTTCTCCGGGTTTGAGTGCCGGACATGGACACGGTTGGCTTTACATTTTTTGTGCCTGAACATTTGCATTACGCCCACCTGTGCATTTAACAATGTTACACAAGCTAAAAGTCGGATACGCAGGCAGAGGAATAGTGAAATTGAGTATTTTTATTGCAGGCGTGGCTATGTGTATTTTTTGATTTGACGCATTTGTAAAGTTTCTGCTAATTTTTTTTATTAAAAAACCATTTACTGCTTTCAAATCGTTAGTTAATAAATCAGTTAAAATTTTTTTGTTAAATTTACTTTTCCAACTACCAAAATTCATTGCTGTATTTGCGAGGCGTGCGCTCTAAAACGGTTGCAATTGATTCTGATTGAATTTTTTTGATTGATTGATGGGTCTCAGGCTCGTTTGTAGCAGCGGCATCGCTAAACGAAACACACGAAGAGCACAAACATATTTTTACCCAAATACCTTCTTTTTTGTGTTGTTGAATGAATTTAATGAAAAATACACTGGATTTTTTTCCAATTTTTTAATGGAATGTTATACGAAAAAATAGCGCTGAAATATATTTTACTCTTCCATAAAAAAAAAACAAATTTCTTATGTTGTATATTTTTTGGCATTAACAAACTTTGGCCAACGCATAAATAAAACCCGTTGATGGGTTTGCAAAGCAAATCGAAATCTGGCAATAAAAAAGTTTGTTTAATTTATTTGTTTTATACACATATATACACAAACATATTTTTTTAACGAATTCGAATTTTTATTGATTACGATTTTTCGTACACGCAGAGTTGTCATTTCGCATATTGGCAGCTTTTTCAAATGGAAAAATTGTTTTCGCCGTCAGCTAATTTTCTTTGTTTCAATAGCTTTGTCCATAGCTTTTGTCAATTGCGTTACGGTTTATTTAAAATTCAATGGAAAATGTCTTCATTATGAAGTTTAATATGTATGTGTGTATAGTAAGTTTAATATTTCTCCAATCTAACATGGTAAAAATGCTTAAATAATACACAATTTTCAAACGAAAAGCTTACCTGAAACGTATGACACTTCCTGCGGGAAGTCCACCGTGTATGCTACGGAAATACATCATTTATTCCACTCGCATCCAGGCGAAATTATATGTGGAGTTTCGCAGAATATAATGATGGCGCCATCACACACTGGCTATAACTGTCAAACGAATGGATATCGGAAGTATTTCATATGTTTATCAGAAATTAGCAAAGGGCCTCGGCGTTGCTCGGGATTTTTTAGACTGAGGATGTAAACGGCAAGTAAAAACTTCTTTAGTCGCATTAAGTCGGTGTTGGTGGGACAAAATCTTATGAGTTCCAATCTATTCAAAGAGTATGAATTCTTAAGAGTACGAACAGCCGCGACTTCAGTGAACATCATATCAAAAAGAAGACAACGAAGAGCGCAATACTCTTATGCATACCGAATACAACAATAACAACAACAAAAGAAAATTCAAAAGGCAGCACAGCATGAACAATGCAAACACTAACAAAAATTTTTGTGCTTTGTCTTGCAGTGGTTTTCCAAAAACTTAATATTAAGAAAAAAAAAAACATTTGACTTTAAAAAGAGAACTAAAGTAAGTATGCCACGCTCTTCTATAGCGCAAATGTGTTGTTTAAAAAAAAATATGAAAATCGGTTCAGCATATTTTGCGTCAAAGTAGCACATACAGTAGATTTCATATAATCAATTTTATATAATAGTATGGATTTAGGTCGTTACATACCTGTATCCCTCAGACGATCATTAGTTTATCAATCCCAAGACAATTTAGTCCAATACATTTCATTTCATTACCTTTAGATTTACTACTTCTGTTACGCCCAATTCGGAGAAATTCATCAACAATAATGAATAGAGTGTCATTCCAATTGACTAGAAACTCATTTTGTATCCATGTAAACGGTGTATTTTCTAACAAGATTTGCGCTACTGAAAAGCGCCAGAGAATTATCTTTTCAAATTATCCTCCAAAAAAGGTGTTCACTTTATAGGGTTGTGCTTCTAAAGAGTTCACTATTTCCTTTCTAACAGTTTACCTCATTAACCTAAGAAAAAGTAAAATTAAATAGGATAAAAAATACCATGTCATTTGGTTTTAAGTAAATAAGATGAAAAGAAAATAAATTGGTGGAAAAAGTATGGTTTTATGAAAAAAATAAAAAAAAAACTGTTTGCTTCAAATGATGCTGCATGGTATTTCTATGCGACCACAAAAGCGGTTGCTTTTTTTCGCACACACTTCGACATATTTAACAACAACAATAACTATAACAAATCCAACAACAAATACTACAACGAACGCCGATTGAAAAGCTCAGGTAAACCACACATGGGCACACTCGGCAGTCTGAACACACAGGGGATAGACGTCAGTGTATAACCGAGTGCAAACAATGGCGGCCGGAAGTGAGCCGCTAGTGTTGGTTTACATGTGGGAATTGTTGCAATTACGTTAAAAGCAGTTTGAAAACGTCGAAGAAGAAGTAGCAGTAGCAGTATCAGCAGCAGCAGCAGCAAAAAGGCAACCTAGCGTATTCAAACACATACGTAACACACATGCACACGTGACATCACAATACTAAAAAAAGGCGCAATTTTTTAAAAGTTTTTTTTCGTTTTGGCTTAATTTTTTCGTTGCTTTTTTATTTCTTTCTTTACGGTTTTTGCGCATTTTGCAGACGAAATCAACTTAAACTAAGATAACAACAAGCAACAACAACAACACCAAGTAAAAAATGAAAGATAAGTTCAAAACACACTTTTCCATGGTGATGGCGTGTGACTGTTGGTTGTCGAGGCGGGCTCAGACGATTTCGCCGACTCTTTCATGAGGTTTGGCATTTTGTGAGATGGTTTTTTTTTCTGCCTAGTCTGCGTTTCTGTTTGAAATGAGATTTACCTGTGGCTTTTTTCGTCACTTCTTTTCGTACTTTTAATTTGATTTAATGTGACTATGTCTGAGCATGTGTGCCTGTGCTTTTTTTTTGTTTTCTTTTTTTTTTGTTATTGTGTTGTTTGTATTTGTTCTTTTAAAGGAAAATCTGTAAAGCATTTAAATAAATTGAAATAATGAAAAGCAAAGCGTTTGAATCGTTCTATATCCTCGTTTATATGCTCAGCTTGTCTATACAAAGGACACACACCACATACACTTAAAAAGCTTTTCAATTTAAATTTCATTGCGCTTGTGAAGTCAACTTTTCCCATCAACCTGACGAGCAGACTGCGTATACGCAATATCGAGCAGCAGTTTAACGGCGTGTGCAAGCAATGGAAGAAAGTCAATTTAAAAACAATTACCTAACACTCTAAGCACCAATAATAAAAAGTAAAATGTAAGGAATATAAACTGAAAGAAATTGATTGACGTTTATAATAAACAAGAACTTATGCTCGGTTTAGCAGGAACTTTAAATTGAGTTGCGCCGGCGTCAGTACCAACGCCTGTTAGAAGAGCAACAATAACAATAAAAACAACTGTAAAAGATGAAGCGCTTGCGAATGAAGTAACGAGAGGAAAGATGAAGCATGCTATGGAAAACAAGAAAATTGTTTTTGTTCATTTCAGTACCCTTCAGGCAGTGAGTGACGTTATAGATTACTCCTGAAGTTTCGTAACAAAGTGATGTGAACATTGGAGAGCCTAAAATTTTACATATTCTTTATAACTTCGATCAAATAAATCCAATTTGGTCTGTCTTTCTGTCTGTGTGTCATCTGTGAATACTGGCAAATGAAAGTAGATAGTAGTAATATATATATAATGCTTTATATCTGTGCACAAACAGAGAAGTCTACAGTTACTTATGGTACCCATATGAGGTTTCTTGTTAAAGAATTACTGCCCCTTGTAGATGTCACAAAGATCTGTTTTAGGAGATTTGAGGCCATACACTCAGTCAAGTAGTAAATACGATTTCCGGCATCTTCTTGATAGAAACCGACCTCTGAGTAAGTAAACATTTGTAGCTTAGGGTCAACAAAGGCTGTCACAACTCACGAGTTCACGAGACCAGTCTAAGAATATTGAATTACATCCAACACCTCATTATTTACGGAACCAGACGCATTATATGCCTAATAATTACAACACCTATGTAAGTCTATCAATTGAAGCTCTTTTAGCACTTGGGGGAATACATAAGAATTATGAATTAGCTCTCCTTAGACTGAAGACGCAAATTGTA
The DNA here is from genome assembly GCA_035041755.1 of Cacoxenus indagator. Lineage (NCBI taxonomy): Eukaryota > Metazoa > Arthropoda > Insecta > Diptera > Drosophilidae > Cacoxenus > Cacoxenus indagator. Next base: position 5,389,859 of record JAWNKX010000682.1, on the reverse strand, counting down.
AACCAATACTATGCCTCTTATCACCCATGCAAATATGGCACAATGATCAACTTTAACTTGAAACTATTTTAATTTGTGTTACATAGTACTCAAAACTTACCAAAGCTCATCTTAAGGTTGTAGCATGAGCCCTAACCAAGGCTACTACTGTTATTGCCCCATATTTTATTACAACTAGTGTTCGCCCAACCTAAATATAATATTCTTTATAGAACGCAGATCATGCACATTCCAAAGCTCCAAAGCTCTAACATGACCCAATCGTTTAATTTCTTTTAACTTTTAACTGTTTTTACGCCCACAATACCTAACTAATTTTATTACAAAGTATATCGTGCACATTTGCAAATGAAAACCTGTCGAATGATCAATTTTTTTATAAAAATCGGTTATATATTTTTGGGGTAAAATGATGGTTAAGGAAATATCTTGGCTTATTTATATAGAAAGGGTATTATTTTTTGATAACATAAGGTGATTTCGATGCAGCAGAATCTGTTCTAGGTTTGTAAACATAAGCGTTTAAAAAACGACAATTTATTGGTACCTTATACAATCCAGTACAAATTAAAATTTCAGTTCAAATTAAAGTAAACATTTTATTAAAATTGTAAGTAACAAAAACAAAAATATATTTACTTTATCGCAAACTGAACAAAATTGGAATGCCATGTAAATAACAATTAAATTAATGTCAAACGTCATATATATATTCGGATTTCAAATACATTTATATTATATATTGTTACGAGCATGGCCCTTATTAAAGCCATAAGTCTATTTATGGTTATTGGAAAGTGTAGTATTCTACATCAGCCATATAGCCGGTGTTACTGCTGCGCTTTCTTGTTTTCTGCATTGTTGCTATTGAAAGTTTGTTCTTGGTATTGTTTTTTTTTATTGTTTTATTCTATTGTTGTTGTAATTTTTCTCGTTATTCGTGTTGTTATTATTGTTATTGTTGTTGTAGCCAAATGTAAATTAATTAATTGGCCGCAAGCATTTCATCCACAACCTTTAATAGTGTGCTACATCCTCCACATTCGTTTCCATTTCCGTTAATTGAGCTACCTCGCCGAATGCTTGCTACTTTTCTACGCACTTTCTTCTTCTGCTTCTTCTTCTATTTCAATTTTCCAAGCCTTCGTCTTGGTCATCTTCTACATTAACAATGCTGGTGATGCTTGTGATGTTTCTTCATCTCTATCACCTTTTTGCTAGATAAAGCCAGCTTAATGTTAAAGTCCATATTTTTTGTTGTTGTTTGTCTGGTTTTACTTTACTTGTTGTTGCTAGTTTTTTCTGGTGTTTCTGCTGTTGATTCGTTCATTTTCTTATTGCTTTTCTGCGCTGTCACCATTGATTCACATCAAAGCAAAGCCACGGCTTTTTAGCCTCAAGTTAGACTTTGAACTTGTGTTTTAAACATTTCTACCAATTTTGCTGCCTCAACTTAGGGCGTCGTTTAACCGTTGTAACTTCTCTCTTGTTGTTGTCGTTGTTCTTGTTTTATTTGTGTGCTTATACGTGTGTTTTATGCTTGTATAAATGCAATTAAAAACATATCCTGCAGGCAACATGCTTCACTGTAGTTCTACATGCTGCAAATCAATTTTTCCTCAACTTACTCAACAAATTAATACGCCTCGAATTTTATATGGAATCGCGCGTGTTCCATTTACGCAACAATATATTCACGAGTATTTTATAGATGATTGCCATAGGAAAACCAGGTCAAGTCTCGTATGCATAAATAAATGCCAATTTGCTATTAACTTAATTGATTGATTGATTGATTATTAAGCCCCAACTTCAGCACAACTTAAACTGCTTAACGCTATTGTTCAAAAGTTATGTGAATTGCCAACTAAAATAATTTTTTATATTATTTATTGTCATAATTTAACTCATTCACACATGCCTGGAAAGTGGTGCTTGAGTTATTTTGCATCGTTGCACTTATTTTCTGTGCTTTCCATGACGAATTATTTTATTTAAAATCTCCTACCGATTTAAAAGAATTCTTGCACTGAAGATTGTTTTTAAAAATGTAATAATGACACCGAAAAGTTATGTCCTTAATACGCCTGCTTGTCAGTCTTTTCATAGCTCATTGTTTACTTCGAAGATATGTCAAAAAAATTTGAAGCTTATTGTTACTTCTTTACTTGTAAATAATTAAATCATTTATTAACTTTTGGATATCAGCTGGTTAGCTAAACTCAGAATTGATATTCTGATCTGTACGACTAATGCTGATCAGGTAGACAAACAACCTTAGACAATGACATGTTTTGCGCATAAGTGGAATTAAAACCATGTAACGAACTTTAGTTGATCATCTAAGAATATTTCTAGTAGATTTGTAAATTAAACAGAGCACGCATTGGGGCTATGGATAATAATATACGTCGAAAACATAGCTAAATGATTTATCCTATGCAAGTTTCTTTTTCCTTTTATAATAATTTATATAATAATAGCAATAGTAATAAAACCCAAAAATGTACTTTGGTGCATGTTGTTCAATACCCATATCTTCTTAAGCCTAGAAAAGCTTGATAGTCATCTTATAGATAGTTGGAATTTGTTAGTTGTAATTCAATCCAGTATATTTATTTTATACATTTTTAATTAATTAAATAAAAACGTTATTTTGATTTTTCAAAATAAAATGGCCCACTGCCCACTGCCCTCGCTCAACTTATTTTATTGCAAAACAAAACGTTCTGTTTTATTTTGTTTCGTTTCTTTTTTTTGGACGTTCTTTTTTTTTTTGTTTTCTGTGTTGCGTGCCATTGTTGTTGTTTATTATTTCGTAAACTTGCATGTTCTTCCTGTCTGATCAAAAACAATTATGACATATATAAATGGTTATGCAGGCACACAGAATATATTACCCGTTACGTAGACGTAAGATGTAAAGGGGCCGTGTCTCCGACACAGCTATACACTCAATTTTACTTTATTTTTTAAATTCTATATTAATATTTTTGTTAAAGGTTTTCCCATTTTTCCTTAATATATATTATATATTTGAAGCAAAATTTTAGCAAATACACATGTATAAACAAATGTACAGTAGATAAGTATAACTTTCTTACTAAACTCTGTAAATCTAATGTATAACCACTAGCTTAAGTGAAACTTGTAATTTTTTAGGGAATACAGCATTCATTCATTCATATTAATATTTTCACATGAATGGTCTCTGCCAATTTGCTCCAATTTGCTGTTTAACATTTAACTTCTTACAATTTGCAGTTGTTTCAATGCGGCAGTTCAATTGGTATGAGAAGTATTTTAGCGCGTCGATGGCGTTTAATTTTCTTCTTCGTTAATTTTGCATTTTGTTCTTCGTTTGCCTTTTTTTTTTTTAATATTGTATTTTAATATTTTAATTTAAATTTGAATGAAATATTTTTTTAGTAATTTTATTCCTTGAGGGTGAACTTTGGATTTACAGTTGTTCGCTTACAGAGTTCCAGAGATACAGCATCGGTCGCAAACTTTCGATACCTACTGGGTATGAAATGAAAAGTGTCGAGTAAGCACTTGTATCTGTAGATTTGTTATAGGCAAAATGGGGTAAACTATTTCTGTACTTATATTATAAAGAGCAATGTTTGTTTGGATGTTAGGACTAATCTTCGAAAGTACTTATCCGATTTTAAAAATTTTTTCACAACTTGAAAGCTACGCTGTTAATAATAAGGAAGAAAAAAAATATATTTTCTAAGCATGATTTTTTTTTTGCAACAAGTTTTGCTCGTTTTATTTTTTTTTTGATGTTAGGACTAATTTTGAAAGTACTTATCCGATTTTAAAAATTTTTTCACAACCTAAATGCTACGTTGTCACAGACAGGAAAATTAATTTATTTTCTTAGTATGAGTTTTTTTTGCAATAAGTTTTGCAGGTTTTTTTTTTTTTTGTTTTTTTTTGTTCTATGATGTATTGAATTTTTGGCTGACTTCATAAAATCAGTCTGCAACGCAAGTAGTAGTGTTAGCCAAGAAATCACAAAGTACTACGAGGAATTTCGAAACTGTCATGACAAAAAAATGTATCTTAAAATGTCACTTTTAAAACATATATTCATCTTCATTAGAGCCAACCGGATTACTTCTTATAATAATTATTAAATCATGTTACTATTGCGTGTTTTAGATCCGTCGTTCAACTAATGTCATATGACCTACTTTTAATTAAATATTTAATATTTTGATCTCGTAATTAAAAGGCAAACACATTTTTGTGTTCCTTTCCTGCTTAAACAACTGAACCGATTTTAATCAAATAAGTACCAATTCTTTGTAAGATGTACACAATTAAAATAGGGCCAGTGGTTTAGGTTAGAAAATATGTTAAAGATAACCGCGGTACAACAACAATAACAACACACAGCCGATGATATTGTGGACGCAGTAGAATGGGAGAATAGAGAGGTTTATGTGGCTCTCTTTTATTTTCTTTTATAATGTCTTTAGAAGGCATTTAATGCGCTTATTCAGTTAAACTTAGTTCAAAAGGAGTCTTTTGAGTCTTAGCTGTATTTATTTGTTTTATTTATTATTTTTGTGTGCGTGCAAAAGGTTTAAAAATGTCTGACTGTTGATCTTGATTCGTTGTCATGCCCTGTTGTAAAGTCAGTGGCTTTTAATTGGACTCGAACTCATCGTGCTGCCATATACGACTTGTGTCTAATTTAAACACGTACCATTTTGATAAATCACCCACCCTATGCTTAACTTGGCTGGCAAACCAGATTAAATACTCGTAGATATATATATGTGGTGTGTGTGCTAGTGATATATTTAATGGCACCGATTGTGGCTATTATGAGTACCGCTAAAATGTTGCTTCGTTATACGTTGCAGCGCATTCTGCTTTGATTAATATTCGTATTATATTTCATAATAATTTTATAGTTAGTTCATTTGTTGAGCACCCTGCTCTGCGCTGTTGAGCTAACTTCAGTTGAATGCCGAACGAGTGAGTGTGTGTTGATCTATGTGTGTGCGTGCATACATGTGTGTATAATTTATAGACTTATCAACACTTAATCACCGGAAAAATGGCATATCTCGCACACATATACACACAACATACACATACATATTATAATAAATGTACGCACACAGTTACAAACTCATGCAGACACAGCACGCATGAAATCATCAGATACATTCATCTTGAACGCAATGATTACTTTTGTTGGCCTGTTCGAGTCCTGCCTCAACTTGCTTTGCTTTGCCTTGTACACAAAATGACCCAACCGAGCAACACTAATACAACAACTGCCACAACATCAGCGAGACCAACGACAGGAACATATTGCATATGAATTTATGTACTTGCATATGCGTACACACGAACATGCCTGTGCATGTGCATGAGTGTATGTGTGAAGTGTACGCACATCACACACATGCTAGACACACACCACATGCTTAATAGTTGTTAGTTAGTTGTGCGTGTTGAGCCGTACCCATTTCAGCTTGTCCCACCGCATCCCACATCATTGGCATTTGCGTACTGCGTAACATATTTTACTGTAATTTATACTTTATAGCTTCAGCGTACATATGAAAAGTCGTCTGTGTATGTTCGTTGCATAATTCTTTGTATTTTTTCCTTCTTTTTGTTCCGGTTTTTTTTTTCCTGTTGCCCGTTTCAGTTCATATGTTGACTTTCTGCCATTTGCGGTTACCGAGCAAGGCCGTACGAGGCTAACAGGACTTATTGCCATTTTATGTGCGTGTGCTATTTCTTGGGGTTGCAGTTGATGATGTTTATGTGTTGAAATAAATAACCAAATTGCTGCCGTTGGTACTTCTGTTCGTCTACTTCTATTTTTTGCTCCTTCGTTAGGCGCAAAACTCAGCTGAACTGCATAATTAATATATGAATTTATTAAGGTCTGGAAGCCATTTTAAGAAAGAGAGTACATTTTCATAAAGAGTAATATGAAATGAATTCAATAATTGAAAAATAGCTTTAAGGATAAAATTGAAGAAACATAAGTTTTCATAATCCCTAGCTCCCGAGTGCCTCGCTAGTTTAGTGGCAGTCTGCAGTAATTCTGTCTAGCTAGAGGTGGTGGATTTGTACCACACTGGAGGCATAGTACTTACATTTTTAATTTCCTATAATATGTTATGAAAAAAAAAAAATAAATAAAAATAAAACAAAAGCTGTTGCTTAGCTTCGTTGATTGGCACTCCCATTACCAATATATTCACTCTCCCTATCAGACAAATCATTCGATTAAAGTAACCAACAAAAGTCTCCCAAGTGATATGATAGTCATCCAGGAGCTGTACACACATGCAAATTCTTAACGTTCAACAAAAAAGAGACGATGAAGCCGCTACTACCCAAAAGAATAGGCGAGTACTTTCAGGATATGGTATAGCTACACATATATCAGCTATATACAGAACCGAATGACACCACTCGATAGGCAAAGAATTCGTTAGACTGAGTTTGGACTTAAGTTAATCGCGTGCGGTGGAATGTGAAACGCCACTGTATTGATTTCGTATAATTGCTGTTGATGTTGTTCTTTACTGGGTCGATGTCTTCATTGCTTTTCTTGTAAGACCTGGCAACTGTGAAAAATAATGCGCGAAATATTTTTTGTCCAAAATGATTACAACTTAGTTACATATGTATAATATGCTCACAGAAAATATCGTATCACATATAGGAATTATTTATGAGATTATTTTGAGGGACGAAAAAAAAGCGATGTGTTGGAATGTTAAGTATCTATTTAATAAGCTATATTAAATACAAAGTGATGAATTATTTGCGAGATTTTAAATGAGTAACATAATTAAAAAATGGTAATCCTAATAATGAAATTTAAGTTATGAATAAACAGATTCATACAATATAAACTGAGTTCCTTCTTTCGGAATTTCTTAGTTGACTTGGTACTAATTATCTGTAATAACTGTTTTGTGTTGCGGAAGCTATTGTGTTAACCGAAAAATTTTGAGACTATGTTATTCAGTTTTTACAGCATGATAAATGGTCAGAAGTCATATGGAGTAAGAGATGAATTGTCTATAATTTGTGCACGAAGTACAAACGCGTAATGCTTTATTAAAAAAGACTAGGCAGCCATTCGGCCAAATGACGATTTAACAAGCAGCAGCTGTCAATTGAAACGATAAAAAAGAAGGACGGAGACAAGTAACCACAATAAACAAAAGAAAAAATGAAAATCATTGCCGAGGTCACAGAGCGCATATTTGTCATTTTAGCTAAAGCACCAAAAAAAGAAAAAAAATTAAATAAAATAAATGAAGAAAAAAAGCAAATAGCAAAGTACGATGACTGGAGAAAATCAGACAATGAAACTACTAAAAAAATAAATACAAGCAATCCTAAAAGATTCAACTTGTAGTGACATTTTGCCGCCGTTTTCAGCAGTCGTTTTCATGCCGTGCGTGCTCTTCCCGGCGCTTTATTCCCTTAGTGCTTACGTACCATAGATATAGATACCATAGATATACTCGCAACTATGTATCTTCGTATGTCTTTTCTTTCTACACTGAAACATTTGATTGTGTTTTCGTATTGAATTTGACTTGTTGGGTAGTTTTATGTATATCTCAGTTTGGGTAGCGTTCAGAAATTCGACAATATTGTTGCACATTCTTCATCTTAAAGTTACCCACGGCAATTCAATCTAAAATGGTCTTAGAGTACTAAACAAAAAAAAAAATAGCAGTGCCAGACAATAAAGACAAACTGTTCTTTTTGTTCATTGATGACTATGATAACGTGTCACATAGGAATGCCGACTATGCTTTTTTATCACCTATCTTGTTCTGCTTGTTCAATTTTTTTTTCTATTTTGTTTTTATATTTATTTCTTAAAAAAAAGCCTTAGATAATTTGTTATTTATTTTTTTGATACTTCCCTGCGTATGTGTAATATAAAAATGATTGTTTTCTTGCTATTTGTTTTTAACAAGCGAAATTTCACTGAGATGTGCTGAAAATATGTTTTTGCAAATATTTGCACTTTACGATATTTTTTACATAAAATACACAGCATTGAAAAATTTTTGTATGTATGATGGAAGCCAAGTTTTCCGTCATGTGAGGCAAGTGGGGCAATGCGAGAAAAATAAAAATCGACTTAAAATTTTTCGGTATTCGCACGAATTAAATAAACGTGCTCAGCATATATTTTGTCTTTCCCTGTTATTGGAAAAACAATCAGCGAAATATTTTGGACTTACAGCTCTTTTATTGTTGAGCTGAGATAATAACAGACATTCAGAATGCCTGAGGTAAATATCATTCGATCGAAGCTTTTATATAAATGTAAATGTAAATATAATTTGAAATGTAGTGGGCATTGTTCATATAGAATGCAGACCCTCTAAAGAGAAAATCTTCATAATTTATTTGTCTATTCGAAATTGATTTATTAGAAAGAAGTTGCATAATTTTCTGTTTAATCTATTAAAGCATCTACCTTTAGCTTAGTAATTTCTTAAAAGATTATCTGGACACCAGCTTGTGAATGTTTGCATCGAAATAGCAGGGAATAAATCACTCCGTCAAATGAAAAATTTGTGTACATATATATTGTTATTATTGTAACACTACGCAATTGTGTTCGTTTATTCAAAATGTCAATTCTCTGAAAGTTCTTTATCGATTTTTTTGTAATTTCGAAACAATGGTTTATTGGCTGCCACGTTGGTTTTTCTGTAGGTAAAAATATTTTTTTTTTCCAATAAATAAATTAATCATTAATTATTAAAAATTCTTGAGGAGGTACTCAGGTGATACGTACCATGAATATTTTCCAACACAGTTGCTGCTGTCTTCAAAATTAACCTAAAGCTTAATAATGGTCTAGTGCATAAGAGAAACATAAAATTTTAACACTTGAATACGTAAAGAGCAATAAAAACGATAATTGCTTTAGCATTTAATCAACTAAAAACGTAAACACTTGTTAGAGCCACACAGACAGAGTCTGTAAGAGACAAACAAAAATACAGAAAAAGGAGGAGATCAAGAGATATGTAATATGGATAATTTATTTGCGTGTGTGGCACTAAAGAAAACGCAACCACAAAACGCAATGCAGCGAAATCGTTTGTATATTTGTTTATGTATTTATGTGTGTGTAAGTGTACTCGAAAATTGCTCGTTAGCCAAGCGCGAAGAAAGCGAAAAACAAACCATTAAAAATTGATTTATTTTTAATTATCATTGACGTGCGGTAAAATAATAAATAAACGTTCAAATTTATTACGTCGTCAACGTTGAATGCGGTTGAACGCACTTGCACGAACAACGTGCAAGTGTGAGTGAGTGAGACAGCTAAACGAGAGCAATGAGTGTGCTTGTGTCACTGCGTAAAAAATGAGGAAGTGAGAAAATGAGAAAGCACGTACTTCCGTCTGCTGCGCTTGCTCGCACATAGCAATAACGAGCTTTGTATCCTTATATATGTGTGTGTTCGTATGCTGTTGCGCTATAAATTAGAAGCTACATTTGCATTGCTTGCTTGCGTTCGTGTAACTGTGAATGTATATTTGTATCTATGCAAGTACTTTATGTGTGACTTTACTGTCGTTTTTAGCCATAGAAAATGAAATAATTTTTGGGTGATATTTTTCTGCATGTGTGTTTTTTTAAACACTTCACATGCTGTGTATAGTATTATAACTTTGTCATGAACACACTGAAGGAGAAATCAGACAACCCATAAATTATATATATCTTGATCAGGTCGATCAGGCGAGTAGAAACAGTCCTGTATGTGGAGCTGATCGCATTAGTCTACTCTCAGACGAAACGTTATGGTTTATTGGTGTGCCTGTCTTCTTATCAAGGTAAATAAATGGATACACACAAACACAACGGTAAATATGAAAACCCAACCTTATCATTGAACTTATATATGTATGGAGACGATTAATAAAACTTACTCAATATTATAACATAATTTTGTAGACTAGAAACATAGGAACATAGACAGCATTTTTATATTTATATTATTTATTTATTTATTTATTTTTTGTTTGTTTTGGATACCATAGTTGAACTGCTTTATGTACATATAGTCCTTAATCCTTCAATATAGCTCAGATCAATATTATAATATCCTCGTTTGCAAAAAAGAAATTCATAAAGAATATTAAAAAATCTTCATGGCCCACTTTAAGATTTCTGCTTGTTTCCTTTTTCAATTATTTTAATTTTTGCCTTTTTTATTTTCTATTTATGAGTAAATTTAACAATTTACGCTCGTCACTTCTTGCTTAACTTGTTCGCATGCCATTTGTCTTTGCATGATGAGCACAGAATTTGTTTATTTTTTTTTTGGTTTGTTTGAGTTAACCGAGTTATTATCCTCGTTTTCTTGTTGGAAATTTTTAATTACTGTTCTTTAACAACAGCAACAGTAGCAGCAACAGCAGCTGTCATTGCACAAGCTCGACAAATAAATAAACAAACGAGCGCAACAACTAAAATGAATGCGCCGCCAGTGTTGCTGTCACATTTTTGGTCATTTTATGCCATTTTTGTCCCTAAAATATTTCGCATATGCTCGAGTTGACAGCGCTTTGTGCACATATCAACTAATTTATTAACTAAAGTAAATATTCTCGGCAATGGCACATTTTTGCATCCAGCTCAAACGCGCGCTCCGTGCACCGTGTGATTTTGTTGTTGGCTCATTGTGATCATACGCTTTGGTTGCCTGTAATAACCACAATTTCCAATTAGAAACTAAAATCAACGTCATCATCATTAGCGGCGTGGTAGAGCCTATTTGACAATTTTTTCTTTTTAAATAACCGAGCGAATATGGCGTGCTTGGTAGGCTTGATATTGCTCGATTGTGGCGGTTGTTTTATATTGAAATTGGCATTTGTTGTTTTTGTGTTCATATTTCTCTTGTTGCGCACAATTGTTGGAAATGTTTGTGTGTATGTTTTGGTTGACGCGCTCATTGTTATAGTTGCATTGTGTGGCACCCTAAAAGCACACTAATGAATTTTTCATGTTGCAACACACTTCAAATTGAAAAACAGGCCACAGCGAGCCCAGCCAGTTCAGACCAAGCAAACCAAGTCGAGTATTTAAATTATTCACTTCGTTGCTGTTTACCGCAGCGCCATTCAAATCAATTTTTGAATACATTTCGCTTTGCTTTTTTTTCATTTAGTGTTATTATTGCTGGCAAATATCATTGGTTGCATTAACAGCCGCAACATTTAATTATTTATTAGGCCGCTTTGTTCGGCTGTTGGAAATAATGTTTTACGATAGTACCACATAATTTTTAAATGCGGTTCACAATGACTAAGCATAATGTATTTATGCACTTATTGTCCGTTTAGATATTTTTTTTGTTGTCTTGAAAATGTATTTAATATTTTGCTTAGCTCGTTTACATTTGTTGAGATATTTCAATCATATATTTTTCTGTATTTTTTTCTGTATACGCATTCATTTAAATTGTATGCAACATTGATAGCGCTAAACTCAATGAAACGGTTTATTATACACACATTTGCATGAATGAACAGCCTCACGGTAATGATTATGATGATGATAATCTTGATTATGTTGTTGCTCGCTGTTATACCCATGATATGGCTTTCTTTTTGTAAATAAATTATTGTTAAATATATATAAATAAATTTCATAAATTTTTTGTAAAAGTCCCTTCTCTTGTATGCTTTTTTATGCTAATATTAATTTTAAATTCAACATTTTGCGGCAAATAAAATAAAAATTTTTTTCAAAAATTTTTTGTAAATTACTTTGTGCATTGATATTTAAATGCTTCTTTATTGCGGCTTTTGAGCTCATTCATAAATCATTGATAAAAAGTAAATAAATGAAAAATTATAAAAAAAGTCAATGGTGAAAGTAATCAGTGCGTAATTTACACACATTTATCAAATGAAAATTCAGTTGAGCTTATGATAAGTTCAGTTAAACTTTTTATTTCAATTTAAAGCTCAATAGTATTATGGAAAATCAGAATTTTTAGAATTAGTAGCACACAAGCCCTCTTCCAAAAAATAGCATTTGTTTACGACAATCTATTTCAACACAAGGTGCTCTGAGGAACCAAAGTATCCCCTCATTAGTAGTTGTATAATTTTTTATATTTTTAATCGAATTTACAGTCGAATTTCTCTATAACGAACTTTTATTCAACAAAGCTCTCCCTATTATGAATTTTTAATAGTACACATTATTTCTTTTCTGTATAAGGAATTTTCTATATAACGGGGTGATGATCAGTGATTACATACAATAGATGACTAAGGCATATTATGCATTACCAAAGCGAAATGCTGTCAGTACTATCTTCTACAACGGAATATTGAGATCAGAAAAAGGAAAATAATAAAAGAACACCAAACATTCCTGCCAAGCCTCATTCAAACTACAGTACACGCTCGGAAATTAGAACCACTTCGATTTTCGGTTTGAATTTATGAAAAGTTCTAATTTCTCAGTCTATGAAATAACAGCAAATAAAGTTTGTTTCTACGATTTTATGTAGATTTTGGTAGATTTTGTCACATTATATTCTAGGGCCAAACGAATACCTACGAAAACATACGCTCCCAAATTTGAAGGTTCGAATTTTAGAGCGTTCAGAAATGTCGATTTTCTGGACATTTCGCATTTGTGAATTTCTAATTTCTGAGTGTCCACTGTACCTGAAAAATGAGAGTTCATTACCTAGGTTTTGTCTATGTAAAGGAAAACATCAACTTTCCCTATGTGTGATATCCCTGCTCGCTAATCTGACATGCTACTCAATACCGAAATGGCCCAAGATAAGAATGGGTTTGCTGACCACGAAACTTAATTGTCAGTCTAAGTAAGAGTAAGCGTCAGATAAGGTCAACTAAAACAATTAACTTTGGATAAAGCTAAAATTGTTGGCCTGTTGTCCATTTTAGAACATCAATTGACTTTAACATTAAGTGTTCATTGCTGTCATGTCAACTGTGAAAACAATTTCGATTTAATGTACTTCAAATGCTAATGGAAAACCTTGACAAACACGACAGCAAGAAATGATAAATGCCCAACAAAGCGAACAGAGAACAGCTTCAGAATTTTCAACGTTCCAGCAACGAAAACCGAATGCATGAAGTGTCTAGTGTTGTTGTTGATGATGCAGGCTGAGTGAAAATCACTTCAGACTGCAATAAAATGATAATTTATCATTATGAGTAGCATGTAGTCAGTTTGCAAGTCGCATGTGGAGCAGCACACATTTTTGACAAGAGCATCACCGTCATCAACAGAAGAGTCTAAATTTCTCATCATCCTCATATTGCACGACCGTTTCACAGGCGTTGTGTGTCGTGCGAAAGGTTAACAAGTGCATTAGCCATAAAAGGGGGCCATCATAAATTTTGCAAGTGCAACAAGCTTGAAATCAGGAGAAGAAATATAAAATAAAAAAAATTGTAACGAAAATATGAATTATGGGGTGAAAAACGAATTTCGTGCAATCAAATCAGAGACAATGAGATTTTGCATGCCACAACCTCAGTGCCGAGATCTTTTCATTACGTCTGCATGCGCGTTGCTTGTCTATTGTGCTGAGTGCCGCCAGGATGCGCTCGCTTGACTGCAATATGCACTGGTCTCTCCACTTCGCTTTATGCATTTTTATTTTGCGTTTTCCGTTTGTTGCAGGCAGGCGCGTCTGCCTGATGACTTTTGTTGTTTGTTATTTGTTGTTGATGTTTTTGTTGTTGTGGAAATTGCCGCCAAGTATTGCAAACTTTTTTATTGGTTTACGAGTATGCTTACTGCTACTTCATGTCGCTATCACCAACGTTTTCTCACCCTCTGCTTTTGTTTGGTTACTTCTTTCCAACGCTCGTTCATCCGGTTTATCGTCCGCCTTTCTGTCTGACTATGAACGTCAACGACGTTGTTCAAATTTATGCAGTTGCACTTCACAATTGCGGCTGCCGATGGCATTGGGTGCGGTGGATACTTGTATCATGTTTGCTCTGCCACACCAGTCGGCTTTGCACTTAGTGGCGCGAAAGTCAGCGTTGTGGAAAAAAGTCATGAAGCATCTTAATAAATTACTTTGGGGTATTGCTGCACAATTTTAATATTGCGCGCCTCGAAGCCGTTGACATAAATGCCGCAATACTCATGCATCTTCACAGTATTTAGCACACCGTTGAGTCACGCGATATGCTTGCGGAGTCACCGATGTCGTTTGGATTTAATGGAATTTATGCAATTTCATTTTGACATTTTTACTTCATTTTTTTTCTCCTCCTTTTTTTCAAAACCCTCACGTTGTTTTGCAAATTATTTTTCTTCTTTTTTTTTGCACTGCTGTGCCGCATTCATTATGAAAATGCAGCATTCGTTTTTCGAATGTTGGTCGGTGTAATTAACGCAAATGATGTTTTTGACCTCGTGTCCGCCGCGAATCAAAGTACTTAGGCACTTGGCTACACTACAAACATATTTATTAAAAATGCTACCAAGAATATAAAATAAATAAATAAAAAGGAAAAAATAAAAAAGCAGCAAAAAGAAAAAAACCAATTCACTTAGCTGCCAACGTCTAAAGTTTACGCTAGACGAATTTCCAATTCGAAGTGATAAGTCGTTGGGTTGAGCAGAGTTCCGTAAGCGTAACATTTTCCGGCTCATTCACAAGCAGATTATTTTTTAATTACATAGAAAATCTCTCTATGTGTTAGTGTGTATCAGTGTGCAGAAGTCAATCACGTTGAAAATTTGAAGCTGAGGCATTTTGTAATTACATTAAGTGATTAAGCTCGTTACTTGAGTAGCAGTAAAAACCAGTTACCAAAAAAGAAGAAACCAAAAAAAAATACGACCAAAACTTAAGAAACCCGGCAGCAAAGCAGCTTAAACAATTGAAGCGTGAAATGAAGTCGTTTGCCAAGCAGGATAGCATCGGTGGCAGTGGCAGTACGCCACGTCGTAAATAGGAATTTGATTTTGTTCATTAATCGAATTGAAAAATTTTTGGCAAATTATTAGAGTAATCGGCAATTAAATATGTCTGCGGTCGTTTATAAAATTTTCGTTGGCAATAAGGCGCAGGACTAAGCCGAGCTAAATGTGCTGTGTTAATACGAGTATTGCGTATTCACTGGTGGGTTGGCTCTCTGGTTGGCTGGCTGGTGTAGAATGATTAATTAAACTTTGACAATGTCAAATTAATTAACTTATTTCATAGAAAATTATTAGAAAAGCCAGTTGTATTAGTCGCTAACGCACAAAATGAAAATTCTGACATTATATATAACTTTTTTCGAACTTTTAATGAGAATCAATTAAAAGAGAAATAAATTTGACCTGGGTGACTATGAGTGTTGGAGGCGTCTAGCCACCTATTTGTCGGTAGGCATTGGCTGATGAGCGAATACAAGGGAGCCCCGATCATGTTGAAAATGTATTGCACTATAACAAGTCGACTCATATGATAAGTTCCCGGTCTAATGAAGAAAAACATCAACCTCATCATAGTTGCCTCCTTTAAGAGCTATACAATCCTTCCAGTGCATCTCTAACATTTCGTTACCTTTCGTGAAGAACGATTTATCTTTAGCCTCGAAATTTTGGCATTTGTTTCGGCAATCACCTCGTAATTCGAGCCAAATCTCTTTCGGCGTGGATTTTTTTTAGGTGTGCGAACGAGTAAAAGTCGATGGGTGTGGTGAATAGGCTGGGTGTGACAGCCAATTTGCAATAGGCTGGCGTAGCCAGAAATGTGACACGGTGCATTGTCTTGGTGAAAGATAATTTGCTTTCTTTGCATATGGGAGCGTTTCTTCCAAATTTCGGCCAAGGTAGTCGATGTATAAAATACCAAAATACAAAATATTTTTATTTGGCCGGAAACATCGAAAAATAGCGCTCCGAATCATCAACTGGTTGTTGTTTTTGATCCATTGTTAACAAACGCGGCATATGCTGAACTCTGAAATTACCACAAATATCTATACAAAATAGTTTGTGTTAATCCTACATGTGCTCTCTTGTACCTTTACGCTTGCTTTTGCTTCCTTGCTTGTTTTTCACTTTAATTAAATCAAAGACGTAGAACTTTGACCACCGCTACGACTGCTAACTCGACAAACATTTATGATCAGTAGCCTATTTGCGCCATAACATCTACATGCGCTGGAACATCTACTTGCGCCCCAACTTCTATTTTGCGGTGCAGCATTTGTATACTTTTGGCGCCATTTGTATACTAGAGCAGTCAATGTGTTACTTGTTGTTGGTGTTGCTTATTTGTTGTTTAACATTTAACTTCTTACAATTAGCAGTTGTTTCAATGCTGCAGTTTCTTTTATAGGCATTTTTCTTTGAATGGTTCTAATTCACAATCAGTTCAATGTGGGGTTGGTATGAGAAGTAAATGTATTTTATGGATGGGATCTGATTTAATACTCTTCGTTAATTTTGTATTTTATTCTTTTATTCTTCATGTGAAATGCTACATTTGGCTCTTATTTTTCCTTTGCCTCCTGTTTTTGTGAGTTGTTTTTATTGAGGATTTTAAAATGAATAGTAAGATGAACGGTCGAAACGGCGCAAACAGCATTAACAGCATTGTTTCCAAAATATTAGGAGGTTAGACTCCAACTTTATAAAAAGCTATTCTGTCTTTGGGTTTCTTTAGTAATAGCGTAATATCGTGAAATTATTTTTTAATGCTTCTTATTTTTTTTTTTTTTTTTGCGTATTTCTTCATTGTTTCAATGATCATCTTCAAATACTGTGTCGTGAGGAATAATGTATGCAAGTATACTTAGGAAATATATTCTATACTTCTCTATTAAGTTTTTGTATTTATAATATAACTGTATTTTAATGAATTACTTTTTATGCTTTTGTCTACTGGTGGTTGATCATAAGCTTTCCACTTTCTTCCTGAAATTTTCCCTTCCTTTTTTTCTAAGATGGTTTGATTAGATTCTCGTTGGATTACGTTGATCGGTGAACCATCATTTTGGATATTATTGAAGTAATTGCCAAGTTAGAATCTGATCGCACAATGCTCCAAGCGCAGTGCAAACGCATTTCCTTCCTTGTTACTTAACAATAATGCCTCAACCTGTACAGACACAAATAAAACACAAAAATAAAAGAGCATCTGCGAATTGAGATTTCCGGGAGTGCTGCTAAAACTGCACAAAGTCGAAATGTTAAATATTCGAATGAAAAAAAAGTGAAGAGTACGAAATGCCAACAAAAAAGGTTAAACACTGGAAGATGAACGAGAAAATCGCAGCAATAGGCTGATCGCAGAGCTGCTGAAACATCCGAGGGGCGTGACGCACGCTAAGGCAGCAATGCGCCGGGTCCCTCCTAGTAAATGTAATAATAATAATTATTGCAACTCTATTGAATGATTACCAAAACGCGGTGTTTATTGGCATTAAAAATAACAGAAAAATTAAAATCAAGAGAAGTGTTCATCTCCGAAGACACTTGAAGTCGTGCTGATACAAGTTTTAGACAGAGTACAACTTAAATGGCCAATAAAATGTGCATATCAAATACTAAAAAAAATAAATTGATTCACAAATTGTTGAAGGAGAACTGAGAGCTGTTGTGATGAGGCAAAAGCGTTCGCTATGCATTTGCCAACAAACGCACAAACATCAATTGACGCTTCAAGTCGTACGACAAGCGCTCAGCGCCACTTCGGAGATTTTGGGTATTTTATCTCTATTTGTAAGCGCCGAACAAAGGCCACACAAAATGCTTCTGTGCGTGTGTAAGAGAAAGCAGTAGAAACGCAAATTCCCAAAAGACGGTGCGCTAAAAATGCATTTAATTTTTATTTTATTTTCACTTGTTTCGTTGCCGCCTGCAGCAACAGAGTTGCGGATAAACGCACCGAAAGGAGTCGAGGTGAGTTGAGCTGAAGCGAGTTGAATTGAGTTCGTCTTATTTGCGTCGCACGTTGACTCATATTTTTGACTAATTTAAAGAGCCAGAAGCAAATAATTTTCTCAGTGCTTATAGCTGATTATAAGCTGATCTATTATTGCTTTTTATTGTTGCAAATGTGCACTGGTTAGTCTAGAAGTCGTCGTACTAAAAAAAAAAAACATTTATATTTAATAGCACCGTGGAGTTCACTGAAATATTATTTTAAAGTTGCCTTAGTAACCGAAGTTTTAGCAACGCACATATTATTTTTCCTATTATTTTTCCTATTAGAATTTTCATTATTTATTACTGAATGAATTTTGAGCTACAGAATTATTCATCTAAAGTCAAGTGAATAATCAACCTTTAAATAAATGTCTTTTTTAGCATTTTTGTTAGAATAGCACCACGCCATACCTTCAGTAATCTAACGCCTTTATATTCGGCTGTTGCGCAAATTTTTATTTGGCAACCGTGAGTACTCGCAGATGCTTTCGACTGATACGATTTTCATGTTGATGACAATCATTAGGTATTTATGCGTGTTGATATAAGAGACAATAAACATTTACGGTTTTTGGTATAGGAGGGTAGGTAGGCTTATATAAAGCACACAGGCCGTCGTCAGTGGGTTATCGCATATGTTTTTGCTAAAGTGGCGCACCCAAACGCTAAGCAGGATCAAGCGTATTAATAAGGAAAAAGAGCTTTATGTTAATTTTCCTATGACATAAACATACACACATGCATGCACACATACATGCGCACACTTTTATCGCTTTTTGTACGTTTAGACAGTCTACAATTTCAGCGGCGTGCTTTGTTCGAAAATTTTATGTCGCCGAAAATAATTTCATTCAAACATGAAATTTAATATTTTTTGCTTATATAGAGAATCATTTCCCCGTGTGGAACAACATACTCGTATGTGTAGTGTGGCGGTGTTTTTTTACCTTTGGGCCGTAGGTTGACTGATTGGCTGCCAAACCAAGTGGTGTTGGTTTGTTCCTTTCATTTGACATTCATTGACGCAAAACCTTTCGTATTTCGATGACAATTATTACCATCGGAGCCCTGATTAGCTAAAAAATATGTACATTTTAATTTAGTTAGTTATTGAAATGTGATACTAGGTTTCATACATCAATGCATGCATCTATGATATAAACAGTACGGAGAAAATTGTCGAATGCTTTGCACTTCTGGCGTAAGCTAATTAAAACTTATAAAACATTTTTGATTAATCTATTACTATTATTATAGTCTTCAGTTTTGTAAATAAAAAAACAACAAAAATATTAATTATTTAAAAAAAGTAAACAAGTGAAGTCCAAACTTTTTTTTTATGACACTTTTAATCCTTCTAGGCATTTTCTCCAATAGCTTTGGGTTCGTTTTTTTTAACTCCAGATGTGCAAAACATTCGGAAAATTTTTCTCACTATTGTAGTTATTTCCTAAGGACATTACAAGGACATTTAAGCTTGGCAGCACCTCGCTCGGGATCGTTAGTCCAATTCTTCCACTTTACTCTTGCTTACACACGGTACCAATTTGCTCTTTCTCTCTATCTCTCTGTCTCTCTCCCTCTCTCTGTGACTATTTTCTGTCGTTTCGATGCCTTTTTCCCCTTTCCCGGGCACCCAAGCACTTAGCCTTGTGCGGATCCATACTAATAAACAAAAAGCTGTGCTATTAACCATAGAGTCATTTGTTTGAGCAAAGAGATACACATAGATCGCTATACCCTCTCTTCGACTTGAGTCTTGTGGTCTGATGCTTAACATGGCTAGTTATTAAGCTAATATATGCTCCATTATTTCTGGCTCCTCTCAGTATCTGCATTGATCAGCAAATCTTGCAGTGGCTTACGCATATTGCCTGCTTTTAAGGTTGTGGGCTTGCACCATGAACACTTCATAGGCAACGAAAAACGCACAAAACGCTGTGCTTGGTTTTACAGCGGTTTTGCAAAAATTTAATCCTAAAAAGAACATATATTCCTTTAAAAAATCCAAAACAGTAAGTGTGCCAGTGTCCTCTATACCGCAAATTTGTTGTTAAAAAAATATATATACAAAATCGGTTCAGTATATTTTACACAAAAGCGTTACATACAACTCCATATAATACATTTTATATAATAGTATAGACAATGTCATGGTCTGGTACCAGTCGATTAATGGATATAATTCCGGCAAGAAAAGCAACTCTGTCGCACCCGCTTTACAGTATAACTTTTCTATCTTCTTTCTATATCTACGGTATGGCATTAGTGGACAATTATGAATGGTAGGTGGTTAGCTTTTATCAGATACCATTTGGTTTTCCCTAAGCCGTGTTATTGCCAACCTGAACTCGGTTTTCTTTTTAATTGTGCTTCCATAACTTTTGACGAACCGTAATTTCTGACTTGTTGCATTTACTTGCATGACTTTTCATTTAATTTTGAATGAATTTGAAGTCCATTGAATCTAAAGTTTTCATTGCTTAAGTCTATTGTTAGTCGTCTGCCAACCCGTCGACAAGTTTCATTATGCTGTCAGAGACAAGCGCGTCAGCGTCGTCTACTTGGTTTGGCTAATACGACAGCCATTTTACTTGTTTTTGTCCAATCGTAATTTGTTTGTTTTTTTCCTTTTTTAAATATTTTTTTTCAGGGTTACTTGCTCCTCCTTGCCAAGTCACCACTAATGATGATTATTTCAGCGCATTTTTTGTTTTGTAGCAACGCTGAATTTCAACTGCGACAACGACTATGGGCACGGGAATAGCGCAGTAGTATGCCGTAATATCTTCATTGTTGGTCACTCAAGCACAATGGCGATTCAACTTTGTTTCCACATCTTTTCTATATATTTTACTGCCATGCTACTCCTCCCTTTTATTTGTTGTTTCGCTCTTTGTTGTTTCTTTGTTTTATTGGCTTTGAGCTACTTTATTGTGCTCTAACACTTTTGTTATATGCCAAATGAAAGATTTTCGACTAAAGCAAATGAAGGGGCGAGGGAAACGATGTCGTCATGGTGTCATTTCCCTTCGAAAATATTGCAGCTCAAAGCGACATAAGTCGTGAGTACTTAGTTAGTTCGGCTGCGCTATTTGGCTTTTCTTGTTGGTCGTTCTGCAACTGCTACAGCAGAGAATTGGCTCAATGTCCTTTCCTGTGCTTTCATTGTGCTGTACGGCTCAGTTGTGCAAAAGACTTAAGCACAATACAAGAGCTAATGAACCTAATAAATTAATTTTAATGACACTCAGATACACTCGTTTAGTGTGCGCGTTGTGGTGTGCTTGCGTGTGTAATTTTCTATATCCTAGTAGTAATTGGCGAAATCTTAATTAGAACGTCTTTGGTTGACGCTGTCGTCGTTACTTTCATTGTCGTCTGTTTAATGGTTCTTACATACTCGTATTGCCAAAAATGTACGTAATTAAATTGAAAAATTAAACTTGCACAATCCACAGTTTCATTAGAGCCATACAAAATAGAAATATTAAGCATTTGTTTTATCAATCAACAAAACCACTCAATCACTCGCTCATTCATTCAATACTTAATCAAGCGGCCTGTCGACATAATCATTGCCAAAGAGTTGAAATCAGTAGACAGTTGAAGCGTTTCTCGAGCATTTCGTTTTCCGCTTTCACTGAGTTGAGTGTACTGCAGCTGACGGTTAGATAGACAGACTAACGATTAGATAGATAGAGCAAGGCAAAGAGCTGGCTGAAGTAGTATGAGTGGTGCTCTATCCAAAGCCGTTCAGAGCTATCTCCATGTAGAGCTGTGTGGATGGCGTAGTATTGCAATAGCCCACTCAACCGAGGCACTCGTGCAATGACAACAGACTTACACTGCCAATAAGTGCCCTTGAAATGTACTTTCCGTTTAGCTCAACACAGCACAGTTCAGCGCAGCTCAGCTCAGCTGCTTAGCTCATAAGCACGAGAGCTCATCCTCCGCAGCTGCTGTTTAGCTACCCAACAACTGCAACGCGTTGCCTTTGGGCATTTCTTGATTACTTGACTTTTTGTTTGTTTAGGAATTTTCACTTTAGTTTTAGTGCTCTCTGAATGTACAATTGAAATATGCAAAGACGTTGAAAATTTACTTTTAAATTATTTTGGCTTAAGAAATCTTCATTTACTCGTATCTCCTATACTAGGAGTGTCTATATATCTCACTCACACAATCATATTTAATGATTGGTTGCGTTCCTAGGGCAACGTCTTGTTTTTGATGGAATTTAATCCTTTTGTTTGCGTTTCTGTAATTTTATGATTGTTTTTTGTTGTTGTTGTTATGCTTTTGCCGTTATTTAATTTTGCTTGGGTTAATAATCAAAGTGTCAAAATAAACTTGCCTCGTAGGCATTACAATTGAAATGATAATGACTCAAAGATCTGGGGGAAAAATTCTCTTCAATGACACTTAATATACATCAAAAGAAGGACAAAGTAGAAACGTAATTACTTTGCATTCGCAACTTGCAATTTCTTTTGAAAATTTTATTTGTTTCTGCACTCTAAGTACGTAATTAAGCTCTTTAATAAGGCGCTTAAATTAAATTTTTATCTCTATAGATCAATTCGAAATGAGTTCGTATTGAAGCCGTTTATATTACACTCTAATACAACAAACTATTCTCCGAGACCTTCGGCGAACACAAGCGACACAACGCTCCTTTTCATAGGAGATACGTTCTATGTTAGTCCAGTGTAGAGGAGATACATTGTGTCGTAAAACATAGATGGTATAGTAATTGGAAATTTATGAAAAATGTGAACTCCATGACTGCTGGTAATTCATGCCGCACCAGTAGCTGTGCTGGGTTAGGTTTGTCACCAGCATTAGAAGCTGGAATTTCTGCAAATTGATTAACACGGAAATATTCGTAGTAGGCTGCATAATGATGTTCATCCGATAAGTCTTGGCCAAATCATTTCTTGCAGAAGACAATCGCAATGACGCAAGAGATGTTGAAATGTCCGTTATCCTCCTCATCTTTCTGTCGTGTTGTTATTTCTGCTTGTCAAATTATTCCTTCAAGAGCTATAAGCATCTTCTAACTAGTGCCGTGTAGCTCTGTGGTGGGCTCTTTTCAACTCTTCTTTTAATCAAGAACCTTTGCCATTGACATTCGTTAAATATTAATTAAGCGAGTCTATTTTCAACTTCTTTAAAAATGCTCTATAGAATCCTTAGGCGGGTTTACATAGTAAGTATAGATCCTAGGTGGAGAATATATGGGCTTCAGGTTGTATGCGTTATATAACAAGTGTGCAACAAGTCTTCAGCTTTGCAGAGACCTCAGTATACTGCCTATGTCAGCGAGTTCATTTTACCTTCCACACTGAATTATTCCTTGGCAACTATACAATTTGTTGTCAAAGGGAGTCGATGAGTTTTTATAATTTTATATTGATTTGTCTAATAATTTTTCCGAATTTGTCTAAGGGTTAGCCCCTTAGTACCATTATTAGCTTGGTTTAACTTACGAGTATTTCCGCCGATTTTAGTTCGGAAGATGCTCTCTTTGTGAAGCAGCCGTAATAAATTGTTGAGCGATTGAGTAAAGTCACCATGACACGGATCACTTTATACTAAGTTTAATCTTAACGCTTTTATCAATGATCTCATAATGACCACTGTAATAAGACGAAGTACGCATTAGAGACTTGTGATTAAATAGAGAGCAAAATAGTCATGTACAAAGTGACGTAATTCGACATAAGCAGGTCTTAGTTAATCAGTGAGTGTGCACTGACCACATCAAATTAGGTTTTATTCATAAAGTTATGTTATGTGTTCCAAAAACATTTGTTCCCTGTCAAAATTTAATAATTTTCACAGATGTAAGCATTCCATAAAGTCAACTGGCAAGTGTCATAATTGAAATCTAGCATGTAAGCCCATCTCAGCAGCACACTCTTACTTGAACAAAGATATAGCAGCGAATGCAGAAATTTGCATAAGACTAACCAGGCTCGTGTTGCAAATGACGCCAGCCAACAAATATCAGCGTCCTTAGGGCGATCACATTGACGATAGCGCAGCATGACTACGGATGCGAGCAGCGGCCATCGTAAACGGCGTCCAACAATGACACCACAAATTGGTAATTACAGCTCAAGTGCATGTCGAACAAGCGACACTAAGCATATAGAATAAAATAGGTGCTATGGAAGACAAAAAGAAAGCAGGAAACTTGTGTCAAGAGAACCTTGCGGAACACACACACACACACACACACACATAGGGTGAGTAGGAGTATAGAGAGAATTGAGCAAGCAGAGATTACGTACGGCATTTGCGGAATGCCATGCAATTAGCACAAAACTGACAATCAAGCAAAATAGGACAACCGCATGCCACACTGCATCATGCCCGCACTACAGACACATAGACACCAATAGATGCCCAAGGCATGTTGAGTGTACGAGTACGTCATTTGCGCCAAAGAGTATGCCATGCAGTTGAGCCGGCTAATTACTTGCAAGTTGGCAGTATTGTTGCATGGCCGAGAGATTAAATTGAATTTGACGTACACGAAAACGCAACATTGCGGCGTTGCGGTGGTCTGTCGTTTGGCAAACGCCCATCACCGGATATACGCGACTGGGCATAACCAAAGATAAACGGGTGCAAGAAAGACATACCGAAAAAGAGTGCGGAGGAAAGAGTATGAGTGACGGTTAGCGCATGAAACGCCCAACCGGATGGAGACGTCGCGTGTATGTCGTTTCCGGTTTCCGTTCGTCAAGGCGTTTTTTGCATGCTATCGCTATTTCGCCCGTTTTTCCATTTTTCTTTTTTCCTTTATTATTATTATTTTTTTTTGGCAACTTCAAACGTTGCCACGTCCCTTTGCGCGTCTAATTTGGCTCGGTGGTTCTTAGATTTCTTTTTGCTTGTGTGGCTTTCGCAAAGGAAGCGCGTGGAGCCATGTACGTGGGCGTTTGATTGTGGCCGACGGCATTTGTTGATTGCTAACACAGTTAAGCGCGTAATTATTTTTTAAGGACAACTGTCGTCCGCTGATGCTGTCCGCGTTAACGAAATTACACTTAACTAGCGCATAATTTTCTTGGCCAAAAAGACATTTGCACGCATACACAGATAAAGGGATTTATATATACAGTAACATGGCAAATTAATTTAATACAATATTCTTTTTTTTCATTTGTGCTTTAAAAGCCCTTCGCACATAGATTCATTGTCACTGTTAGGGCTTTACTCGTATTTGTATCCTGTTTCTTGCTCTTTTTATACGTATTCTTTTTTGTATGCATTCCTACTTGCTTTGTCCAATTAGTACGAGCTTTGGGTTACGATTTCATTTCGCTTATTATACTCGTTATCCTTTTCTGTTTCTCAGCTACTCTAGCAGCTTTTGTTGTATTCGCCACATTTTTTCCTTTGCTGCGCGCAAATTTGATATCCTTGTTACAGCAAATTGTTGTACAATTATTTTTACTGTTGGCATTTCTTTTCATTGGGCTTTCACCCAACGCCGTGCTGCTTTGCCGCTGTCTTTGCAATGCTTCTTTGCATTGCGTATTTGTGTTTGCTCTCACTCTTCCCTCTTCAAATATTTGACTTTTTTCATTCTTTCGTTCGTTGTCATCGTGCTATGCCAATATTGTCGCCCTTTCGATTATTTATGATGCTTCTGGGCTCCCATGGGCCTTTGGCCAACTTGGGCTAACGTCGTAGTCTTCATCGTCTTCGACGCTGGCATGCCTCAGAAAGTTGTTGTCATCGTTGTCGTTATCATCAACGTCCTCGGAGTTTGTGTTGTACTCCTCTGGTCTTGGTTCTGTGTGTCGGTTTCGCTGTAATAATTTTATACTTTTTTATTTCTTACGCTCATAATTTTCCTCTCGACTAAACACACACACGCACATGCATTAAGACACACATACATAAATAACTCTATCAAAGCATAATCCTTGGACAATTTTTCTTTGCAACAACATTTTTTGCAATGATATCCTTTGCATTTAGGCCAATCTACGCTGCTTTAGAGAGCTTGTGTGTGTATGAGCCTGTCTAAAAATTTTCCAATTGATAAATTATTTTATGGCAAATACACAAATTTTCTCATGTTTTTTTGCAGCTACATAATTCTGTGTGTTGCCAATGTGAAAACAAAAAGAGAAGAAAAAAAAAAAGAAAAGAAAAGCATTTGCTGACTACATCGCTCAATTGATACACTTCTTTAAACCGAATTTTTATTATAATCAACCCATTTAGTATAAATAAATTTATACTAAATTAATAATAAATTTAATAAAATTAAAATAAATTTATATTTATTTAAAATACTTTAAATAAAAATATAACACCAATGGAAAACCTCTATTTTTTTTTTAGTGCGGTTTGCCGTCTAGTTAAAAGAGGCTGTAACATATTTCAAATCATTTAATATGATACACCTATATATATAAGAAATTAGATGCATGTCTATCTGATTGTCTGTATGTCCACTATAGACACCGAAAGCGCTGGACCGCTTTTGATGAACTTTTAATGGAAACTCTAGAATAGCCTGTCGAGTAATCCTGGAAAGTGGGGAAAATAAACAAATGAATAAATTGGATTATTTGTATGAAATCAATATTGCTTCATCAGTTTGCCGTTGAAAAGTATGTCAATTTAGAAATCGAAAGTATGTCAAAGCAGCTTCACCAATTTTGTATTATTGCCTGATTAGAAAACGAAAAATGTCTTATATCAAAAGGTGCTTCACTTCAGAATCAACCCATGCAGCAAAATACGTAAGCTTAATTAAGCAAATTTCATGCTGATTCCCCATTGAAACACTTGATTGTCGTACTTTTATTGAATTCCTATTTTCTTCGGTAATACCGGAAACGGCAGAACAACGTCTGGCGGGCTACGCTAATTCAATATAATTCCTTGTTATGTTTCGAAGACCGTAAATTCCTCTTAACCAAAACCAGCAGAAAAAAGACGAAATTTACAGAATATGTAGCGAGCACTGTTTCTGGCGACTCCTCTTATTATGTTACCGACTTCTACGCATTCACCGTATATGCACTGGATTTCAGAAGACTGTTATATTAGTGTGTTCTGCAGAATGTAGTAAATTAAAATTTTAGGCCAATGTCATAAAATCATAAGCTTAATTTTTCTGTTGATACTGCAAACCAAAATTGACCAAAACTGATTAAAAATATTCTTGGCGCTGATTTCTCTGAACTGCCATAACTTCCTGGCGAATTTGAAGACGATCTAAGCTTTGAATTTTGTTACATACATATGTCAGGTGTCATAGAAAGCCCTTGAAAGTTACTTGACATGTGTTCTACACGCTTCTAATCTCCCTTTTCCAGGCGTGATAACTGAGCTCTAGACAAGAGACAGTGGCCTATTAGAATTTCTACATATATATTTACATATATCACACAATTGTTACGGCGAAGTTTTGCGCCTAAGACTGTAACTTAGCTAGATGGGTCTTACTTTAACCAAATGACACCAACTTAGGCTCGTATTGTCCAACCTGTAAAAAGGTTCTTCTCTCCCTTTTCTGGCTGTCTCCCTATTTCCTATTGTACATAATAAAATAACTGACATTCTTATGCTCACGACCTCAACACTTTAGGGTTTTATTTAAATTACTACTCAGTATATGAACGAAATATTTTCGAATAATATAATTTTTTTTTCGAATATTATCGAATAAAATTAATTAAAGCGTTTTCATAGCTACTACATGGTTGACCCGTTTTATTTACAATTTTTTAGAGTTCATTGTGTTACAAACCACTTTATAAGGCGTCAATCCATGCACTGTGTGAAGCGCATAATTTTTGCAAAAGTCGAAGTTGAAATTGTCTACACGAAACCAATATCCTTTTATGCCAGTGTCATGCTCGCATTTTCGTGCTTTATTCCTTTCTTTTTTTTACATTCTTTTATTTTTTGTTTTTTCTCCCCTTTTCACCGCCTTTGCGTCATCTCCGGCGTATACTTTTTGTAAAGCTAGCCCAGCTCGACTCGTTTTTCAGCCTTTCAAGTATGGCTCTGATAGATGCAAGCCCATATAACCGAATCATTTCCTGGCATTCCAGCGTTTTCCGTTTGTCGTCATCATTCACCTTCTCTCCGCTCCGGCCCACTGACCAAGCGATGTCACTCAGCTTCTCAAACGCTCGGCTTGCTTGTTGATGTTGTCTTTATTTTTTGTTGCTCCTTTTTTCTTCTTCTTTCTTTTTTTTTTGGCAGCTTACACATTTCGCCGTTCATCTTGATGCGGTTGCTTTTGATGTACTTTTATATTTTCTTTTTATGTTATTTTTTACTTTTTTCCTTTCCTTTTTATTCTTTATTTTTCTTTTTGGGATTATTTATGCGTCGTCCACAAACACACAAAATCAATCATATTTTCCACTTGTTTTGCTACACTCTGCTGTCGTGCCACATATTTTTCCATTTTTAATTCGTCTTCATGGCAGTCACATGCCACATTGAATTTTCGTCCTCAAATTATTGCCATTGCTGTTCATACGAAGTCCGAAGTTATCTTCTCTATTCAATTTCAGAAATTTCTTGGGTCGCTTTTGCTTATTTGCTGGTATTTTATTTTGCTGACCTTCCTTGCTTTTCATGGCGAATAAATTTGCGTCATTAACTTTAATAGAAATATAAATTTTTATGTTTGTGTATTTGCACAAGAGTGCATCCCTAATAATTTGATCGGTTTTGGTGCTTCTTATTGATTTAGATTTGTCCTGGCGAATTTGTAAGTTTTGTGGCACGTTTGATTGGTGGATGAATACATTAGCTAATACATGGCTTCGGTGGATTAGTGAATTTGTGGATTTTGTTACGTAAATCGTAGAATTTTGTTTATGTCATGTTCTTAGAACGATACACGATATATAGAAAATGTACTGTAATATCAAAGATAAATAAGGCAAAAATGATCGGTGTTCAAAGCTATCTTGTTCGATCCACTATTAAGGACATTTTTTATGGTAGCAAAATTTATATTAATAAATAAATAACTTCTTCTGCCAATGGATCACTTTAACCGTGTTGGTTAAATATCAAGCGTTGCTAAATGGGACTAAGAAAATAAAATGATGCCATCACTTGAGTAGTCAAGAAGTGAAATGTTAAGATTGTGCTCAACACTCACTAGCTTCTGATATGAAACGTATGAACGTAATTTTTTCCGCCTGCTATGGGGATTGAACGTCGTCCTCTGGGACGGCAGCCGAAGTACGCTTCCACTAGACCAACGAGGCGATGTACACATTCTGCCAAGAAAATTATTTAACTGAATATGGGGAGCAAACCCGAACGTCGTATGCCGTCGTGGGCGATGACGATATTAGATTGTCTGCGAGCTTGATGATATTTTATAGTTGTATGTGAGCGTTACAATGTTTGATTGTATTATTTATTTATAAGTATAAGTGTTGATTAATTACAACTAGTATAAACATATATATGATGAAACTTATGTATATTTGTTGGAGGCGTTTTCAGTTTCTAAAGAACAAAAGTTAGTCGCTTCTCAAATCTCTTGTAATCGAATACTCGTTCGGACAGGCTTTGCCAGATTCCTTTAAAGCTTTGCCAGATGCCTATGCCAATAGTAAGTTTTCCTTTGTTAATTGCGCATCTGGTCTATAGTTGCAAGCGAGCTAGAAAATCTTGTTCGGTGTTCCTCAGTCTCATTGACTCTACGATCATGTTATTGTCTTGCTGCGTGAATACTTCGACGAACCAAATTTGGAACACACTGATTTTATCCCTTTGACAATCTTTCGTTTTAGAATTTGACATACTTTTCAACGGCAATCTGATGAAGCCATAGTGATAGCATACAAAAAAGTTGGATTGAATTTCGCGACTGATGACATCCATATGTGTATGTACAAATTTTCATGGTGTCAAAGTCATCAGTCAAAGGCATCAGACAGATTTCAAAGAAATAAGCATCGATTTTTATATATATAATATATATATATCTATATATGTACACAGATGCAGATGTATGTTAGTTAATAATGTTAACACTTTTACAAGCTCATGCCTTGACTGGCCACATGTCTCGAGGTCGTTGCTTGAATCCACTACAGAAAGGTGCGCAACGATTTAGCTAAGCAAATGACAGCATTTGTTAAAGTTATAGCACGCAAATAAAATCCAACTAAATCCACTGTCTGCAGCTTAGTTACACAAAACATTCTTTATTTTTTAAAATATTTTTTATTTTGTTTTTATTTTAGTTTTGTGTGTTTGTGCGAAGCTTTTCCAACTCTTATCCCGAAAATTTGCATTTACATAGTTGCAGTTTAGCATAGTTTTAAAACATTTTACAGCTTGGTTTGCTCAATTTTCATATTTACCAAACCAAAATGGCATCGTGGGGGGGGGAGCGAGTTTTAAAAAAGAAATAGTTTCCTGAATCGCTGCATATTCAAATGCAAGCGTAGCAGTATTGTGATAGTAAATAGAGGCAGCCACATTGCCACAGGTATAACAAATAAAAGTTTAGGTGTGCTAAAGAGAAAATTGTATATTAAAAAGAAAATGAAATAAAAAGAAAGAGAAAGAGAAACAAATGGAACAGAACTTGGCAATTTTCTATCTAAATAGCCAACAGATTGCGCGTGGTTTGGATATTTTTTTTTTCCAATCTAAGCTGCATCTGTGAAATATCGCAATAGACAAATATTGAAATAAAATTATGACTATGTGTTGCTTGAAGAGGCAAAACTCGTGGCGTCATACTCAGAACTCTTTACTGCCGCGCTTTCGAAATCCAACTACTATGTAAGACTTGGTCTCTTTACAAGAATTGAAATCGGATAAACGGAAAGATTTTATAGCGGTACATTTTCAGAACTATTTTCCGAGCTAAGGTATTTGGTTTGTCGAGAAGTTGATTATAATATTTGCAATATAATTGCAATGTTATGCGTCGCTTTGATAGTTTGTGTTCCGAGTATTTGCATGTTAATCTGAGTTTTGGCTAAATAAATCTTTAAACAAGTTTGCCATGAAATCGCAGCCAAAAACGTAGCAAAAAAGGAAGTAAAGCTTAGAAAAAAATCGAAACAGAAAAATTCGCATTGCGCTCCAAATTTGTTAATTTGGCAATCTCTCATGGCATCAATTCACATCATTTTTCGTGGCTCGTCCTTTTTCTGGCTGCCATCTAAAATGGCAAATTCCCAGCAGCGGCAAACAATGTCGATGATTGTGTATCCTGCTGGTTGTCTATGGTTGTAACGTCGTATTTTATGTGTGTTCAAGCAATTTTTTCATGGGATTTGCCAAAGCGACAATAAAACCTAAACCCAAAAAGAAAAAAAAAAAATAAAATAAAACCCACACTACATTGCAACGCGAATTTATTGGGCACAAATACCAACGTTTAGAGTTTAGATTTGCATAGAGAGGAGTCGCTACTTTTTATTGCAGTTGTACGAGTAATTCATACATAGTTGTCTATATACACACACAAAAAGTAGTTAAACTAATAAGAGTATTTTTCTTACTATATTTGCAGTGCAAGCAGGACATAGAGATCGCATTGCGAAAACAAGTAATTAAAAGTAAGAGAAGGCAAACGAGAAGCAGCAGCAAAACGAAGAAACGTCTTAAAACAAAAAAAGCAAATATTGGAAGAAATATATGCCTTGCGCTAAAAACCTATTTTGAATAATTAAAATTTCGTAAGTGCTGCACAAAACGAAGGGACGAACGAGCGAGAAAGTTGTGCAATTACTTCGACAAGTGACAGAGCCGGCAGCAGGACAGACAACACGCTAGAACTAAGTACACCACAGCTGCAATAGTGGCAACGCGCTACTCGCTGGGCACGCAAAGCTCCACATAAAAAACTTCTTAAATAGTGTTGCAGCACATCTGTGAAACAAACGAGCGAACGAATGCGCAATCGCAACAATGAAATAATTAATTCAATGCACTTGAATAACCAATTTTCAAGCTGAATACATAGGCCACATACCAAAACTTGGTAAGTCCGCGCATTACGTGCAAAGGAAATTACTGAAAAAGTACGCTCAAAAACTGGCACAGTAGCACAGGAGTGCAATTAAAAAAATAAAAAAAATTAGAGTAAGAAAAAAAATGACGTTTGGTAGTCAAAAGAAGACTCATTTAAACGCCCGAATTCCGCAAGACAAGAAACAAACACTCGCTGTCTCCGTAGTTATGCCCATGTCACGTTTAAACAAAGCTACTTGCAACTTTAGCAAAAGTAACCACAACTGCAAGCAGCAGGCGCGTCTAATTGCCACCGATACCAAAATGTTGCACACATCGAAAAAAGCCACCTCATCAGCCTCGCCATCGTCGATGTTCGAATCGTTTGCAAACGCTACATCGTCATTATTGTACTTCTTGCCAGTTGTACGCAGTCAGAACAAATACAGCAACGCCGACACAGCCGCAAATAGAAATTGTCGCTTGCCAGTGGCGCCGCCACAGCCGCACACTGAGTGCACAGAGCACAACCAGCAACGACGAGTGCAGCACCAGGAGCAGTTCGAAAAACGTCAGCCAAAAGGCTACGCTCAGCAACCACGTTCGCGTTACTACGCCTGCATGCTGCGCGCATTCATCTTCAGCACACTGTGCATGATCTCAACGCATTTCCAATGCGGTAAGTGCGATTTACAAATGCTCAACTAACACTTCAAATAGTCACAGATAGCGACAGTTATACAAATATATACATATTTTTTATTGTTAAGTCTTTATTTGAATTGATAGAGATACTCGAACTTGATATCCTTGAACGACTCTGTAGTCAGCACAATTATGCAATAAACTTGGCCAAAGCCAAGACAAACGAAGTTGTAGGATTATTCAATGGCGCACATTTGCAATTGAAATCGATGCCTTGGTATCTGCATTGATCCATGCAAATAAATTGCAAGCCAGCAGCCGCTGACAGCTAGCAAGGACAATGAGCCCAAGCTAAGCTTTAGTCCTTTTTTTACTATTTCATATATATTCTTTTTTTCTTGATTTTTCTTTCATACTTTTCGCCATTCACTTTGTTTGCATTGACGTCGTTGCGGCCACCACCTAAAGCCTTGATAAACCACAAATTACGAATGCAGTCGAGACTGTCTTTTGCTAGGACACACGCAGCTGGCGAATTAATCTTGCCGTTGAATATTTCAAAGCGTAACTTAAGCAATTAATTTCGCTAATTGCTTTTCATTTCAACTGGAGTCGACTTAAGTCGTGTCGCCACGAATCAACTTCATTCCACTCAATTCAGTTCACGAGTAACTCGGTGCGTTGTCCTTTCTGCGTGATGCGCTCAGTGAATTTTTTGCATTTTTGCTCCATTCATCTTTGTTTTGGTTCTTGCAAGGGCGCACTCTGAAAGAAATTCAAGGACTTAAAACTTCGCCTTTGCATAAAACTCAATTTGACATTTATGCGAATTGTCCGCGAAATCAAATAAGACGACAAAAGCGTACAACGGATAAAGTAGAAGTTTACTACAGCGCAAGAATGCGGTCTGCAGCGACAGTGCAATGTCCTTTCATCAGTCATTAGTATGCATAACCAGACTATTGAAGCGCTTAAATTTATTTTCTTTTCTTTTCTTTCTCTCACTTCTGCTTACTCTATTTTGCTTGATTTTCCTGCAGTGGAATGTTTGCATAAATTTTCATTTCGCGCGAAGTGGTGAAAAGCTGAGAATGACTGAAAAACGAAGGATGGCAGCTGTAAAACTTGCAATTAAATATAAAAAATGCATGTCGAAGATAAAAAGTGAGGCGGCATTTAGTGTGAGAGAGGATGCGTAAGATTGGTAGTTGATTTGTTGGGGTTTTTCTAAATTTCTAGAGCAGCTTCTTCTTCTGATGATTCGAAGCCAATTAGTGCATTCAAAAGTATGGTTATCTATTAATCAAACGTCATATAAAAGAAACATAATCAAATAATTAGGCTTTTCGGAGATTAGTTATGCATAACTAAGAAATGTTGATTATTGAGCCCTGCCTATTAGCACTTTGGTTTATTGCCAACATTCTCGGCTTTATAATTCAAACTTTTTATATAGATAGACTTGGTTCTCATGCTTAGAAAGCAATAAGATATTCATGAGTTCGATTCTCTGTTTAGCAGAAAATATGATTACTGAATCATTATGGCAATCAGCATCGGGCGTACAGAAAAACAGAAGTGCTGGCTTGGCAGCAAAGAGCAAGCACAAAACATGGATGCAATCAAATCTAGTAAATCTAAATACCTAGCCAGTGCTATAACACTATAAGCTTAATCTATATAACTAGCAGAGATCCGGCCTTCGCGTGTATCTCGCTCTTCGCATGTTTCAGCAGCTCTGCGCTCTGGCTACTGCTGCGATTTTCTCGTTGATCTTCCAGTATTTGACTTCTTCACTTTTTGTTTATTTATTTCATTCGAATATTTGAACATTTCGACTTTGTACTGTTGAGCCGCACTGCCGACAAAGCATCTGAAAATTGATTTGGTCTTAATATTTAGCGAATTCGACGATTTTTTTGCACAAAACTCTGCAGTAACTATTTAAAGGCTATTCTAGAGGTTCCCTGAAAATTTCATCAAAATCGGTTCAGCGGTTACGGCGTCTATAACGGACAAACAAACAAACATACTTTCAATTTTATATATTTAAATTAAACGACAAACACATCCTTCTTAAAACACTGAATATATTTTGATACAAACGAGAAAAAAAACCAATTAAAAGGTATTCGTCGCTAGATGAGCACATTAAAATTTTTAGCAAAATCGGGCCAAAGATTTAGGTTGGAAAAGGCGTAAAGATAACTCCGGAGAGAGTTATAAGTTCTGCGAAGCCATATTATTTTTGTTGTTCCATTTTCGTTTCATACATAACGTGGGGATAGGCCAATTTTATGTGTTCACGCTTACGTTACTTTCATTAATGTATTAGTGCTGGGTTGCTCATGAGTGAAATTGTTACTTCCCTATTGTTTTTCATTTTTTTACAAAGAACATTCCTTACAGTTTTTAACTCATAAAAAAAAACAAATATTTCCCCTCCTTTATTTTTATTCTGTAAGTCTTTAAAAAAGTACCTCGCTCCTTAATTAGGTTAAGGACACATAATACGCCAAAAATCGCAATTAGCATTTGAATCGTATTCCAGCCCTAGTCACTGTTATTGTTCGCACCCCTGCTATGTTATATACTCGAAATCAGTTCTGTAGTAGCATTCAATTTATTTCTTTGAATTATTTTACCCTGCGGTAGTACCTTAGCATAGCTTCTAGTAGTTCTTAGTTCTCCAAATTGCTGCTAACTCTCATTACCACTTTAACATTATGTACCAGTTGTGGCGCATTTTAAAATTGAAGGGTGCAAATGTAATAGCAACTGCATCAGCAGAAGCGTAAGAAGAAGACGCGCCAGCATAAATGTATTATACTTTCAAGTGAATAATGAACCGCAAATTACTTTGCTGCATTATTGCCAGCATTGGTTTAAATTTTTTCCGTTTCACATTTTTTTATTTATTTCAATTTGTGTCTTTTTTTAGGTTTGTGCTTTTCTGTATGCGTATCCATTTTGCTACTCTCCGAACATTAGTCTCGGCTGACAGTCAACTTTCGTTTGCATTGCTGTTGGCCAACGTTGTCAAATTGTCTGGCTTCGCTACTCCAGATCTTTTGTATCCTGCTTACTGCAGCTGACTCGCAGTTCGGCACTCCGCTTTTAAACTCGCTCTGCGACTAATGTCAGTATCAATTATTCTAGTTTTGATGCTTGCTTCGCACTCGCACCCATTATTTCAGCTCGTACTCCTGTTGCCACCGCTCCTTCACGGCTGTCAATGCTTCTTCTATTGCTGCATTCATTTGTTTGTTCGTTAGTTCGCTCTCCTTTTTTCCGGATAATACTTAAAATATTTGCATTTGCGGTTTTACGACTTCCTGCTTTACGCTTTCTCTTCACCTCAACGCTTGCAACGCCCCTGAATCCACCAGTGCACTTCGTTGCTTAGTAATGATGAAGTGGAAATGCTTGCTGACTTCAGGCAACATTTTGGTTTTAGTTTAGTGGTTGTTCTTGTTGTTGTTCTTGCTGCAAATTTCATTGCATTAAACTGTGAAATAAATTTTCTCCAAAACGGAAATTGTTTTCGTAATTGACAGCAACATTTTTTCTCTGTATTTTCCAGTGTTTATTTTCACTGCTGTTGTTATTTTCCATTTAGTGATGTAGTGAGGCAGTGATTTTCTCCCCTCTGTTTGTTTGTTTGCATTGCTTTTGGCATTTACACATTTTTTACTGCAGCGCAAATTAGAAAATGTTTAATTTTGAACGCTGTTCGAAAAACTGGATTTAATAAATTTTTTAGAGTAACATAGCTACGTATATCGATTCACAGGCATTTTCCAAATGCAAGAGATACTAGATAAGCAAAAGTATTTGTTATAATCCCCAGTTTACTATCATAATAAAAAGTGCAGTTAATAGTTCTTGAAAATATAGGAATGTGCTCGTATATCGACCTAAGTATCATTATGATTTTCAACAAGTTTTAGTACGAAGTATGCCTTCTGCGTTCGTGCACTGTCTAACCCTCTCAAAGTTCTCGTAGGCCAAACAACACTATCATGAGCATGATGTAAGAGGCAGACCTCCTAGTATTGTGATTAATAAGTTTTTCTTGCATACATTAATTATGCCCTCTCTCTCTATCTCTCGGTAAATATATAAAAGTGGCAAAAAGCGTATGTTTCCCTCTGCTGCCCTTAAGTTACAACTAATTTAGTTGGTTCTTTTTTAATATATTTTATCAGAAGCATTTAAGAAGATTATAAAAAAAGAGCAAGAGTAACTAAATAAAATGATGCTCACGCTTATGTATAAGCATAGACACATCCGTGCACTTAATAATTTATGCTCAGCGAATCCAGAAAATAGAAGCGAGCAAGCTAGCAAAAACTATATCATAGAGTAAAAAAGAATATTTACACACATTCGTATAAATTTGAGTATAGGGAAAAGCAGAACAACGTCTGCCGCGATCGCTGGCTAAATATAACCGCCGAGCTCTTTGGTTCAATAAAAAATTATAATTTAACAAAGAAATTAGTTTACTTGCTAATGTTAGGTAAGGTGAGTTTGAAAGGACTGATATAAAAAATTCTAGGAATATTAGTTCTGCTGGTACGATCTTAGAATAAATTCCACATGCCCAGAGCTGAACAGTGATAAATTGAAAACAGCGTACTCTACGCTTCATCGAAGGAGAAGTTTCGAAAGAAGTCATTATAATCTTCGCTTATTAAAGAGCTTCAGTGACGCTTTTAGTATTAGACGAAGTGTATGCAATTCAAGTGAGCCAAACACTTACACACGTGGATTGACTTATTTTCGAACGTTGTTCTTTCATGAAAGTTATGTTTGCCCTGAATAGTTCTAATATACTAAATCAATCCAAAACAAAAAAAAAATGTATCTTGTCATGAGATTTTGAGCTCGAATTTATTGGAATTTACAAATATCAATAAACAAAAGTTTTTCTTTAATTTTCTATAAATTAACTAAAAGTCGTCATAAATTCCAAAGCTCCGGTCAATAGATCATTTAACTTTGTTTCAAATATAGTTAGTCTCTTATATTTTTTTATTGCTTATCTCCGGTCGCAGCCGATGGCACAGTAAATAAATCCAACTTAAAAAGTCAAACTGTGATACTTTTAAGACAAGCCATTCAACCAATCAGTTTGACAAAGGTAACGCACTGGCTGGAAAACTTTTACTGACACACTAAACCGCAGAGGCAAACTTGTGGCAGCACAAGACGGA
Organism: Cacoxenus indagator; assembly: GCA_035041755.1. Classification (NCBI taxonomy): domain Eukaryota; kingdom Metazoa; phylum Arthropoda; class Insecta; order Diptera; family Drosophilidae; genus Cacoxenus; species Cacoxenus indagator. The sequence goes on along the minus strand of JAWNKX010000682.1, from coordinate 5,352,021 downwards.
CGAAAGTAACTTACTAACTCGATTGGTAGACACATTTTTATCTTTGCGAAAACTTCAATACTGCTTTGAACAGCGTAGAGCTGGCGGCTGTGTAGACTTAAATTTATTAACTGCACACCGCAATATGCAAATAAATCAGAGCGCAGCGGGTAGCCGAATGCGAAGTGAAATCAAAGAGAAAGTCAAGCGAAATTCAAATCGAAAATTGTCGGAAAAGTTTTGGTCTACAATACTAAAAAAGAAAAACAGAAAAGAAAAATAGCGAAAAAATAAAATAGTGAAAACTATCTGCGTTAAGCGGGCATAGTGTGGCTGTGTTCGTAGCCGTTAGCGTCTGATAACACAGCACGGCATTTGACTGCCTGCCTGTGTGTGGATGGTTCGGACGAACTACAAATTAAACAAAGCAAAAGCACAACGCTTGAGACAAAATCGTTTAGGCCTAAAACCACCCAAAGGGATATCGACTCACAGCACTTGATGCTGATGCTTATGTGCGACCTAAGCATTCTACACTTAAGTGGCGCAGAGTTGATGCTGCCGCTGTTGCTGTTGAAGCGCCAACAAGGCAATGCGTTCGTCCATCCCTCGCATAGTCATCGTTGACAGAATTTGCCAGCTAAGCGAAATTCACGCGTTTGTTTGCACAAAATGAGCGTGCAGCGAATACGTGTATAGCAAGGACAAGGGATATGCCACATGGTTGGATATGCTTTATGGCGAGCTGGCTGACTTGTTGTGTTGCTCCGCTCGCTTTACGCCTTCGATTTGCATTTTATTGGTTTTTACGAGTATTTCTTTGCCATTGCTTTATGGTTTGCTTTGTTGTTGCCCGTGTCTTGTTCCTTGTTGCTATTGTTGTTGTTGATGTTGGTGTTCCTAGGCGTGCGTTGCCTCAAGTTCGTGTCAGAAGAGTTTGCGTAAACAAACTGGAGAGTGCCTTCAGCACTACTCACGTGTATGCTTACGCGATGTCTGCGTGTGTGTGATTGTGTGTTGTGCGGAAAAAAATGAACGTCATACTTGTTTCGCTTAGTTGACACACTCGCACTACTTATAGCCGCGTTTGTTGTCGATAGACAGACATACTCGTACACGCACATCGCGTGTCGCAGCTCTCTCTACGTTGTCATCATCAACTTAGGAATTCATATGCATATACATAAGTGGTCTTTAAAGCAATAGGATTTTAAAAAATGTGGACAATAAATACATAAATATATATTTAAAAGTTTAATATAGTTTCGGTCAAAAAACTGCCATAGCTGCCGTTCCAATTAAGCAGAACTCAGCCAATTTTCAAATTTTCAATTTTTCAATACTGAGGCCGTAGGAAAGTTGACTTTAGTTAACTATGTGTTAGTGTCATACGCTATTCCTTAGACTCATTATCCCAATAATTTGGTTTTCAAAAACAAGTTTATGCTGTTCTAATGTCGAATTAAAGTATATCTTTTTTGTTTCTGTACTGCTCCTTCCCAGAAAAGGCTACATTCTAATACCTTAATTTTTTTAATAGATATTTACCTCAGGTTACTGACTATTTATGCTCACGGAAGTCTGACGATTGGGTGACATGGAGCCAGAAACAAGTTAACAGTTTATGAACTCAGTAAAAAAGAAAACAATATTAATAATTTGGCTGAGATGAATTTAATTCTTCTGCTAGCATTCTCACAGCTTTTTCCATTAAATCAGCACGATTTGATGCTTGAGGTCTTCAAGGTCTTGGATCATCATTTAAATCACAATAGCGACTTTTACATCATAGAAACTCTAGTACTCTAGTACATCATTTTTTAACAATGCTGAGCAAATTGTTTAACGAGTTTAAAACAAAATTTATTAACTGCCATCAGGTTTAACGACATAACCACAAACACCTCTGTTATTAAAACGTGCGTAATTTTGTAACCTGTCAATCCATTAACATGCATTGCAAAGCTGCATTGGAAAGTAGAATAATGTACCTTTCTAACACTTCCATCGTTTAATAGATAGCGTTACTTTTTCTATGGTTTCAATTAAAAGTTCGTTTATCTATAATAAGATAATAACATATGGCAACACGATTGATATTAAACTCTGCTAACAAATATTGGAATTTGTGTTGATGTTGTTAATCTATTCCTACTGATATCAAATTTTCAAAGAAAGTAGATATTGAAATCCTAAATCATCAGCATTTATCTTAGTTTTTCAAATTCCAACATTTCTCAACTTATACAAAATGGATCGACATATAGAAAATACATAGTTTTTGCTACAGTAAGTGTTGTTTTTAATATGAGAAAAGAATTATAAAAGAAATAGCAGTCCCTCAGAACGTAAAGTTGTCCGTGTGAGATTCTTCTTCACCTCGTCAATTAAATCAAATTTATACAAAGCACAACTAAAATAAAGTAAATTGAAAAACGATAGATTAAAATGTATTAGAATAGAATGGAGACTTACTCGTGTACAATCATAAAATTTCTTTGAGATCGGTTGGTTAAATATGCATGACATTACCTACCGGATCCAAACATGATTCTGGGGAACCACTCAAACACACAAAACAAATTTAATCAAAATCCATTCAGCCGTTTAGGAGGAGTATAGTTCCAAAGCATCCAGACAGCAGCATTTTATAAATAAAGTTAAAGGATCTCTATACATCTACAACAAATAAGAACCAAGAATCTGTCGCTACATGACATCAACTAATTGGATCCACTGCTCAAAGTGTAAGCTTAATGTGCCTACCAGGTCGATATATGTGGCCAAATGAAATTAATAGCTGTTTATAATAATTGTCCAATTTTCTACTAGAATATACTTAGATTAGCACTATTCTACCTTTTCCGTGCCACTGAATTTCTCCATCAAAGCTCATTGAAATTCACACAATAACACAACACTGATAAGTATGCAATGATATTTAGACTTTTTTGACTTCTTGCACTGCATCCGCTGTCACAGACGGAATGTTTTTGGTATTTATTATTTTGGTTTAATTGGTAACAAAAGCTGTGCTGCACCTTGCTACCGTTTCATTTTCGCTCACTCACCTCATGTTTCCTTTTTACCTCTTTTAATGTTTACGTAGTGTGCTTCTCAATTAAGCAGTGCGACTGTGACTTTTCAGCAATGGCAACATTCCATAAATTGACTTTCAGAGTTAATTGCTCGTGTTCTACTTTACGCGCACTCAAGTTGACTGAATCAGTGACTCACTCCTTGCCTCAGCAAGTAACACAACTCGCTCTCGACGCTCTTCTACTCGTATACGCTGCGATGCGCTGTGCTGTGTTTGTTTGTCTAGTTTGCTCGTTACTTGTTTGTTTGTCTTAGACTGGGTCTCTCGTAATGAAGTAGCAACATGAAACGGAGCAGCAGCACTAAAGTTTCATATCACTGACTTGTACAGTAACTAGAATCATTAAGCGAAATACCAGTGAAGTCAAACCACCTGACAGAAGAAAACATAACAAAAAAAAAAACAAAGTAAAAAAAAAGAAATATAAAAAACTCATCTTTTCAGCAGGTTGAGCTTGGTTTACAGCATTGCTTGGCTTTCAATTAAGTTCTGAATAGAGCAGCGATTGAGCCAATTTAGTAATGTACATGAAAGACACGTGTTTGTGTATCGATGAGAGCTTATATCGAACATTTTTTTGCCAAACATGCGCAGACTTATGTGTGCTTCCTGAACATTACAATAGCAGTCTATTGTTAACAATTCGTGTCAGTTCATTTGGACACATTTTTGTTCGTTTAATTGACGTAAATCCTGTAGTCTCCAATAAATTTTGCAACTTAAAGTTTTTTCACCAACGAAAGTCCATATTAAAACCGTGAGCCTGAGAGAAGTCCAATTTCAATGCTATGAATGTCAAAAGTTGACATTAGTTGTAGGCACAGTGCTTTGTTAAGAGTTTAATGTTAGCATATATACATATATACGAAAACTCATCAAGAGTGAAATGTCCCTCAGATACACATACATACATATAACAACCTAAGCTACTATACACGAGTCAAGTGCAGAAGTTACGTATTTTCTTTTAGACGCTCCTTGATGATGTTTTTCTTTTCAACCGCTGTACCCGCACAATTCACACACAGACACAACGTCTGAGAGATAGAAAATCTCTTTGCTTGACCACAACTTGCTTTTGCCACACCTCGAAAGTACTTTAAACTTTGATGACTGTTGCAGACTTTAGCAGTGCTTGTGTAACGTATGCCTTTGACATGTTATTTCTTCGGCCTTACATTTAATGCCGTGCCATCTACACATCAAGTTTTGCCAGCTGCTTAAAATTTCATTTTCAACCGATTTCAACGAGTTGGCTTGGTTTTGGTTAATTTTTTTCTATTATTACTATTTTTTTTTTTTTCTATTCAACTTCCTTTACTTGTTTTAGATACTTTTGATACGAACCTGCTGAGTTGATTACATATTCACACAATAAGTCGTTTTATAATTTTGTCGTGAAATCTGAACAAGACAGCTATGACCGCGTATTTTTGGCCAGAGCGACAAGTTGAGAATGGGATCTGTTCATTTGTATATGTAAAATGTGTGCGAAGTTTTGTCGTTAAATATTCATTCCTCGAACATAAGTCAAATCAATAATATGAAATAAGTTATATCGTGCTGTGCTGAAACGCATGATGGTGTGGCTCTAATTCTTTTTTTTCTGGTGTCAACGTCATTTATTTATATATTTATTTATTTATTTTTGTATTCACAATATTCTTATGCTTATTATTATTTATTATTTATTTATTACCTTTTAATTTACTTTTTCTGCTGGCGTCTGCAAAGTTTTTTGCCAAAAAACTGTCTCAAGTATTGCTTGACTCGTATTTTTGTTCTTGGCGAATTGGGAAATGTGTTATTCTATAAAATGACTGAAGTCTTGAGAGCTTGACTAGTGGTTTCTTCAAATAATAAATTGATAAAAGGAAACCCCTTCATGTCTCAAGTAGTTATTCGAAAAGACTTTAAGTGCAAAAGTAAATTAAATACCCCAAAGTTATATCTTTGCATCTGGAAGATATTTAAATTTTTGTCTTGGCCTTCTTGGTCTTCCACTTTAATACTATGCTTTTCGTTGCACACATAAAATATGAAAATTCCACACAAAATCCATGTAGAACAAGCCGTGAGCTCATAGTACCTGAGCTTAGTTGAGTTGAATTGAGTTAAGAGTACCGCAGGACACACTTACAGCTAGTAATACCCAACTTACCTCAGCCACATACAGCAGAGTTGTGGTCTTTTTTTCGCATTTATTCTTTTCCTCACTCCATCACTTTGATACAATATTCTCTGCTGTGTGCCTATCTGGTAAACCATTTGTCTTCTTTGCTGCTGCAACTCTGCATGTTCCTGCATACTTTCAGGCGGAAAACCTTCTTTAAGCGGTTCTGTGTGGCAAAATAAAAAGCACTTTCAAATATTTTGCAGCTTATCTCTCGACATTCGTCGAGACTGCCACGAGAACATGAGCTTGCAAATAAGAAAACTCGGTAAAAAAGCAGCTAAAGTATGTCTGTTTGTATGCCTCCGTGTACCTACGCTTACGTATCTGTGCTGCATATAAAACATTTTTTCATTCTAAATTTTTAAATTTTTCTATATTTTTTTGGGTTGTGCGAACTGCACATCTGCAGCCTCTCTCGTTTGCTTTCTCATCTCTACTGCCAGCGATGCTACTGCTGCACATGACAAGCAGATTAACTTTGGCCTTTTGTTGTTGCCGGTTTTACTTTTCGCGTTTTGCCTTTGCCTTCAACTAAATCAAAGCAGTGCTTTTAAAATATTTTTTTTATGTATGTGTGTCTGTTGCAGTACTAATTTTCGTGTAAAAAACAAGAAAAAAATTACATAAATCAAAGCGTCAAACATTTTTCAGACCACTTCGCAACGGCAGGTGCGCACATAAATTTCTACAATTTTCTGCACTAAATGCGTGTGGCATTCGGAAATAACTTTCAATGATTCATATTCATGCCAGTTGTCTTTGAAAACTATTTTTTTAAAATAATTTTTTTAAAAATAATCAAATTAATTTTATTTAATTTAATTTAAAAAAATATAGATATTAGAAAGGACTCTCTTTAGGCCTTTTCAAAGAAAAATATTATTATTTAAATCTATATACATTTTCTTTTTACCATCATTTTACGCCCAAACAATTTGAGCGATTTTGACAAAAAATATACCATTCGACAGGTTTTCATTTGCAGATGTGCACAATATAATTTTCAATGAAAAGTTGTCACAAAGGCAACTACACGGAAATCGCACAAACACGCTTCGCCTGACACAGCGACATACCACGCAAGCAAATATTGTTCATCGGTTTCACACTGTGCTTAGGCTTGTAAGAAGATTTAAATCACTGATATATACATTTAAATAAATGGCTTGCAACTAACACTAGTATTCATAAAAATATGCAATTAAAAAAAGAATTGATCAGCCCCTTACCTCAGTCGTACACATCTAAAGTAGTAGGATCTGTGAACTAGAGTTCAGGTTTTCTGACACTAGATTCCGAGTATTCAAATAAGATGTGCTGTTTCAAATATGATGTGCGAAGCTTATTTTTCAGCAAGCTAACATTTAATGATTGGTGGTTTCAAGTTAGGAATAACTTTCTTTGATGTTGTTAACAACAATAAACTCTCTGAACGGTGGGATCAACTGGTTTCATAATACATCGCAAAGTCTACACAGCAGTTTGTACTAAAATTTTTTGTGCTAAACCATACCATATTTTCATACCAACTCAACTTAGGCCTAAGGAACGAGCTAATTTCATGTACAGCTCTCTTTTTAAAATACCAAGTAAGGCACTTAACAAAGGGACCTACTACTACTACTCATGGAAATGTACTAACTCACAGAGCAATGTGTCTTCTAATAATCTGTAATCGCTTAAGGTCGCTAGGTCGACAGTACATAGCCTGTGTACAACAGCACGAATAATTTCAGTGTTCGGCAATTTGCTCTTGTATTTTACGCAGAGTAAAGTATTACAAAAAGACAAGAATCTTTTGATTTCGAGTTATAAGTGTGAAAACATGCGTCTTTGCTGCATCCAAATAGGGAATATTCCTCTGAATAATTTGGTTTTGATAATCGCAAAGTCTACGCTTTACCACTTAATAGGAGTGACTGAGAATCAGGATATAGTAGACAATATAAAAAAAATAACAATAATAATAAAATCAAATTAATTAATGAAGTCTTCACGCCTTTTTGGCATTTAATTTCATGGCGTATCAGCCAAATTAACTCCGCTGATTTATGGATACATGACTGAAATAAATAAAATGAAAAAAAAAAAATCAGAATCAAACACCCAAAGTAACTCAAGTGGCAAATAATAAATTAAATTGGTTTTCCTTTCCTTCTCTGTTTGGTTTTGTCAATTGCTTCGCTTTGCTTCTACGATTCAAACTAATCTTTTTATGATAAAACTGTTTATATTGTTGACAATATCAAAACACTTAGGCAACAGTTTGCGCCGTGGTCGCTGGGGTAGCCGCGTTCAGTGTTGTTTGCAATAAATTTCGAATGCAAAGTAAGCCGCGTACATACACACACAATGATATTGCGCTGCGGCAAGGCACCCTTGTGTGGCACATAGCAAACTTTCACGTTCACAGTTGGCCACATGAAAGATAAATACGCAGATAAGAACTTTGCCCAGGCAGCAACAAAGAGAAAATAAGTTGAAGAAAAATTGTACGAGCTAATTTAAGTTACTTAGAGTGTGTATGTATGTATCTGTGTGCATGTGTATGAATGTGTATGTGTGTAAATTGTGCCTCAAGTGTTCCTCTTGGCCAAGAGCGCAGCTGTTGCTGCCACAGTCAACATAAGCGACTTTATTACAACGTGCTTAGTCCAAATGTCGGCTCAACGGGCGGGCGGAGCGGTGTGTAGTTATGCGGTTGGCGCTAGAGCGTGATTCAATAGCATAGTAGTCGCGGCATTTGTCCAGCTGTTTCATTTTATATTCAAGAGGCACTTTTTTCATTATTGCCCAGTGCAGAGTCGCGTCGAATGATGACGATGATGATGGCGAAATGATGAAGGCAAGAATTCTCATAAGTGCAGAAACTTCTGACGGTTTTTCTTTTTGCCATAATTTCTTTTTTCTTAACTTTTCATTATGTTCGAAACACGCGCTCAGCGCAGCGCCAAATGAGTGCGACGATGTCATTTAAAAAAAAAAAATTATATATTTTTTCTCCATTTTGAGAGGATTTGTTGTTGTTGTTTAAAAAGCACAAAAAGGAAAAGTTGTAGCGCTGATTGTCACGTGTTGTCGTCATCATCATTATTATACAACAATCCAATATCATTATAAACATCATCATCATTATGATTAATATAATTATAACCAAAGCTCATCATTATTATTAACATTTTGTCACCATCAGTGCTATCTGCGTCCTTTTCGACGGTTAGGGTAACCAACCTAACCAACACCAATGCATACCATTCATACAAAAATAAAAACCGTTGATAGGTTCGCTGTTCTTATTATAAAAAATCATACAATAGCTTAATTTTCCTTTTTTTTTTTATTCTTCATAACACGGTACGACGGCGCCTTCTGCTGTTGCAAACTTTTTACATTACACTACAGCTGCGCTCGAAAAAAAGAAATTATTTAAGGGCACTTCGAGGTGTGGAGCTTCTTTTAACCCTTTTTTCAACCATGCCACTCTCCAAATGGGCGGCTTCATTATTTTGTTAACTATAGTCTTATAGTAAAATTGAAATTAAAATTTCGTCCTTTATTAATTATGTTGGCTTCATTGTGTGTGCTTCTGTCATTCGTGACTGCTTTGCTGGTACTTTCTGTTAATTCTTTTGCTTGTGTTGCAAAGAAATTTGGTGATTCTTTTTTTAAAATATTTGTACGGATAAGCTAACCAATTCTTACAGCTAACTCCATCCGTTTGCAGCGCTTGCTGTTATATGAAGTATATTTATTATAGTAACTAGTCGTGTTAAAACTATAAAGTACTAGCTTAGCCTACCTAGCTACGCTGTGACTCAGTCCAGTTTAATGTAAGGATTAATAGAAAAATTATGCCTTCTAGCCATTCTTTGTTTGAAGTGCCCTTTCTTTTGTTTCATTTGCAATTGTTTCACACATTCTTGCTGCTCGCCAAGTACGACAACTTAAGTTCGATTGAAAATTACGGGTCGCAGAGAAAAACAAACGCCTTTTGTCACTTTGCTTTATATATAGACATATATGGTATGATTATTTGCACATACTAATCAAGCTACTTCTTGGCAGCCTTTAAGATTTAACACACATGCGATATTCTCGGTTGTCGTCTTTGCAGTTATAGTTTGCTGATTGTTCCATCTGAGATCGTCATGGCTATCCCTCTGCTGACTATTATGCCAAGCTAGATTCTGCAAGTATTGTATAATATATTTTAGAGTATTTCTCCATTATTTTTGCAAAGTTTTTATTCGCGCTGGTATCTTCGTTCGTTTCAATATTTCGTTTTTCGGTGCTCCTAAATTAATTTGACCAATAGGATTATGCATTCTGCTATCGAAAAGGGTTTGTTCTCAATCAGCATCTTATTGATATTGTCTGGGCATCTCTTTCACCGCAAGTGTTGTTTTCAACGGTGTATAGTTTTTACAAACTTATCAGTTCCGCTAGTTAGCATGCAATTTTATTTCTCTGGTAGCTAAAGTTTCTTTCGTGTTGCTGCCATTTCGCTCCTTTTAATCAATTTGTTGTATGTAGGAGAATACTCCTTCATATGAATGTGTTTGCACACAGCTCAAATCCAATATTTTCGGGAAAAACATATCATAAAAGAACGTTTCCAATCGATCTTTCGCTTTTACTCTTAGCACTCTAGTAACATATGTGACATATAATTGACCTATCCCATTACCCATAAGTTCCATTATTATTTCCTCTTTTTGTGTGGTTTTAAACGTACAATGGAAATGTATTTTCTCGTTTTCTTTTTTACTAAATAATTTTCGCAGATTTTCCTTATACGCAGAGGGGTCTCATGCTTAGTAGCTAAGTCATCATCCAATGATTTAAAAAATGAAGCGCATTCACTTGAACACAAAGCTTAGCTAACACGCAAATACTTGTACTCAAACATCGCTTTGGTGTGGCACGCATGTCAAATCAGCTTAGCTAAATCGTTTGGATATAAATAATGTATCTATAGCTATATCTGTATCTTTCTCTATAGACAAATGTGCTTTCCTGTAATTGTAGTGCGTACTCATTATTTAACTGGCGGCTGTAAATAGTTAATACTGGCACACATGTCATGAATAAGCTACTACTACTACTAAAACTACGCAAAATAAAAGCGGCAATAAAATAACATTGCATGCACCAAATTGAACAGTAATGTTACGCCAAGCTGAAGGCGCTAAAACACAAACGAACACCTTTGACGACGCTGAAGTGGCAGACTACTCATTGACATTTATTGGCATTTATCCTTAGCTAAGCAAACGCACACACACACGCATATACACATACAATTGAAATAGATTTGACAATTATGTTTTATTTACTTGGCCATGCACTTGGCATCTGAGCCACAGCAGCAATGACCAGTTGCGGCAATGAATTCGAACTTCAACTACAACGACAACGACAACGTCGAACTCCGCTTGAACTTCAATTATAGCATCACATGTGTGTTTGTGTGATCTGGGTGTGTGAATGTGTAAGACATTGGCGTTTTATCTGTCAATGTCCCTGTCATTTTCATTGTCATTGTGATGATGTCCTTATACTCGTACAGCTGATTGTGTGTGTGTGTGTGTGTGTGTGTGTTCGCGCGTTGCGTGTTTTGTTTGCTAATTTGCTGCAACAAATATTTGAGTACTCGCACACGCTCACGTTTGCGGAGCTTGGTTGCACTAAGGGTTGGTATTTCGCAATTGCTCGCAATGTCAGCAAATTGTGTGACAATTACTTTAGTGTGGCTGTGATAACCGTGCTGGCAGATAGACAGAGGGTTACTGTCATATGCTGCTCATTCAACTGTGATGCCTCTATTGTTAATGATATTGACATTAAGGATTGTTGGCGTATGCATTTAACGCGAAGTCCTTTCCAGTTCTGTCATGACAGATTTGTTGAATTTCATTTTATTTTGTTTTTTGTGATTTGCCTTTGTCCTTTTTCCCATTTTTCTGCAATCAAATAACTACCCTTATAATAGTGCAGCACTGCTTTCCGTACACACACATGCACTCATATTCGCATATTCTTTTCAGCGCTTACTCTTTCTCTTCCCCCAACCTTTATAGTTGCACTTGCTTATTCGCATTACAACGCCATCCATCGATCGTCATTGGCAATTCTCCTCGCACTTTGTTTGTTGTTTAGCGCACCCTTTGCGCGCGATTTAATGAACCACAACGCCGCTTTGTCATCTAAACGTCGAACGTTCATTGTGTAGGGTATTTAAGTGTACAATTGGGATTTAATTTGATTGCTTCAATGCACTAGACACTATCGCACACTAATGCCAAGTGTTGTATGGGCATATGTGTGCGTATGTGCTTATGTGCATGTGTGTGTGTGGGTTTAAATAACGCTTGAAGTGTCGTCTGTGGTATTAGGATTTGATTTACTGCATTATTTACTCGCTCTCTATGCCTACCACGTTATTCAGCTAGCTATTTTTTTTTTATTTGTACACGTACACTACGAGCACTACCCTAAACTCGTTGGTTAGTAGCAACACCCTAACTCATTCGAAAACTTCAGCCAAGGCATGTGGAAAATGTCGCTAAATCTTTTCGCACCAATGATTGATAAAGTGCCTTATGGCATGTACGTGCATTAGTGAGACATTGATTCAGCATGATTTATACACACCCACACCCACTCAAACACATACTCACATACACTTTCTTTCGCATCATTGCATTCTGTGTATTTTTTATTGTACTTTCGCATTTGTTGTTAGCGCATTTGTTAATGCTAAGCTCAACGGCTTGACATTTTGTAAACGAAACCATTGCCTTGCTTGGCTACGCCAAATGTAACTCAATGAGTTGGTTTTATTCGCACTGAGCTGGCGTTGGCTTGCGGATTTTCTTGGATTTATTTTCTATCAAATCTAATTGTCGTGTGTATCTGTATGTGTTTGGATTTAACATTGTCAATTCTAGTTTGATGGATCTTTGCTTTAATGTTTCGAAGTTGTTGGTAGGTAAACAGCTGTGTCCTCTGTAACAAAAATGAGAACAAAAAATTAAATTTAATTCGTTACAGCTTTTCATAACTAGAGTGAGGCAATAATCAGCAAAGTCTGATGTACTCTGAAGAGCTAAAAGTACATGACAAGATATACGCCATTTACACATTGGGCAATTATCAACGAGTTACATAGACTCAAGCAAAACCAAACGCTTGATCTTCCATTTAGGTTTGAAAAGCAGTTCCCAAGTTCATGTTGGTTGTGCTCACTGACTCTTGATGTAGCTTCTAGCCTAACAAAAAAAAAAAAAAAAAATTTGCATGTTTTTGGTTCCATCCTTCTCTGAGAGAGATTGAGTGCATAGAGCAGAGAGTGCGAACTATTGAATTGAGAACTCAGTCAGAGCTTTACCTTTGCCCTTCCCTTTATCGACACAAAGGCTATAATAGAGTTACTTGAAATCAACTGGAAGTGTGTTCAGTGTTAAGTGGGCGAAAAAAGAGTTTTAAGCATCGTAGTCTTTAAACAAAAATGCACTTAAGAACTACTTATTTTTCTCTAACTTTTTCTAAGGCAACACCTACAGATCAAACCGCATTAAACTTGTCTAAACAAGTTCACTTTTAATGGTCTCAATTGACTCTTGACCAAAGATTTTCACTTTTCAAACAAATTTCGACACACAGTTCATGCCCAATAACAACAACAAAGTCGTCTGAATGCCACAAATTGCATTAACTTTTCAACGCTATTTGAAACCATTGTCAACTGTTTGGCCGCCCCACGTTGTCGGCCACACCCCAAACCGAGAGTACAACTTCCTTCAACCGCTTTTCTGTGTTTTTGCTACTTTCATTCCATTTTTTGGCTTATGAAAGTGTTTAAAAATAAAACTTTCGTAAACACAGACAAAACGTAGCAGCGCACAAGTACACGGCCAAATAAGTTGCAAAGGTGTAAATTTTCATTTGGAAAGTTTTCATTGCTCTGCTCTGCCAGTGCTGAGATGAGCTGCGTTGACTCGGCTCGACTTGAGTCGACTTGACGAAAAATGCAACTTTGTAGCGCATTCGCATTCATTTTGGACTTTGTTGTTTGGCTTTGTTTTGTTTAGCTGGTTTTGTGGTTGGCCAGGCCGGAGCAACAGGTAAATAAAAATATTATGCCAAATGTTGGTTGCAAAAGTTTTGTTGTTGTTGTTCTGTTGCTGGGCTATAATTAACACCTGAAATGTAAATAAAATTAGGCCCAGAGTTGAGCAAATTCATAGAATGCAAAATGTAAATAACTTTTAAGTAATGAAAAAGTTTAAAGTGCACTATGGCTGCCGCCCCAGTGGTCGGGGTTTAAACCCCACAGGAGGCCGGATCAAGGTCTGTACTGATTGACGTCTGATGGCGCTACCATCACCAAGAGCTGGTAGCAGCAGGCTAATCAGCCACCCTCTCAAATAAAATCCATTTGATTTAGGCTTGTCACTAGTCATTCAAATTTTATTGATTTGCTCGAGAGAATTACACGAACTTGTTCGTAGTGTATGGTCAGCATTACGTAACTACTACTCGGATATTCAAGAATGAATAAATAAAGAGAAATAAAAAATAAATAAAAAATGGAAGTAGTTTGAAGTGGGAATTTCTCTAAAATAAAATTTATTCTTTACTACACCAAGGCTTCATTATAAGTGATTTTTGATAGACATTTATAGAATAAAACATATGCCTATATTATTTTTTTTGGAATAAGAAATTACAGCAAGAAATTTGAGAATGTACTACATCAACTAGTAGATCTAAGGAGACAATAAATTTATATCTCTTTTCGGAATCACTTATATTCCCTGGGATGGGTCATTCATATATTATTCTCCAATTTGTAAAGAGTTGCCACTTTAAGCTGAATCTCAATAAAGGAAGAACTAATTTCTTAACCTCCTCCGTATCCCGAATATTTTAATAAGATAAAATTTGACTGTGTATCTTTTATAGGACACTTTTCCCAACAATACAGATCAATGTTGTATTCCAACGTCTTACAAACAGATTTACTTCTCAGCGGCTTCTAATCTGAGTTGTTCCCCATGTCACTTGTCAAAGTGTTTAGCAGTCATACAGAAGATGCTCGTTCTCTCTTCCTCGCCGCAGCTATTGCAGTTACTATAGTTTAGTAGCCAATCATTAGACTCAGTAGAGTATTATGTATAATTTTGATGTAATAAAGTAATAAAATCAACGGCACTCCTTCGACGACACCAAGACCCGAGAGTCTAACTCAATTTTAGTCAAAAGTTCATTCAGCATAGTTGTAAACTAAGAACTTGACAGTTTCTTAAGCATCCATGCCCAATACTAGCTAATTATTATTATAGGTATGAAGGCAGTAGAACAAAGCAAATGAAATGAACCCTAAAATAAATTCAAGAGAAAGTGTCATTGACAAGACCGAATGGGGCATTTAAAGGCTTTAGTATATATCAAATCAAATCGTTGCGGATTATGGTAATATACAAAATGATTATGAAGTTATTATCTTGTTAATGTTCATATGTCACATGCCACACTTCTAAGAAATCTACATATTCTCCATACATACCTTATTTTATTATATTTATACATTTTTCTTTTAACTTTTATTTTATTTTTATTAAGCAGAGCACGAAACCGAGCGAGCGAGCAAAATGCACAAGGGATCTCAACTTGTTTTATAACTCAGCTCGTTTCCATTTCTGTACCCTACAAGCAACAAATACAGCACATCGATCGGCGGCAATAAACAAAATTCCGTGAGATTTTTCCTTGCTTTATTTTTCCCGCTCTGTCATTTTGAATGCAGACTTTTGTGTAGGATTCCTATCGCATTCGCGCCAAGGTCAATGTTTACGTTGAGTGGTATAAACTCTGTAAATAAATTTCTAACCAAACTGTGTAACAATACGCCAAACTGTGCCTCAGGGGCCAGAAAAGCCAGCAACAAGCAAGAAAACCACATCAATCTGATGCTAACCAATGCGAAACCAAGCCAAGCCACTCGAGGTGAGCTTAGCTGAACTGAACTCGGGCCAAGCTGGCACATTGTACAAAATGGTCATAACTTGCCAACAATGTCGGCGAGATTGTCTTACAAAACAAATAGGAAGCGTGCAAACTCTACGCTTGGGCGTAGGGCTACAAGTTTGCACTGTGCGCGAACCCTATGCCAAAGCGCACCAGAATGAGTAACCAGAATGTAGAAAATGAAACCGAAAACGAAGCCAAATTGAGAAACAAAAAAACTAATCATAAAAAAAGTTCAAACAATGTTAGACGTTCAAGAAATTCTTGAGTCGATTTTAAACGTGCGCTTAATGTTCAAGTAGGCAGCCGAGCGCTCACGGTGACTCTACGCGAAATTACTTTATTTAAGTCGTTTAGAATAGGCATACTTTGAGAGAGTTGGGCTGGATTGGGTTGGGTTGGCTTTGTTGTTAATGTGTATAACGTTGGCGGCATTGTGGAGCTTGTAAAACAGCCGCTGGTAATTGCGCGTTTAAAGGTCGTGCGTATTTAATCTAATAAGGCAGCAGTTTTCTCAAGTAATTTGCTGCATCAATTTAAAACCAAAAGCAACCAGCCACAGCCAAAACCGTAACCAAATCCTTCCTTTTGAGCTGCCTTCTGCCAAACTCAAACTCATGCAAACCAATCCAACCGAAAACAATATAATGCCAACAGCAACTAAACGAGAAGTGGAGTCGGTGTCGGTGTCGGTGTCGGTGACGGTCATATTTTCAAGGCAATTGTTAAATGAAAAGCAATTTTCCTAAGTGCGGCTCATGGCGAGTAGTTGCGTTAAGCATTTGTTGTTGTTGTTGTTGTTGTTGTTGTTGTTGTTTGTGCGTTCTTTTCGTATATTTTTTTGTTGTAAAGTGTATTTTGTTTACATTATCCTTGGCTCTGTTGTGTGGCTATTTGCTGATTGCCACGTTTCCTTTCAGCTGCCAGATGCAAACTAAATGGTTTTCAGTCCGAGCTGCTGGGCATCGCTTTCATATTCTTATTTAGTCTTTCGATAACACACGGCTCACTCTACTGGTCATTAGGGTTATTCATAAGGTTCTATATCAAGGCAAGACTACACAACAAAAAAGAAAAAAAATATATGAAAATATTTGCACAATATCAAAGAGCAGATTTTTGGTGAACAAAATCACTGCGCCGAAACGCACAAAAAGTTGTATTAATTTTTTGGCAGCAAGCCACTAAAAAGCCTTAAACAGCTTTGATCAGCTTTGCTCATTAGGACTACTAAACCTCATATATATGTGTCTAATAATTATTATTTAGAATATTTTCATTTTATTTTTGTCAAATAATTCGCATTCGAATTCCATTTGCAGCGTAAGCGTAAGCTAAAATCTTCGTCTTATAGTTCAATTTCTACAACTTCATTTTTTATGCACAAAAAGTATATTCTTTTATGCTTTTTGTGAAGTTTCCACCAAGCAAAATTTAATTACGCAATCAAAAGGAAATATGAATAATATTGCATCGATGAGCTGAGCTGAGCGTTCAAAAGTTCTTACTAACTTCGTATATTCGCTCTTCTCACACTGACTGCCTCCTCAGTCGAATCAATCAATTGTCGGTTTTAATATAAGATTTTAATTAGAAACTTTTCAGTAGCAAAATGGAACAACGAATTTCATTACTCGATTCCAGATAACCGGCTTTATAAATTAACATAAGCAAAAAGATAGCACAAAAATGTTGCCTGCTTTTGTGCGCCTTTAGTTCAGCTTCAAAAGAGCGTTAAGCACGACTGGCGAAATAATTTTCAGTTGTTTCATTTGGTTTTATTTATTTTTTTCTTTATATAATTTTATTGCGTTTTTATTTTCGTGCTTAATTTGCCAATGCCGCAGTACGGAACATGAGCGTAAGCACGCTTCTTTTGCTACCGATTTGTTGAATTGCTCAGCTGAATCAACTGCGATTGGCATTAAGGGGTGGAAAATGACCAAATGAGTGGGTGTAAGTGAGTTCAGTTGGCTTGAAAGTTGTTTCGCAGCTTGTAATTTGTTGTTGCTGTTGTTGTTTCCGTCTGTCCACTTTGTTCGTCGTTGTAGTTATTGTTGCTGCTACTGCTGCTGTTCATTTTAATTGCGAGAAATTGAATTTTAATTAGTAACGAGGAATCTGTTACGCATCGGTTTGTATTCAATTTAATTCCTTAATTAAAATGCGTGCGCATGTTCGCCATAAACTGTGCTACGAGAAATTACAACAAAAAAAGGGAGAGGACAACAACAAAAAATGTTGAGCAGTCGTTTGAGCCGCGAGCATGACATTTATTGACTACTTGTCAACAGTTGCAGTTGTGATTTTTTGCAGCGAATCATAATTTTGTGTAATATTTTATGCTCAGAATACTGAAATTTACTCTGACGTTGGCAGTGAATTTATGCAATTGATTCGGTTTGCCATGCATTGTTCCAATTTCGTAATTTATGGAATTATCCTACTCTATTCAACCACTTTAGAATAAAGCAATATTTTCTGTCAGTCTGGCTAAGTACTTAACGAAGCCTTGCCCCAAATATGTAACTCAGCATGACTTTTCATTCACTCTTGAATTTCGGGTTGTAGCTACGTACATTTTCTTTATTAGTTGAGCTAGCGAAAAGCGTCAAGTCACGTTCGTTAATTGTGATACGAGTTTGCTTAATTGAAATGGGCAGCTTTTCTTAATTGTATTAGTAAAATTGTGAAAATGCAACAGAAAAAGTTAAATGTCACATATTAGCACTATGAAGGCATGCCAAACGTTTGATCCGATGGGCCATTAGTAAAACAATTTAATTTTTTAGAACAACCTCTTTTTATATTCGTAATTAAAAGAAATCGAACACATAAGGACAACTGAGCATTCTTTAGTGCTACACATTTACTGTAATATATATACCAATAATTCCATCAATTCAATCAATATGTAAGTGTCTGTGAATACAGAAAGTTCAACTACAGTGGCACTATAATTGAACAAACAAAAGTAAAAGGTTAAATTAAATTGGGTACATGCACTGTGAGTAGTGAAATGGCCCATTCCTAAAATATAAAGAAAAATAATATAAAAAAAAAGAAAAGAAGAAATATCCATATTCAATTGTGATGTATGCTTACTTCGGAGAGATGCCTAGGGCATTGTTCTCTATTACATCCAAAATCAAGATAGTTGGAAAAGAATACATTAAAAAGAAAACACTTTTCTACCTACACTTGCTTATCATTAGTTTTTACCTTACCGTCTAACTCATGCCGAAGGAAACGATTGCCTAGGATTGGTAATCTGAACCCTCGAAATATACTGGTTTTCTAACCTTTGCAACTCTCGCGTGGTAACGCAGAACGCTACTCAATGTGTTATAGATACTCTTTAACTAATCCCTATGTTGAAACATATTTCTGTAGTTTCAATTGCTTGGATAAATAAGATAAAATTATAAAGGAAATAATTAAATTCATTCGGCACCGTCTAATATTTATTGTTGTTTGTCGAAAGATATGTAAGTCTTACTTAAAGGTTTAAAGGTTATTTTAAAAGTAGTAGTTTGTGTCGAATTTGGCTGAGCATATTTTTTTTATTATTATAAAGAAGTAGCGCAGCTTAGCCGTTTTAGACCTTTATCTGGCCAGTAGTTCGTTCGCTGGAAGTAGGTAGTTGTGATACCTTTGTTTGGTATATACGACAACAATTCCATCTGTCACAGCATCAATGCTTGAGTTACGCTGCAAAGCAGCATCTGTAATGTACCACCACGCCCCACTCAGTATGCTCATAATTTTTGATTGTTGTCTTTGGAATATCGCTGTATTTGATTTTCTAATACATTTGAGGTCCGGTTTATAATTACCTTCTACTCGTAGCGTTTACCTTAAGTCAAGCAGCATATATGATTATTTATATAAAATTTGTTCGGATTATTTATGTATATGTATAGTACAATTTCTTATATTGTATTATTTGTTTATTCTTTTACTTATTTGAACTAATTAAACTAATTATGCTTAATTATCACATGCCAAAATTGTCTTTAAAAAAAAAATAAATAAACAAGTAGAGTGAAAGCACATAGCTGCAAATTTGGCAGCGCCTTGAATTTAACCCAATTTCAGAGTTGAAAAACTTTCACCTAATGTCGCTGCCAATGCTGCATTTTAACCGTACTTCATGCACTACTTTTTGCGCTAAGGTTGTGACAAGCTTATCCAAAAAGAGGCACACAAAATGTGGCGAAAAACATTTGAAAACAAAAAATATGAAAGGAATAAAAATACTAAAGAAAGTGAAGTGTGCTAAGTCGCCACTGGGAGTTGATTCGAGTTGAGTTGTTGTACTTACTGCGACGTATATCCTCTGCCGCTTTTGCTGGAAAACTACACCACAAGAAAAAGGAGCGAGAAAATAGGAAACACTCATGAGGGTAGACAACTTTATTTGCCTAATTTTTGGTGTTCTGCAGTAAGTGTTGCAGTTACGTCGCCAACTTTTTTACCAGAGCTGACTGAGTATGTGTGCCAAAGATTTTATTTATTTTTTTTTTTATTAGCGCAAGGCACGCTGTGCAAGAAAGCTCTACAAAAAAGTTTGCGCATATTTACAGACGCACAAGCGCTGAGTTAGTTTGCATGCACTGACTGTTGTGTTGTTATTTTTTATGTATGTATGCGCGTATGAAATTTTGATTTATTTTCGGGGAATTATTTTTCGACCAGCGACTAAGCACATAAAAAAATATACGTAGTCAGCTATTTTACCATAAGAAAATTTTCCGCGAAGCCAATGAAAAAAAAAAAAATCTCTTAAAATTGGACGATATCAGATATGTAAGCGTTGCTCATATGATATGCACACTTCAAGCATTTATCTATCTCACAACAATATATAGAAAAGTGGCAAGAGGCAAAAGAATCTGAAGTGTATAAAAGCATAGAACAAGTTACACTACGAGTGAGAAACTAAATGCATTGCTTCTCGTCACTTGGTGTGTTAGTCAGACAGACGAAATGCACTCAAACTTCAAGCAGAACAATAACATATTCGCGGAGGAGACTAGCAGATAGTCGTAAATAGAGACACATCACCTGGATTTCGAAACGCACTCAGTCAAGTTCATATATGTAGGTAGGTAAAATGCGTGTGTGCTTGTTGGTGTCTGTGCGAAATAAATTTAACTTCCGTTTTGAAAGCTTAAAGCAATTTTTCTTTACTCATCCGCAAACACTCATCCGAGAAAGTCAGAGGTAGTGCTAGAATGGCATGCAGAAAAGTATGGCAAAGAGAATAGAAAAAAGAAGCAGAAAAAAGTGAGAAGGAAAAAATGTAGCGCATAAAAATGTTACATAAATAAATAAAGTGAAATATAGAGTTGAAAGACGTTTTAGCATCAGCAACTTCGCGAGTGCTATATGCGCATTTCCGTTGCAGACGAACAAATGCGAAAAAATTCAATTGTTGCTACTGCAGTTGTCGAGAGTTTTTGTTGTTGTTTTGTAGTTGTTGTTGCGACTGCCACACACAGCAAAGTCACACACCAGCGCGTCTTGCTACACTTTCGCATTTGTTGTTGTACTCGTTTCCGGTTTGGCACGAAAAATCTTACGCCGTTAACGACTTCTTACTTGTGCATTTTATATGCATACATAGATACGTGTATCTATGCAAGTGATAAACTACTTTACATGATAAACAGCAGTTGAGTAGTATTTTCCAAACTTTAACGTTACTGATTAAACCACTCACAACCCCGACGTTAGCGAAATCCAAGCTAAGCGTGGTTGAAATGCAGGCAAATAGCTGTGTAGATGCAACGGGCGAAAATGCACGACATTCTTACACATTATGTTAATTTTTATTTATTTTTTTTAGCTTCCAAAGAATTTACTGTAAGGTAGAAGTTTCTGCTTTTCGCTTTTTCACTTTTATAGTTGCTGTGTTTGTTTTTATTTTTCATTCCGATGCGTAGATACATTTCATTTGTAATTTCACAAAGTCAAAGGTTGTTATGCTGAAGTGCACATGCTTACACTCTTACCAGCATCTACACTTGATTACCAATCTATCGAGCTAATGCACACCCACAACCACACTCAGATGCAAACACACACACACACACACACACACACATGAAGTTGCAGTTACAATTGACTCGTGTCTAACGCCTCTGTGCACAATTTGTGCGCACATTAGCGTTTTCTTATGCGAATTACACACTTGAGTATCGTTGAACTCGTTATCGTTGAAAAAATAGATTAGAAATGTAGGCAGCACGAAATACTAAGCAATAGGTTGCTCTCTTTTTGGTTATGTAGTTGGCAATGAAATCAACAAAAGTGGCAATAAAAAGTAGTGATATCATGGCTGTTGCGAAGTTGTAATGCACTTCATGTGCAAAAGATTTACATTACGATCGAAAAATACTAATATTTTTGAATTCATTGCCGGTTTTATAATAAATTCTCATGAGATTTTAGCTTGATGTGTCGAAAAACAAATTAGTTGATACGTGCTTTTATATGGAAGTTATACGATTCAGCAATACACTGAACTGAAAATATTTACGATGTATATACAGCCGTGGCCCGATGTTAATATCATTGAATGTATTTTGGGTTTCATAAAACAACAGAGAACTATTGATAAAGACCGGAACCGCGATGGCACAATTGATGAAATTAAAAAATTTGGTCAAATTTGACTCTTGAATTTGCCTACAAATTTATTGAATCCATTCCAACCCGGTTACAGGCCGTGATTGAGGCAAGGCAAGGGCCTTGTAACAGGTTATTAATCATTAAAACTAAGTAAACATAAAAAAACATTTACTTTTAGTTTTGTGTAAATAATTTTGAAGCGAATAACATACATGTGAGTAAAAACTTTTGAAACTGATAATCATCAATTAGTTTTGCGTTTCTTTATGCAATACGAACCGTTATCTTTTGCAGTTCTTCTTTAATCTGCTTCTCCAAACCTCAAGCAATGCGACGTCATCAATATTTTATTCAATTAATTCCCAACAACAACAATAAACGCATTTTTAAAATTTTTGTTTTTAAAATTTTAAATTTTGCTGTGTGTAAATAATTTTGACTATGGCTGTATGTATATAAAGGAAAGTGGCTAAAATCGCTTGTTTCCCTCTGCTGCCCGTAATTATCAACCAGTTTAGTTTGATTTTTTTTTCTTTAAAGTAGATAGCTGCAAAAAGAAAAATAAAATAAAATTCAAAAATATTCAGAAAGATTTAAAAAAAATATTATTGTGAAAATATATATATTTTTTATTATTTATTATTTATTACTTATTTATTTTAACATTAAATTTAGTAATATATTAATTTTACATTTGTATTGAGTATAACTTAAACTAACTTTACTACTAAGAAATTGAATATAATTCACGAAGTTAAGGTTTTAGAGGTGTAAACACAATATTCGTAAGGAAAAGTGGAGGAAAAAACAAATCTATTTTTTGTATTATTATTATTGTTATTATTATTATTATTATTATTATTATTATTATTATTATTATTATTATTATTATTATTATTATTATTATTATTATTATTATTATTATTATTATTATTATCATTATTATTTTATTTATTTATTTGTGCCCAGAAATACATACATACTAGATGTAAGTAAGATCTCTTTACTACTTAGAAATGCTAATTATGGTTAATGAGGTTGTGTTAGATAATATGAAAATTTAATTCTTAGTCAACAATCTACTAATGCCGCGAGGAAGGCTGCTGCTAGAGAAGAAGACAGTGAAGTACAGCGAACTCAAGATGCTTCAGAATGCAGTGTGTTTTAATTTTATTCAAAATGTTGAAAAAATATTTTTTTCGTCTGGTGAAGCGCGCGGGGTTCAGCTGGTACATATTTTATACATTTTTCATACATTATAAAACTTGAATATTTCACTACCCAAAATTAGGTTAGGTCTATATAAAGTTCATCTTTGTATGTAAAAAACACAGCAAACTCTAACATTTCAGAGTATTTAGCTGAAATCAGGTATGTCTAAATCTGTTTTCTATAGTAAAAGTAAATACTATTATCATAAGTTTGTCTCATAGGTTTGTATAGGAAACATACATCTTATTGTTTGGATAAGACAATCTCCAACATATTTACAGCGTGTGGTTTAAAGAAAGCTAAGTGGTTATTTTTTATTCAAAGCGATGATGAAGAATTCGTATGTGTATCTCCTTCTTATGCCTGCTTCATTATGTTACAAACTTCATGTCAAAGTTATAATACTCGTATTATTGCCAGAGTGAAAGGTGCAAAAACGGCTTACGGAAGCTAAGCAACAAATTGTGTTTTAGCTGTTGGTTGAGGGTTCACGGTGTGCTGTTGCCGTATAATTGTGCTACTCGGAGCTTAGCTTACACGTGCTAAAGTGTTTTTAATGTGTCTGTGGCATCGATGTGCTGAGTTCGAAAATAAAGCCAAGTTAACACAGTTTACAAATGTCTGCGCTCGAATGGTGAGTAGTAGTAGTAAAAAAAAAAGATTTAAAACACTCGCTAAGCATTTGAACGCAATCGCATTCGCTGTGCAATTTCTACTCTTTCGCGTATACGAAACTCCCTGCAATCATATATAAACAACTAAAGTGAGAAAAATAAAAATAAAAAAATAAAAAAATAAAAAAACAAAATCCGCGCTACCTGAAGCGTTTCCCAATACATACATTTCCGCAAAAACGTTTCCTGTTTGGTTTGCTGCTCGTAAAAGGCCTGACCATCGTGGCTGGTCAGCGCAAAAAAGAATAAAAAAGAGAAAAGGAACAAAAACACGTTCGCTTAAGTAGCCTTACAACTCAAGTATTTCCAGATCATTTGTTTTAGATTTACTTTTTCTTTTGCGCTCCTGCCTGTTCGTCCTTTGCACAATATTTCGGTGCTCTCCTTACGATTTTGTAAGTGGCATAAAAAAATTTACAGCGCCGATTATTTCCTCCTGCACTAAATACTAATAAATCGAATTGTTTTTTATTTCTCAATAAATTTTTATTATGCCGCTACTTTTATACCTCATTTCATTTACGTTCGGCTACAAAGGCTCGCTTTGTCGATTTTTGCCTTCATTGGTATTCAATGCATTCACTCATTCATTCATCGTTCTTCGGTTCCACGTTTGCGATACATCTTTGTAACGTTTCAATGGCTTTCGCTGTAGCTCTTGGGTGTCGATTTAATGTTTTGCATCTACATTTGTGGTAGTTCGCACTTTCACGCTTTCACTCAGAGGCAACGCTTTCTCGTTCAATTTTTGATTTCCGGCATCAAATTGCGGAACGCATTCAGCATCCGTTTCCGCTTTGCGAACTATAGCCATTTTCTTTTCATCGCTTTTTTTTCTCCTTTTTCTGCACTTTAGTTTTTCTTTCGCTTTGATTTGGTTCTACTCTTTATTGCCTTATCTTTAAAGAGATAAGGGATGAGTCGCCTTTGTTGCCAAGCCTTTGTTGGTGCGTCTTATCTTAGTTGGGATTTATAACCGATCTGAGTGCGTTAGCTAATTTGTAATTTACGTAGTGCTCACCCGCACTACAGCAGTCATCAATTCCGTTGAAGGTCGTATGTAGTAGGCATTTTAGTGCTTAGCACATTCTCAGTAATTGATGCTTTTCTACACTCGATTGCCGCTCTGTATGTCTGTCTTATTCTATGGCCGCCATCGTGTCCTTTCTGCCCTTTGGCGATCTTTGCTGTGCACGTAGGTCATCAGCAAATAATAAACATAAACAGTTTATTGTCTGTACTGTCAATAAACGTGAAAACGCCTCGTAAAATTAAGCACTCAAGTGCAGCGCATAAAATACACTCGCCGAGTATTAAGCTTGAGTGCGAATGAACTGATAGCAGATACTCAGTTACTCAGTTACTACATGTAAAATATTTCTACGCTGTGTCGTTTTTGTCAGTTTATAATAAACTCCGTTTAAGACTTAACGCACTCATTTTACTACAATCA
Source organism: Cacoxenus indagator (assembly GCA_035041755.1). Taxonomy (NCBI): domain Eukaryota; kingdom Metazoa; phylum Arthropoda; class Insecta; order Diptera; family Drosophilidae; genus Cacoxenus; species Cacoxenus indagator. The sequence continues at coordinate 5,326,759 of JAWNKX010000682.1, read as the reverse complement.
CAAGGACTTTAAATGCATGAATTAAAATTTTAATACTATGGTCCATGCACAAGGTAATAACTTTCAGAATTTTCGAAAATTTTTTTTTAATTCAACACCATTTCAAATGTGCCAGCTACCGAGAGTGTTCTGCCAGATTGTGAGCAAACTGCGTCATTTGATTTGTGTGACATGGCTATTAAAAACAGCTATCCCAACTAAATAAATCTAGTATAAATAGTATGTTTAGAGACCATAGTCTTGGTGTGATATGATTTAATACGAAGGAAGAAGTCACCCTAACGATGCAGTTGCACATGTTTCAAGAAAAAGTAAGCTGAGTGCCTCCGGTCAGAGCAGCACTGTAAAAGACCACGGCAAGGTCATGTCAACACTTTTATGTATGGCACATAAGGCACAATGAGAATCGAATTACGAAGACGACGTTTGACGAAAAAAAAAGTGGTCTGCCAACAAACTGCTAGAAATGATTTAAAAAATAACTGCATCACTAAAACAAATGCCTACTTTGAGGACGCTAACACCTAGATTTATTTGGATTTGTATTAAGCTTTTTTTGCCAAATTTCTAAATTTTTTATATTAAAATTTACTATTGTTCTTGTATTGTATTGTTCAAGCTTCTTTAAAGCTTAGCAAAATCATAGCTTACTAAACAGTTCCGGCTGGTTGATGCACTGACTTCGATTATGTAAATCAATTTCCTGCAATAAAACCGGGCAAATTAGTTTCAGCAGCTATTCGTACACACACACACATGCACACCAAAAAAGGTCTACAAAAGCCATTTTGGCAGCTCATTACGTCTTTATGCGCTATTAAATTTGGGCTGTCACATTCAGCTGCACACACACAATAAGGCAGCGTTTAAAGCCAAACAAATTAGCATAAAACACTCTTAAACACACTCACACTGGCAGAGAGAGGTAGAGATATGCAGGTTATATCAAATTTTGCGGCATAATATTAGGCGCGTATGCACACGTTCACTTTGAGGCATTCACTGTTTTTGCGCTGCTTCAGTTTTTAGTTTCGAAAAATAAAGACAACAACAACAAAAAACTACAATTTCACGCTTTTTACACAGAGAAGTGCGCATAAAATCGCAGCATACGCGCGCAGCATGTAAGTAGCGCTGAAAAGTAGGCAACGAATGAGTGCAATACAATCAAACACGCTGAAAAGTGTCGTTGATCGTAAGCACGCACAACTAACATATTTATTTATACAAGTACACGGCATTAAATCTCACAGCATAACAAAGGCTGCAACGGCTTAAAAGCCAACTGACACTTAGCACTAGAAAAAGTTTGAGTAGAAGAAAGGCAAAAAAAACACAATGAAAAAAATATTACTGTGAAAGTGTTTAAAGCAAAACAACATTGGATAAAATGGTAATCCAGCGGCGCGAAACAAACGCAAAATGCAAAAATAAAAAGCAAGACAAAAGTAAATACGAGTGTACCATATACATACATAAAGAAAGAAAACAAAACGCAACCTACAGGCTTCTTTGTTCGTGACAAGCACCCAAATCGATGGCAGAGACAGAGCAAGATGAAACAGTGCAGCAACACAGTCAACCAATAGTTTAAATTTCAAACAAACAGAACATTTTGCTATAAAAAATATCGAGAGAGGCATTGATTGATAAAAATCATACAAACAATTTTTTTGTTTAAATTAAATTTACTCTAAACCTTACAGAATAATGTAGGTACATAAGAGTAGTTGAATGTAAAAAAATATTTGAGAAAAATTATGTCAGACGATTATGGTTTTTAGGTTCGGGCAAATTAGCACACATATTTCAGTAAGTAAATACAGTAATATAATCTTTTTTTCGGATATAACGACAGATGTCAGCATTACAAAACAGCTATTTTGGCAACATTACATGAAAAACTACCTTCTCTGAGAAGGGTATTTTGCACGTGAAATGTGCGGGACGAAATCAGACGAGACGATTTCTTTGCCTTTGAATTGTATTCATTATGTTTGTGAAGCTAGAACCTTTTCTTTGTTTTAAATTTGTTAAGAGAGTATAATTACAGGGGTGCAGGGACTCTAAAAGGTAAATTTAGGGGGTGATGTCATGTGTGTCTTCTCGTATCACTAATATTGGCTACAATATTAATAACTAGGGCGTCTTGAACGGTTTTCTAAACGTTTAATACAGTTGTTACTAAAACTGAAGAATTGTGGAATGATTTTTGCTATATTTATTACTTCAATAAATCAATTACTCATAGTTTACTTTATCATTCCGGAAGTTCCGATTGTCACATAATGGCAGACAAATATCAGCGTATGATGAGTAGTGAAGTTGGGTCATTCAATCAAGGATTCACTGTATTTAAATTTTAAAATTACTCAAGTAAAAAAATTAATAATAATAATAATTATTATAATAGTAGTTTTTTTCTCCCAACGATTATTATCTATTCACTCTATATGGACAAGTTTCTTAGACTGCCATAAAACAGCAACCTTCTTCAAACAATTTTCCAGCTCCATCCGCATAATTTTTTCGAAAATTTTGTACTTCAGCGAACACCTTAGTTGCTTTGACAGCTTGGCTCGTTACTATGTCGGCTGGGTAATATAGAAGCAAAGATACACACACACGTGTACGCTTTAAGTCTTACTTGCAATCTTAAATTGGCTTATGTAGAGATATAGAAAAGTGTAAAGTGTTCGTTTGTCTGCTCGGTTTTACTTTATTTCGTTGTTCTATTACCAAGCACTGCCTACTTAACGACGGCATATCCAAATGGCGTCAAGACAAGGTACACACTCAATCTCTGCTTTTATGGTGGTTTAAGAACGCGACGTTTTACAATTGCGACACACTCGAGATCCTTTTAAATCGCACATTTCAATCTTACCAGCGAATTTTATCGTTATTTTCAATAGATAACACCTCAAACCCCAATTTACCAAACCCTCAGTAGACACACGCAAAATATGCTAATGAGCACGAACATGCCAGAGGAGGGTTACATCAGTAGGATTGCGTAGTACAAACAAATGGAATCGAATCGTGCGAATTGCAAACAATCGAACGTGAAAATCCATGAAAATTCGCAAACATTTGTAGCCAAAAATATCTCACACTTTTTTATGCTTGTAACGGCAACCGAAAATGTCAGCGAATCATATTAAAAAGCGACTTTTCACAGATTTCGATCCACAAATAAAATGCTACAACATTAAATGTTTAATAACAAATCGAATCAAAAGTCAGCTGCAATAAATCGAAGTGACCAATGAAATATAGCAAATGAGAAAAAGGAAATAGATACAGATTCAAAACATACTTCAACAGCGTTGCGCGTTTTTGATTTATGAATATTTAGCAGCATTTTTTATTGAAATTTGTTTATGTGCAGATACATTGGTATCTATATGCATATGTGAATGAATATATGTTGTGACTGCCTTTCATCACTGAACTTGATGGAAAATAAACTTTTTGCTGCTCTTTGCATTTACTAGCGCGAAGAGCGAACACATACAGACCCGTACGATAACATGTGCACTCAATTCAAATTTTTCGAGTTTTTCGGTTTAAAATTTTTTAATATTTTTTTAGGGTAGTGCCAAAATGTTTATTGAATTCATTTTCATATATTTTGTTGTATATTTGTCCATTTATTTTTTTGTATTTAATGAAATTCAATGAATTTGTTTAGTTAACATTTTAGAAAAAAGAGATCCATCGAACAAAGTGGAAAATTTATTGCTGTAAATATTTTTCATGGCGAGTGCATTCGTGAGTATGAGCTAAAATGGTTTTTTTTTTTTTGGATTTGGTTTTATAAAAATTTATTACTTTGCGATTAAAAATCTTGTTTGGAATTACTTGCTGGAAAACCAAATAAAAAAAATTTTAATTAAATAAATAAAACAAACTAGTATCGCCCAGCGGTTAAAATTCGATGAATACGAAAAACAGAGTTACCACAAAAAACGTGTACCCTATTAATATATAGATTTGTCGTATGTTACCTGCACTTAGTAACCAAATGCGTTAATTTTATTCCCATAATGCAAAGTAAAGTTAAACATAGCAGCAGTTATGTTCATGTTTCAATATTATCTTGCGTTATGTAGCGCTTCATTTTCATAAAAACACAAATTAGTAAAACGTGGACAGTTGAAAATGTGTACCGAAAATGTGTCAATATATTTCACATCAGTAGCTCGTGAGTGTACACTCACATATTTTTAATTTTTATTTTTTTGGTGCATGCCATTATCGTTGTTGTTGTATTAAAGTTTGCTGCATGCTCCTCTTGCCACATTTGAGGCTAGTGGAGGCCTAATGCTTTTTAGAGGAGCGAAGAAGGAAATATTTGAGATCAGAGGTCATCCTTGTTAGTTGATTGCGTCCGGTGTTGCTTGTGTTCTTTAAGAGAAGTATTGGAAAGTTAAAATTCGAATACAATATATAAAAAGAAAGCCTTAGAAATCATTTAGATTCTAATGGGACAACTTATTTAAAGATATTTTCCATATTTCCTTAGTCGAGTTTTAATTTAAGCATATTTTACAAGTACAAGTATAATTGCGAAGGAAATGCTCTCTTTTTCATTTATTTTTAACGATATTTTGTGCTTCATTATTTTGCATAGAATATCCAACGAAAATGGAGCCGTCGCATTTTCACATTTTCCGCTGTTGCAGTTGACAACCTTCAGAGCAACCAAAAACCTTATGGCAAGTAACAAAATGAAGTGAAGTGTATGAAATTGAGGAGATTCAACGTTGCTGCCACAGACATACTCAAACACACTAGCAACACAGTACTTAATGTGGAAAATGACACGAAGTCACGTGTCCTTGTGAGTCGTATTTAACGGCGCATTATTGCGGCAATGACAGCGAATATGCGCGCCTCAAGTCAGAGCGGTCGAGTACTTTGAGCTGTTGTTATGAAAGTGTTGGTAACTTAAAGCAGATAATAATTTATAAGAGAAATGAAAGATGCAACAGCGATAAAGCAAAAGAAGAGAAGTTTGCGTTAAAGAGAATTGTATCTAGGAATTAATAAAACTAGCAATAGAGTATGAACGAAAAAATGAACGTTTTTCTTTTCTCTCTTTTTGGCCTATTTTATTTTGTTTATTTTTTTTTTATTTTATTTATTTTATTATATTTTATTTTATTTTTTCGATTGGTTGTGGTAAACTCTTAATTGTATAAGTAGTGACTCTTCGGAAATAACTCACACAGAGAAGTCGCCTTTGCTTGTATTGTAAATGTTTCTAGCTGTTGCTTTGTGGCATTGGCCAATGGAGACACGTGCCAAGGGAAATGTACAAAAGACATATGGTACAACAAAGCGAACCGTCGCCTGCTGTGTCGACTGCTACGAAATTGCTTAACAAAGCCAATTGAGACCGCAAGCGTGCTGTAGAAAGCCTTCCATGTAATTCAGATATACACGTGTATATTTTTTCTGCTGACATGTTAGGCTGTGCTTGAGTGTGTATGTGCGAGTGAGATTCAAAAGAATAATATTACAACAAAAGTAATTAATGAAATTACCGCATATTACAAAGCATTGCACATCCATGTATACCAATGTGTTTGACTTAAGTTTGCCGTCATGCATCTAAGTGGTTAGCAAGAACAGCAAAGACTCATTAAGCGCTCGCCAATTTACGCCTGTGGTGTCACACATACTTATACATTCACTCACTTACTGAGTCTGTGTGTGAGTCAGTCAAGTCTCGCCGAGTCGGCGAGTCAGGTGACTTAGCGGGACTGAGCTGTACTCGAGGCAGCGCTCACGTTAAGCACAACGTTGATTACATTGAAACAAATGGGCTTGTTGATGATGATGTGCTTAACGTGCTTATGATGTTGATGATGAAAATAATGATGTAACTGCTAGCGATAATGATGCGTTGCTGTTGATAATTGAATTAATGTTTATGAGCAAGTTAGCCTTTGTGCTGGCGGTGTCCTTCAATAGTCGTTCATGCGAGTTCGAGAGAGATCGTTTCAACTTGCAAAATCGTGTTGCACGTGCCGTTACCTCATCATTATTTCTAATGGCTAATTGTTAACACTTTTATTGCCAACTGAGATTCATTTGCAATATAACGAAAAAAAAAAAATAGTATAAAATTAAATAAAAATTATCTGCACTAAATTAACATCGACCAATCAACAACACCCAGGATGCCAGACATACTATTTGTGCTATTTTTCAAAGTGCCCGGATTGCAGTATCTACTTCAAAACACTTGCAACAATAATAAAACCAATTTAAAATGTATAAAACTAATTTTCAACTCGAAATAATTTGTTCCATGCTGTTTTTGTTTGCTTATCTGTTTTCCTTCAGCCTTTTTGTATGCCTTATGCTGCAATCTGTCGTTGCAAAGATGCAAATTGCAGACGTTCAGGTTTGAATGCAAATTGGGTCAGGCAGTGTTTGCGTTTTATTTAATTTCTTCATTTAACGTCGGCTGCTGTTGTTTTTCTGTTGCTAACCGGCCACACGTCACCCGCCGTGCAACGGCCACTTTTCAAGCACTTGTCTACAAAGCCGAAATTCATTTATGTTAAACTGGAACTTTGCCGAAAAATACGCATATGCAATGCACAAAAGTATGCAATGCAAAATATGCAGCATGCCGTCTTGCTTTTGCTACACTTGCTTATAGCTTGGCTGGGCTTTGATTTCCAACTCTACTTTCTCTTGTTCGACATTCTCCAAACTGCATGCTTCTCGGTTTGTCAGACGTTTCATTATTTGGGCAACACCGAGAAGTATGCAATGTAAAACGGCACCGAGCCTCGCAGCGCCATGATTGGACTTATTTGGGTAGGTGGCATTTAACAATTCTACCATTTCTTTTCACTCGATTCCTTTCTTCTCTCAACCCCACCTCTTACTCTATCACTTCTTCGTGCCTTTTCTCTTTCACAACTACTTTATACGCTTACACATAAGCAACACACAGAAGAATGCAATGTAAAACAACTGTTTGCCTTGGTTGGCGTTACGCATATACAACGCACAGAAGTAGGCAATGCAAAACTGCAAGTATACTTCACTTGGCCTGCTTGCTGTAGTTTTGTTTACCACTTTCGCTCCTCCTTCTTCTTCTTCATCGACGTCTCCTTATTCAATTGCTGCATGTTGCTGGTCGAAATTGTTGAGTTTTACATTTAAATTGCCTTTTTGTCCGGCATTGCTTTTGCTTGTTTGTAAGTTTTCTACTTTTATTATTGCTGTTTTTATCGTTTTAATTATTATTGCCGTTTTTCTTATTGCGTTGTGCAAGCGAGCATAATTTGCAGTAAAATTTTTGCTTACAATTTCTGTGTGCTTACGATCAAATTAATTGCTGCAAATGGCCCAAAGTGCAAAATTAATACTTGAAATATGCAAGCAAACGAACACACTCAGGCTACCAAAAATAAAATTGCAAACAATATTTAATTAAATGCGTAATAAAATCAAATGAAATTTTGAAAATATTTTCAACTGGCAAAGTAAAATAATTCTGTGCACAACAACTTCAACCTTTTGACAGAATTCAGGGAAAAGGATAATTTAATTTAATACACGAGTGAGACAAGTGCACACGCCAACGCATATACTCGTACACTTCAACACACACACTTAAAATAGAACTCACCTCTATTGACGTAGTTACAGTGATCGGCGGTTTACGTAGGTTGGCTGCTTGGTACGTTTGCTTGGTTTGGTTGAGTCTTGTACGTGCCTAAAAAGCCAATCGACGCTTACTTTGTCTACGCTAACTGACTGAGTGAGTGAGTGGGTGGCTGTTTGAATGATGAGTATTCAGCATGAGACGAGCTAAAATGCCGCAAAACAATCTTAATTGCACGCTTAAAGCTATTTCGAGTGACACAACAGAAAACGAGAAAAAAAATGGAAAGAAAAAAAATTGAAAAAAAAAAAACAACAACAGTGCGTTCGCAAAAGAAGCTCACGGCGTATTACATTGCACAATGCCCACACACTTACATAGACTTTAACAAAAAAATCTACATAGCTCTTATTGCTGTGTATAAATTATAGCGCACAAGGCCATGCAGCCTCCATGTAAAATTCCAGCAACCAACTGCTGAATGCTGCTGCTGCTTTGTGTGGTTGGGGTGTGTACCGTCTTCTCTTGTGAATTGTAGAATACTATGTGAAACGTACACACAACTCAACAAATTGAAAATTTAACCTGAGGTTAAAAGCATAAGCGCCAGTTAAGTTTAACGGTATTAAGCGGTGTTAAGCACTCACATAACATTCACATATGAATACCTTGAAATAACAGAGCTTAGCAAGAAGTGCTTTGCATTCTATACCAAGAAATAATTTGCATGATTGTGCAAAGAAGTGGAATAGAAGAAAAGATAAACAAAATAAAGCATAAAAAAAATAAATTGCGCTGTTAGCCATGCTTGTGTGGTAGAATTTACTGCGTAATTCCAAGTGAATTAGCTTGATTGAACTGGCGAATTTATTTATCAACTTTTCGAAGGAATAACTACAAATTTTAAGCTAATTAAAAATTTCCATTACAAACATTGTCAGTGAAATAAATGAGCAGTAGGAAGTGCAAAATTTTATGGTATTTTATTTTATATTATTTTAATTTTTCTTTTTTCGCTGTCAAAATCAAACAAAATTGCAGTCTGAAATGTGAAATATGAAAATATTTGCACCGAATGCAACATACGTCTAGCATAAGAACTACGCGTCGCTGCAAGCAAACATATAAGAAAACAAAAGAAAAAAATAGTTAGTAAGTGTAAAATATTAATGTCAAAATCATGTAGTTTGTTAAAGGAAACATAAAAAGTTATAAACGCGCACACACACACGCACGAGTCTATAGAAAAGTTGCCATAAATTTCAACAGCCATCAACATGATTACTTCCTGCTGCTGTGGAAGGCGCGCACACAAACACGAGTACACAGATACGCACATATAAAGACAAAATAAAAGACACACAAAATAAGCGTGCAAAAATAAACTATAACAGTAAAAAGTTTCTCATATCCTGTGCACATCCTGCAGCGAGACATATGAGCGAATATAATAAGCGAGCACAGCGACCAAGCGGCAGAATATGTGGAAAAGAGTGAGTAAATTGGTGAGCAAGACTAAACGTGCGAATGAGGCAGCTAAATGCATTCGCACGCTTACATAGTAATCCACATATACACGCTCATTGCACATGGCACATTTTTGCTTTGAACTGAAATTATCACATAAATCACGTTGTTGATGACGACGACGATGACGCTGTTGATGACGATGTCGGTAGCATAGCCAGCTTTACCGCAGTCAACGACGCCGTCTATGAACAATGCAACAACAACAAAAAATGTTTAAAAAAATTTTTTAAAAAATAAACAAAAACAATAACAAAATAAAAGGACAACCAGAGCAAAGCATTAAAACTTCTACAATCGCGTAATGAGAATCTGCTTTATAAACTTCTGCGCGAACAACAACAACAGCAACAAAAACCGGAAGATAAACAAGCAAACAGCGAAAGACATTGCAGCAAAAGCTGCGGCCACGACGGACAGTGAGATAGACAAACTAGCGAAATATCTACGGGTTAAGACTTAATTGACGCATAAATATGTTGCAGTTAGTAGTGAACTTGTCGTTGTTATAATAAACGCTGATGACAGACGAAACTTGACATAACACAAAAAGTGAAATGACATCAAAAAAAAAAATAAAAAAAGAAACAAAAAGATTAAAGCACTTATAAAGAGAGTTAGTGAAACAGTTAGAATGCATGGAAAAGCGTGGGTGTCCTCATTTCACATAGGCGGCTGTGAAATTGAAACACAAATACACACACACACACATGGACATAAGCATTCACAAAAAGACACACCATACCTTCAATTAGAAATCAACACCAAAAAACTTTTACTATTCAAGTGAAATTTTTGGCAAATTTTCTTTCAGCTCCCCAAACCCCAACTGCAAATTGAAACATTTCACTGCATTTCTACAGCATGAGCCAGAGCAGCGACGGCAGCTGAATGCTGCAGCTTGTTTGTGATTATCAAATGCAAAATATTTTATAAATATTTCAAGGATTATGCAAATAAAGTTTTATGAAGTGCCACTACGACGCAGCAAGGACATGCTGCACAATGAGGACATTACTGTTGTTGCTTTTGTTTTTACTACCGTCAACTGGACCGACGAGATTTTGCAAGTTGGAAGCGTAAATTTTTGTATTATTTTTTTTGCACTCCTTTTTTGTTGCATAATTTCGTGCGCAGTGTTAAGCGCACTAGGAGGATGCGCTCACCTGGCCTCATTTAAATTAGTTGATTAAACTGAGCTTAGCATAAAATGCAATTCAATTCGTACGAAAAGAAAATAAAAAGTTGTTAAACCACTTAAAACTTTCACCAACTTGAGAGCGCACACAATGCGCTCAGATTTATGCAACACTGTTTTATTATGCGTAACGCCTACAGTGCGCACCCCAAGTGCAATAGCAATGATTGGTGAAAGGCACGCAAAGCGACAACGAAAACGCAAACGAAAACGTGTTCATGGAAAGTACGAGTATCTACCAAATTGCTCATTGTCCTTTCACACATATACAAGTCGACAGATAGACACACACACACACACTTTGATATATGTATATGAGTATGCATGCGTGTGCGCTATAAAAATCACGCTCAGCCGTCGTTGTGATAAATTCAAAGTGCCATTTCGATACTTAAATCCCGAGACACAACTTGACATTAAGTTGATGGCATTGGCGCTGGTCGTGATTTTATGCAAAACACGTCTCTAAAGTGTGTGCGTGTGTGCGTGCGAAAGGACTGCACACAATTGTGTAGAATAAGAAAATGTAAATATAGACTGACTAAGCGGCAGTAAGTGGCACAGGCGTAGCCAAAAATAGGCTGGCCAAAAAGAAATATATATATGTATAAAATGTAGCGCAATAAAATCGAAGAGCAAACGTGCAATACGCTACCAGCATTGTCACATGGCAGTGCTTAACAACAAGAATCAATTGTCTGTGTATTGACAATTTTATCAACACCATTGGCCAACATAAAATGTCGAAGGAACTTTGGTCCTTTTCATTGAGTTTGCTGTTAAAATTTTATTAGAATGAAATCAATGTCAAGTTACGCATGCCAGCGCCGCCAGCGCCACTGTCTCCGAAAGCATTGCGAACGTCGATAACCCTTTTTCTGAGAGCCTTATTGATGTCTTTCTGTGTTTGCCTTTTCTTGTAGCAGTATCTGTACAAGTGTGTGTTGGAGTTTTGCGTTAAATTAGATATGCAAAAATTCGTCTGCTGACCCCACAAGTTGTTTAGAACAACGAAAAGATGTTACGTTGAACTGTCGAAGTATACGAAAATAATCTAAAGAAAGGCACAAGGCAAAAATAGCAACCAGCATTGAGTTTATGTTAATGATTTACCGAAACGCACAGGCAGAGACGGAGGAAAAAAAATTACAGACAGACACAGGGAGCGTGATATCATAGGAGAACGTCGGTAACACGCGGCACATGGTGTTTATTTTATTCGTAGCTCATGAACATGCAAAATTAGAGAAAAATGTCCAAGAAACCCTGGATAGCTACACAGTGTCGTGCCCTTCTAAAGTCGTAGCCTTTGAGCCTTTGAAGCGCAACCTTGAAATAAACTATTCAACCAAGAACGAGCCAAATACAAAATGGCGAATTTTTTAATTTACTTTACTTTTGGTCTTAACCGATACTTTCTTTCAAAGTGGATGCGAACTTTAAATATAAAAAAAAAGCAATTTTGTCCAACAAAAAAATAAAAACAATTAAATAAATAAAATAAAAAATCATGTGTGCAGCTCAGACACGGTAGAAAAATACTTCTTAAAAAATAAACAAGATGAGAGATTTAGTGTGGCATACACAGAGAGAAAGAATGTTTGATATTTTTTCTGTTCAAATTCAATTTTATGATATTTTTGCAATCGAAAACATCATTGATATGAAATTTTGCCGTAGTGCACATGCTGAAGCCGTTGCCCCGTCAGCATGATCGCACTATGGAGTTTTCAGAACGTCATTGCGGTTGCTGTTGTTGCTGTATTCACATTTGCCGCATGCCCTTCTTGCCCACAAATGAGTACAACTCCGAACACAGCGCAGCTTATCACTGTTTTCCTTTTCCTTTTTTGGTGACTTCCGTGACGTTACCGTGACGTGGCCTTGAAATATCACTCTCGATGCAAACAGCCACCTAAGAAGTTTCACATCATAAGTAGTAGGCTATTATTGGAATAAGAAAAAAGAGAAAGGACATTAAAACATTTTTAATTTCTAAGTTACAGATTATACACATTTTTATGTGGATTATTTATTTACTTATTCTTTGATTATAATTGAATAAATATAAATACCATCTTAATGATTATAAAACCTTAATTGGACTTCATCTAAAACTTACGCAGATTCGAATTATCACAGAAATCTCAGCCATGGCAGATTTCTTCTCTCAAATAGCTTCACTCTAAAACTGAGAATTTTTTGAAGCATAAACCTTTAGCATGTCGCTAACCAGATCCCATGACTTTTTACCCATCCAAAAAATCGCCAAACATGCCAACAACAAACAATTATGGTTGCCTTGTGCTTGTTCTGTCGATAACGATGCTACATATTTTCAAATTAATTTTATTATCATTATTATTGTTAAAATTCGTATGCTCTCAAACAAAGATTTACAAATTTAACTATTCGTTACTCAGCTGAAGCCTCCATGTGTTGTTGTATTAGCCTTTGCTTTGTATGTCGGAAGCTTTGTATATTGTTGGACGGTGGTATATCTGGTGGTTTTCCTAGAAGCGAGATATATGGTAATCAAGTTCAGATACTTTGATTTCGTTTTGCATTTACTTTGCCTTTTTGACGGTACTTCTTTCTCTTGGAGCTGTAAGGCGCTTGCTGTGAGAGAGTGAGTAGGCTTCTTATTTAAATCCTATTTAAAATCTTAGGTGCTTGTAGGCCTCAGAAGAATAATAAAACTTTTAAGTTGTGTATTTGTAATCCGACATTATTGCGAGACGCTGCCATTAACCAATGTCGTAACGTTTGGGTAAACTTTAATATTGCAACATAATCCGCTTACGCAATTACTTTACGTTAAGTATAGCGTTACACATACGTGCATATCAACGTAATTACAATGAAATACCTTGATTGTCAGGAGAGAGTTGAGCAGACGTCGATTACGAATTACAATACTTAATGGCAACGTGGCTGCCAATATCCTGGCAACCGTTGGCATGTTGGCAAAGAGTAAGCGAGCCAGAAAGAAGTATAAACCCTATCGATGCTGTGTTTGAGTATCATAAGAAGTGTCAAAAGCAACCGCTGACAAACAGGAAAGCAACCACTGACATTGTCATCATCGTCATATCCATCTTCATCATCGTCATCATCATCATTATTATCATTATCATTATCGTTATTGCTGTTGACGACATTGGCAATCAAGCGTAATAAGCTGCGTCGCAAGCAAAAAGGCTTGAAGATAATTTGCGTTCAACCGACGAGCTCGGTTGCAGATACAGCCACTCGATATATGTCGCTCGGTTTTTGTAGTTGTTGTAATTTAACGGCGAACAATTATTTTGCATGGCAACAACTATAAAGACGCTCATACTCGTACTGCCACAAGCGACAATGTAATGTGCGCCTCAACAATCCGCAAGCAGAATCATGTGGCATCAACACACACCAGTAGATACTATTCTACAATATATGCGTACGTATGTGTAACTTGCCTTGCAGTGTTGTTTGTTGCCGCACACATCTTCAATTACTCCACGGCTGATGTTGGCACTACCACAATCGCTAACACCACCGCTGCCAACGCCACGCCATCTTCATCTTCAGCGTTGCTGTCATTGCGCTTCGTGTCCTATGGCAACTACGCACACTTGACGCTTGCTTATTTGTTGTCCTTGTAACACTTAAAATTTAACACCAAGGTTGTTTACTTCTCACACACACACACATACACATACTTAAGTGAGTGTGTATGGGTTTGAGTATGTACGTACATGTGTCAAATTGTGCACTTGTCAATGTTTGTGTGTGTGACGCTCACTCACTCACAGATACATGCTCGTATAGTCATAGTGACAGGCAGCTAGATAGGCAGACGTACAGACGTTAAGGCGGACAACAGCTCAGGTACATAATTTCGCATTTCGTAATTAATTCGCAACACTTGCTCAAGTTTTAAGTTCGGCTCTCACTTTGAATAGTTAAGTAGTTGGTTGCCGCAACATTTCAACAAAAAAAAGGACCCCTCCAGGCAAAAGGACACAGCTTTAAAACGAATTCGTAACTGCGACATGCTTAATGTCGTTTTTATGTCAGCGACGTTTTATTACAATTAAATTTTATTGTGCACTTTGTGTACTCGAAAATGTTATTTGATTGAATAAACGAGCAAACAATTTTGAAGCTATGAATCTGCTCATGAGTTAATCGGTTATCGTTTCAATTTCATTGAAAAAAAAAGAAAAGTGTAAACGGTTCTCTATTAATCACGTTGGCTCTATAGTCGACAATTCAAAGATCATCTGAAACAGCAATCATCTGACTTCTTCTCTGAAATACGGGTCTATCTCCATAATAACCGAGACTGTGTTAAGCAGTAGTCTTTAAATTTGTATTTTTTTTTTTTTTTTACTGTTTAAATTGATTATCTTTTACCTTGGTTCTACTCGCTCTTATAGGTCTTTATTATATTTATTCACAATAGTTTTATAATGTACCACAAACAATGCAACAACAGTCCAAAATTTGTTTACGAGATTTATTGAAGGAAGCTTCAACCTGTTATTGTGATTAATATTGAATAATATATTGCAATGCTTCTCAATTTTACGAACTTAAAAATGAGCATCAAAGAAATCCGTGAAAGCTTTTTGCTAGAGATGCTCTGTAATTGTTTAAATGAGATTTGATCCAAAAATATTTTTAGCAGATATTTTACCACTCTATATTGCTGGTACTTTTAAAAGTAAGAATATAGTCGAGGAAGTAAGAACATTATCTAAAAACAATAATGGTTTGAGAGATGGATTTTTCTTACTCCTAGACCCTTAATATGTGAAGTCTGCGAGTGGGTGAAACCTAGGTCCATCAACACACTTCGCAGTCAAATCGGCGCTTATCTAAGAAAACAGAACAGAAAACAAACAAAAAACTCAAAAAAAAATCGATGGCCGCGAAACAGAACAGAAGAACAACAAACAGCAATTGTCAAAATTAAAACGGCGGTGCTTCTCCCTCCGCTAACCAAGTTGCGACAGAGGTCCCATTGGAGCTAACTTAATAGTTGATTCTTCAGGTACTGAGTGCTGTAATTAAATTTTGGATAAAGCTGATGGCTATTTAGCTACAATACCAAACTGTGTGACACTTTTTTATTATTGTCAGTTTTTTGAATAGGAGAAAATAAACACGTAATCACGTCAAAAAAGTAGTCTTTCACCACAAGCAACAATAGCAATATTATGCGAATCGCACTTCAAATTTATTCCGCATCCATACATAAAAACTAATCAAAAAAATACTAACCGGAAGTAGATACTTCTCCAATGGGGTGCTGGTCGCCGAAATTGTTCTATGAGAAAGGCCAAGAACCCTAGAAAAGCGTTGGAATGTATTTAGCGCTATTGAAGGCATCTTCGCGTATGTTGATGAATAAATTCGAATTTAGCACAAATTATTGTTAGTAATTCTATAGTAATAAATAATACTGTTTACTACAAAAACGTCTAAGTGACTAAGTGATACACTACTGTGTATTTTGTTTGTCACTGTGCATTTTTATTTTCTATTACACAACGTCGGATTGCACTTGAACCCGTTACCAAGCAGAGCAGTTAATCGTTCGTTTATGTAGCTCAGCTTTACTCAAGTGTAAACGTTGCATTGTTTTATTTCGTTTAATATTTTTTGTTTTTTGAACAAACAATTCACTTGTCACGCACACAGCTGCCTATGCACTGCTTGGTTCCTCAACTCGTATGCACAACTAAACTGTGCCATTGTTCTTTGCAGACAGAGTAGTGCCCGTTCAACACTCGACTAAGCGCAGCATGCATACAAAGACAGTTGCTGCTTTCAAAAATATCTTTTTGTTTTAGTCACCATCATCTTTTACAACATCAACATCAACATGGCTGCTGCGCTCTACTGCACACGTGCTCACGTATGCACGTATGCTCTGCGCACACAAAAAGTCCTTTAAATCTGCTAAAAGTTGGCCTTTTCTTTCCTCGAAAAATGGCCTGCATTATGCACTGCAGCAACAAGAGACAAAAATGTCTACTAAAAATGTCATCCTTTGTCCGCAACAGCAATGTTGTCATCTAAATAAATGTGCTGCCTGCTTTCAGGCGTACTGTGGCATTAAACTTTTTAATTGAGTTATATTCGCATCAGTCTAGCTGAGCTGGCAACTGCGATCCCAGCAGTTCCGAGTTACGATTCAATTATGCGAGTTTTGCAAGAGCGATGCATAGCTGCCTGGTTAAGATGGGCCAAGTTCGCAGCTCATAGTTCAAAGCTACTGCAAAATTGTTGTAAATTAGTTAAGCAAATTGCAATCGAGCGCATTTGCAACACTTCCTAAGCGAAGCGTGTTCGGTTGATGTTGCTGCTCAATTGACGCACCAACGTGCAAATGCATTTAATGCATATTTGCACAACAAATCGTAATTGACACTGGGCTAACCTCACACAAGCGTAGATGCAATCATCTAAATACATTGCAACGTGCATATGCAACCACAGAGCGTATCAAAGCGAGCGTTCCAGCAGCATTCACATCAATGTGTGTGGATGGATATAGCTGCACGTAATACATTTTCTCTGCAATTCCGTTTACGTAATCCGATTTTGTTTTTGCTTTGTCGTTACATAGTAAACACTCACACATACACACACACACACACACACTCAGAAACACACACTGAGAAGTAGTGGCATTTTATTTTTGCGTCAGCACTGTCTGCATTTTATTTACCACAGCATAGTTGAGCTTCAAAACAACGGCAACGGTGCATTTAAAGACAATGCTGATATGTGCAGCCACATGTGGCAGGCAGCCTCAACACTGCCACCGCTAACGTCGACACGCCAACGTCTACCAACAACAGCCGCCAACGTACAACAACGTTGCTGCACACGCATTTGGCCTTTGCATGTGGCTCACAGACCGACTAATTAAGCCAAGCCTAACGCATTTGGTTTGGGATTTTGCGTTTGTGTTGTTGTTTTTTGTTTCCTAATTTTTTTTCAACACTTGTATGCTTGTGCGTGTTTGTGTGTGTGTGTGTGTGTGCATTTGTGCGCTTGTTTGGTTGTTTGCCAACATTTGTAACAAATCTGCAGGTGCTAAACCGTCGGCAAATACCAAGTTGAATGAGCAAATCACATTGACGTCGAATGAAGCGCACGGAAGCTGTTAATGTCGTCAATTTGTTGGAGTCTGTGTATGTGGAGGTGTGTATGTATGTAGGTAAATGGTAGTTAATGAGTGGAAATGCTGTTTGAGGCAAAACAACACGCAACAACAAGCGGCAAAATGCATGTGTAACGAGTGAAGATGTGCCACTAACTACTGCAGCGCACACATTTCGCTGCAACACACGCATAGGAAACTAAAAAAGAAAAAAAAAAACAAGAAATTGCATATTTTTTTTACCATATCTACCATATCCAATTTTATATTTGGTTGCACGCATTTTCCGTTCGTACGCATGCAAACAACAAAAATTAGTCAGCCGTTGGAAAATCATCCAACTCGAGTTAAAAAGAAATTTTCCGCTCTTGCAAACTAAAAAATTTTCTGTACATGTCCGGCATTTATGTCCGTAACTTTTTTAGTCAACTACATATTTTTTTCAAATTAACTGAATCGTTTGCTCAAAGCCAACGTAGAAAACGGAAGCTTCGAAAAGCAATGCAAAAAATGCTCTGCAGTCAGCAACAAAAGTGCACTCGCCAACAGGCGTGAGGCAACGCATGCGGCATGCACAACAACAACAACACTGACAATTACTTTGTACAAAACTCTGAGTTGCCTCGTTGCGCTCCACGCTTTCTACGCGTTGCTGCATTTTCTCGCACGCTGTCATTTTTTATGCATGTATGAACGTGCCGGAATTTAGCTCTCTGCGCTTAAGCACCCTCTTTATAATGCCCGCCCCCTTTGTGCATGTCTTTCGTTTTTTGTGTGTTTGTTGAATTAAATAAAAGTTAAAGTGGATTTCGAGGCAAAGTCAAAGCATGTGTCACTTGCCGTTGCTGGTACTACTGCTGCTAGCGTCGCCGCCAGGGAGTTCTGTGTAAATCTCATTTGATGGCTGTGTCGGAAATTAGTAAATTTTATTTGGCGTGCGAAAATTTAATTTTAGAATATCTGAAGCGTTTGCCAGTTTGCCAGTTGCTCAGCTAACTCTAATCTTATGTAAAAGCTAAATGATAATGGATTTTTTGGTTGACTTGTTGTAGTAACTTCACTCAAAATGGCTTAGCAAGTCAAAGAAAATGAAATAATACTTTGAGAAATTCTGGAGCAGTTAAGCTAGCTTGGAAAGTGATAACTGATGCCCTTCTTCCCACGTAGATGGTTGATATTCCACATCAAAATGAGCCGTTGATGCTGTGTATCCTTAAGTTTACAAACGCAGCTCATATATACCAATTATCATCTAGTCCTTTTATAGTTTGTAGTTGTTCAAGCCTTGCTGTTAGAGTAGATTTTAAACGGGCTTACAGAATATACGTATCTTTTTCTATGTTGAGGATTTTTTTTATTTTTATATATACAATATATAATACATTTATTTATTTAAAATAATTATTAACTAGTTTCCTACTACCTTCACTGGCAGCCTAACCTAATTGTATATAAAAGAAAAAGAAAAAATAATGTAAACCTTTGGACTTAGAAACAACTTAAAATGAATAATACATATTTACAATTACATATTTACATATTGAGTAAAGGAGAGTTAGTGTAATAATATAACAGCTTTGTGTGAAATATTCTCCTTCTTACTCTTTCAATACATATGCTGATGATGCTTTTAATGTATTTTAACAGAGCAATGTTATTGTTAATTATTAAATACTCTGATCATATCTGGACACACAACAAATAAAAAATAAATAAAATGAAAAAAACACAGAAAAAGGAACTACTTAGTTTCGATTAGTAGCGAAACTTAGTTTCGGTACATGCCGTTTCTTTCATCCCACAGTAGACTTTATTGTATTAAAATTGCACTACAAAATATTTTTTATATAATCAACAATTTTTACACGGTATCATACAGCTTTAATGACTTACTTAACAATTGCTTAAATTATGAAGAAAGTGCTACTTACTACTTCTCCAACATTTCGTTGCTTTCTTCAATCGCCTTGTTTATTTTTATTAACATTTTCCCGTGCATCTCCCAAACATTACTTCCACTCTTATGCTATGCTAGTGATTGACACCCAAACGCCTGCTACAGTCAGTTATCGTCAATCATGCCGTTAGAAAGATTGGCAGATAAAACAAGCAACCCGACAGACAGATACTCGTGTTAAATGACAAAGTTGTCTGCCATGTTTTAGTGTTTGTTTTTGATGGCGTTTTACTTAATTTCTTCTGCTGACATATCGAAAAGCCTAGGCAGATTGCACATACGCCCCGTACATTTATCTTTCACTGTGACTGGTCAAGCAATGCGAAGTTGTAGGCGGAAATCAGTCAGTCACACTGTCATTTTGTTAAAATCCAAAGTCTACTGATGGTAAGACAAAATGAAAGAAGGGCGAGTAAATAACAGGAAAAGACAACAAAAGAGGGCATATTTGTGCACGCCACGCCCCTTTCACTTTCGCTTTCACTTTTACTTTGCTACGCTCGTTTAATGCGAAACAATCATTTTTCTGTGCATGCTTCGGGCTTTATAAAATATTCATTTCATTTCTTTTTTTGAGCTTGTTTACTTGCTTATTTTTCTTCAGTTATCAGATTTTTTTCTGCTAGTTTAGCAATTTTAAAGAGGAACACAACATTTTTGTACCATTTTTCTTTTCGCCTCTTTACGCTTTCAGTCACATTTATGTGTGTCGCCATCGCCAGATGGAAATCAGTGCGAAAATCATTTGGCAACCATTATGTATGATATATGCGCTAATCTGATAAGCATACAGTTAAATATATCAACTACACCGGCACTCCAAATACAGTTGTAAGGCACAAGAATCACAGCAAGGCGTAGTAAAAGGGAAGACACACACAAAAGCAACAAATGCCAAAGGCAACAGTGAAATGTTTTAATTTGAGTGAGGTGGGAGAGTCACACGAAATTCTTACTTGAAAGACATTTTGAATACAGTTCCTATTATTTATTTATTTTTTTAAAAGTTTATTTCTGTCAAGTATTACAGAGCGATAAGTGTATTAGACTGTCTGCGTGTGTGTGTGAGTCAAAGCGGAAATGCGCGCGCTGCCGCCTAACACGCAAGCTAAGCAAAGCTAGGCCAACATTGAAGCCGACGGAACGTCATTCAGACAGACACGATAGTGTATGGCAAGCAGTCGCATATATACTAAAAACGAAATGCACGCGAGCGTGTGAAAAAGGTTGCTGCGCGCAATTGAGTGTGAAAAAATCGCGAGGGCGTCGGCTGTGGCGTTAAACAAGCGTAACTTTTACTCTTCTTCTTCTGCTACGGCTTCTGCTTCTTTATCGTTGTCATCGTCATCATGATGCGCGTCAAAGGTGGCGAAGCAAAGTCACAAAGACCAAAAGGTATAAAAGATGGCGTGCACCAATCTGGGCGACTGATGAACTACAAACATGTTAAATGTGCGTAGACGTGTTTATACTCGCGGTCAAAGAGCGCATCGAAAGAGCGCGTCGTCAATCGGCCTGAACGAATGAAAGAAAAAGTTAACAAGAGCTCAGCGGCAATGTTACGGTAACACGTTGATTTCATCATCATTGATGATGATGATGGCATGCTGAACGCACTGTCAACGTTGCTTGTTATGCCACGTGAGTGCTTTTATTGTAAAAGCCTCTGACCCCGATTGGAGTGTTTGTGTGTGCGTGTGTGATATGTGTAAGCCGCTTTGGCAACTTTGTCACCAAAACGGTAGGTGTATGTGTGGGAAACGTTTTCACCTGGGCTTAACCCCACTGAGGCCCACACACAAACCTCAGCTGGCTGCCGCACAAGTGCGATATTTGCTGTTGGCAATGCAACAATAAAAAATATTACTCACACAAACACAAATACTCTCAGCCAAGCAACAACAAATAAAAAAAAATATTTTCAATGATTTGCTTTTGTTACATAGCGTCACCCACCAATATGACTCTTTGCTCCTGCTACCACGGCAATGTTCGCTTGTAATATGCTTTTGATTTGCCGAAATTCCATTTTTCACAATTTAATGCGCATTTCGAAACGTGCTCCGACGCACTCAAACTGCTCTCAATACAACTCAACTCAACTCAACTCAATTCAAGTGCGTCATCACTGGCGCCTACTACGGCGACAATACCATCTATCATTACATTTGTCACGTGTTGGGCAACGTGATTCCATTTTTGCGTCACCAATAAAAGGTGTCACATTGCAGCGCATACAATCGCCCCATACTCACCCTCATTGACACACTATAAACTCTGACTTTGTGTGTTTATTTGTGTCTATGCTTTATATCTTTATATGGTTCATCATTGGCACCATTGACATAACCTCCAATTTTATTTCCATATATTCATGCGAGTTTCTTTTATTCTTTTTGTTCTACTCGCTGCTCTTGCTTCACATTGATTTATCCACAACTAATTTTGTTTTGAATTATGAGCCACTCATGGATTTGATTGTCCAATAAAGTTGAGTGCGAGTCTGGCTAAAAGTTCTCAGGGGCAAGTTTAGTCTGTCATAAAAGTTTGTTGATTCAATACTTCTACCACCACTGGCGATATACTCCATATAAAGCAGTCGTCGATAATTGGCATCGTTAAAAATTTAAACTTATTTATAAATTAAACTTATTCAACAAACATTCTATTCTCTAGATGTAAATTTAATTCAGCGGATCCCAACTGAAGTTTTGGATTGAGTAGGCCAGACCACAACACGTGACTTTTAAATTTGTTGGTTTCAAATTTGCCAATACAATTGACTACTGTAATTGCTGTAACCCGAATTGAATTTATTACACCCCAATTCAGAACCATCTAGCTTGAGAGTTCGTTGTTGTAGTTTGTTTTGTTCTTAATATAATTCAACAAGTATGATTGTGTATTACATTGAAACCCATTTCATGTGCCACCGAATTCAATCCACATACATCTTAGTTCCTAAAACTGAATCTTCGATCCCACAGCTTGGCAGATATGAGTGTGATAACTTCAGTATCCATTTAATTAACACACGATTAAGTTGAATCTAAGTGCACAAATGTGTATATAAATCCTTTATCTATTTTTATGATGTTGTACAGTAGATCAGTTAATGAAAAAGCATTTGGAAGAAAATACAAAAGCTGAAAAAAAATGTTTCCACTTTAATTTACGCATAATTGCTTTATTTGGTGACCATATTTTTACCCCTCGATTCTTTCAATACACCAATTACTTCACTTTACTAACGCCTGGCCTAGGTACAATCAATAACCTCCATTGTGTTGCTATCAGTGATGCTTAATATAATTTAAGTGATGCCAAATTTAGCCCCCCCATGAATACATTCAAATTATCGCGACTTCTTGCAATGTCAAATGATTGCATCAAATAACTGAATTTCTCTATTTCAATGAGAACACTCTCAGCGGCTTTAATTACCATTGATATATAGGTCTGATTGACGAATAGATGTCTCGCAAACCACATGAGAATTTCAGAAAGCGCCTGCAATTATGCAATATTTCAACGCAAATCAACGGCCAGACCGCACCGCACTTGACGCCAATAAAGCAACGAACGCCACAACGAACTTTACAAATGTAAATTTTTGTTGTAAAAACGGTAATATATATATGTAAGTACATACAATATATATTGCTACCACAAGAAAATTCAAACTTTCAAGCAAAAAATCCGAGTTCAAAGTGATTGAGTGAATGATTGGCGTGCGCCAAATTGCAAAAGTCATCGGTCGAAGTGCACTAAAATTGCGTTAAAATATTGATTAAACTAAAGTTACGCTTACATCAATTTGAAGTGTTTCTTGGCACACGAACAAAACAGAAAGTAAGAAAAAGTTGATTTTTATGCCACAAAAGATTCTAGCGCATAAAGTGGAAACAGTTTTGAACCAAAACTGAAAACTTTTGCACACCTCAATTTTCGCTTTGCTGCAGTGACGACTGCCTGTTACAAAATACGCTTCTTGGCGGTGCCTTTCATGGCATACAAATATGTGCACTACATACTTACGCTGTCTGCCACATCACCTATGTTGCAAGCTTTTACGGGCCGGTTTAAGACGCCTGACATGTATTTCTGTCTGTCTCTGTCTGTCTGCGGTTGAGGTGTTGCTTGGTTTGCTGTAAACAATTCGGCAGCATCATTGTTACGGCCAAATGGGCGTATGGGCGCGTATAGCATAAAATGCCACATACTCGATCTAACAAATTAGCGGTTCGCTGTTTGGTTGTGCAGCAACGCAATGAGACGTTGTGATGAAGTGAGATGAAGTAAGTTCGGGCACAGTGAAGCCATGTAAAGTGAAGCGAAAACCAACCAATTTGAAGCATTCCCAACTGCAAGCTCGGAGTTACAACAAAGTTGTTGTTGGTTGTTGCTGTTGTTGCTGTCATGTCAAAAGTGCACTTCATGAATATTTCACATGCAATCACATTGTTTTTCGCTAAACTTTCAAGATTGTTTTAACAATGTTCTTGTGTATGTGCGAGTGAGTGTGTATATGTATCTGAGCTTCAACTCTACATGGAAACTTAGCCTGACAGCAACAAACTTTGGTTTTCCGCTCAATTTTGGCAAAGTACGCGACATTCTACACTATTCAGCTGTGTGTGTGTGTGTGTGTGTGTGTGTATGTGTATGTGTCTCTCTGTGTTTGTTGATGTGTTCGAAAGTAATCCTTGATTTCATTACGTTGCATTTTGTGCTCCATTTTGGTGTAGTTGACTGCGACCGCGTTAAGTTTCTCATTACTCTCGTTTTTCGCTATTTGTACTTCGTTTGGGCTTCGATTAGTTTACGTTTTGCCAAAATTGTAAAGCTGCACATAAATTTTATAAAACATACCTAGACTTCGACCTGGTTCGCGCAACAGAATTTATTGTCTCTTTGGTTAACAAAACGCACCCAAGAACTTGGTCCGTGATGTGCTTTTAGCATAAATACCATTTTTTGATACATTACGGTAATCGGTACGGTAGTCGTTGAACAACTTAATAGCAAAGTGTGTGCGTAACAGCGCCAAATTGATTATCATGGATTTTTTTTTTTTTTTTTTTATTTCCCATATGTCGTGTACATATGTCTTTATTTTTTATTAAGACTATTAGTACATGGTTTAAAAGTTATTTCTGGGTTGTAACTAATTTATGTGAGCAGATCACAAAAGTTTTTTATTTTTGTAAGGATGTAGGGGAAAAAATCAAAATAGTAACAAAAATAATATACATTTAAATTAAATTAATACAATTATAGAGCAAAATATAGTAAAGTAAACATAAATGTAATAAAAATATAAAATACAAAAATAAACACATTAAACAAAAGCAAAGAAAAAAAGTGGTATTGAGATATATATATATATAATTTCGAATTTATTCAACCAGATCCACTGGCCTTGTCCTCTGTAACCTGCGTCTGCATTGTAGTTCCTGTATTGGTAGTAGATTGACACCAACATTTGGGTGTTTGGTAAGCTTGGTCTGGTAGATACGACTTATTTTTGTAATCTCCTCTGTTACTGTTGGAATATTAAGATCACGATGCAGATCATTGTTAGTTATATACCACCCAGCCTTGGTGATCATGCGAATTATTTTTGATTGTTGTCTTTGTATTATGTCTGTATTTGATTTTTTGGCCGTTCCCCAGATTTGTGCTCCGTACGTCCAGATTGGTCTTATAATAGCTTTGTAGATCAGTATTTTGTTTTCTAATGTTAATTTTGATTTGAGCAGCCAATATAATTGACTAATCCTCAGCTTGATTTGATCCCGTTTTTTAAGTATATGGTATTTCCAGTTGAGTTTGTTATCAATATATAATCCTAGGTATTTGACTACGTTTTCAATTTTTACGTCAGCTCCGTCAATCTTTATACGAGGTGGTGTGAATTTAGTTTTAGTTGTATATATAACATGTACTGTTTTGGTATTATTTACTTTTATTTGCCACTTTTCAAACCACCTTAGGGTAGTATCCAGATGCTGTTGTAGTTTGGATGTTGCTATGTTTACTTGTCTATGTGCGCTAAGTATTATAGTGTCATCAGCAAATGTGGCTATCATTGAAGCGTCGTCATTTGGTGTTGGTATGTCCGCTGTAAAGATAGTGTATAATAACGGTCCTATCATGGATTTATTGAAAGAAACGTCGTCGGTTTACGGAAAATACTCAGGAAGAACTGGTACAACGAATTACCTGAAAACAGCCAAGGCTGCCTATTGCATTCAAAAATCAAGCTGAGTTGCGCGTACACAAAAAGCATGCAGCGAAGAGCTCAACATTCTTGTGCGTACTCAAACATTAACAACAGCAATAGAACATTGAAGAGGCAACAAACAACGAACCAACATATGAACATTTTTGTGCTTAGTCTTGCAGTGGCTTTGCAAAAAATTAATGTTTTAAAAAAAATGTTTTCCTTTAAAAACAATCTAAAAAGTAAGTATGATAGTGTCTTCTATAGCGCAAATGTGTTACTTTAAAATAACAATTTTAAAAATCTGTTCAGTAAGCTTGGCGCCAAAGCATTACATACAACTACCATATAATCAATTATATTATTATATTAAAGTATAAATGGGTACGGACGACATAAGCTATGATCCTGAGTCTAAAAATCATTATATTCAGTGGCATAAAAAGGGAAAACCACTAACCATATCTAAGTTTCCAATGTTGCCTGAATAAAAATGATGGGAATAAATTTTTTGGTCTCCAAAAAAAAAGTGCTTTTAATTTTCAAGTAAATGAAAATACTACGATAACCCGAAAGTAGTTACATAGTAAAAACGTGATAAAATGTTAAGATAACTGATAAAGAAAGATTCCCATAATTATTAAACAAGGCGTTTGTAGGCTCTGGGCTTCATTACTTGTATTCAACCAAATTGAATTGGAGTTTGGGTTATAGTTATAGTTACTCTATGCAGTGTCATACACAGTTACTGAAGGAATTACGCCGAAAATTTAAAAATTGTTTAGACTTTAAAAATATATGTAGGAGTGGTCAATTGTAGTTGCGGCCACATGTTCCGCTGTAGACACAACTCATTTTAACGTGCTCAGCAAACTAATGCAAGTTGGAAAAGCTCATTCCAACCGCAAATAAATTATTACGTGCTAAAGAAGAAGGTGAACACGAAGCACTTTCCGCTTGTTGTGCACATGTTTCTCATACTTTCTTAATATTCCTTCAACTTCAGCGGCGGCTATCACTTTTCTTTCCACTGCCACTATATCTTGTGCGCAGCACTAATGTGTCTGCTTTGCTTCGCTTGCTTTACTTTGTCGGATTTAAAGTTGGCAATGCTTACTGGTTTGTTTTCCAACTTAACGCTGCATTTAATGATGTTTTTTTTTTTGTTTGGGAAATTTTCTACGTAATTTCAGTGTATATTTTTGCCACGAATATCTTATCGCCATCTTCTACTCACTCGTTTTTCACGTCGCGCCCCTCACTACTCATCACTTGGCAAATATTTATAAAAAAAAAACTTTTTAAAATGCGCTGAAGGAGTTGACCTCCTTTCATTACTTTAAGTTACGCTCTGCTTTACTAGTTATTTTATTATATTTTTTTTTTCACTTGAGTGAACTACTACTCAAAAGTATGCAACACTTTTTTCAAATGTAATTTCTCATTTTATGCGCTTTGCGTGCTGAAATTTGTTCTATTTGATGTGAAACTTTTTTCTCTTCCTTCTTTTACCTCAAAACTTATTTAAATTTTATGAAGGTCAGCATAGCGCTCAATAAAAACTCGTTCTTTTGGATAATTTTGTGGCTGAACCCGAATTGAATGTAGGTGTCAAAGTATCTGTCTGTGTGTATGTATGCATTAGGAAACTTTTCCCATTCAAACGGGTGCAACTTTAATGGAAAAACTTTGCATTTGAAACCGCAAAAAATTCACACAAAACTCTATGCATTTTACATGAGCATCGACACGTTTAAGATTTGTGGCGTTGAACATATGTATAACAGTTCATTGTCAGAATTTGTTAAAGAAATTGATTAGCAGCCTGCAGTTTTCAAAAAGTTTCGACAGAAACCGAAAAAAAAAATATCGTCAACTCTATTTAATATTATTTTGTTATTATCACCATCAAAGCTTCAATTGACAACAGAGCGCAGGCACGTGTTGACAGGCTGTCGAGCCTTGCGATGATATCGTCACAAACACAAGCGCAAGCACACAATCACGCAGCATAGCACAAAGACGAGAATAAAGAAATGGAAACATAGAACACATAAATAAATAAATAAAAGGCAATCAGAATAGCACCAAATAGAAATGACACAAACGACAATGCAAGAAATCGTATTTGCACAAAAAAAAAATAAATAAACATAAAAAAAAAAATAAAAACAAGAAGACAAAAAAGCCACGTACTCGAAAAAAATGTGACATGACAGAAAACAAAGCGAAAATAAATTCGACGCAGAGTGTTCTTGTAGCTAAATAAACAATGAAAACGCAAAAAAGCAAAACGAAGGGAAAAGAGAAAGCAAATAATAAGAAAAAATCGACACGAGATAATACCGGAAATGTCGAACACACGGGTCAGGGTCAGCTTGGTTGTTCGGTGGCATTATATAGCATAAAAGCCATGGCACAGATACAAATCATGCTATTTTTTTTTAGTTTTTCGTTTATTTTTGTTTTTTGTGTGACGTTTTTCGCCATGTTGAGCATGTCAACGTTTTCGATAAAGACAACATTTGACACTTCATTATTGTGCCCGCAGCAATGGCAAACAGCAGCGAAGTCAACATAATCGAATCAATTCAATTTCGAGGCCTGCACAGCACGCACTGCTCTCTGTCCAATGACATTTTCTGACGTGTTGTCGGCATTTGGTCGAACATTTGTACAGCCTGGCAGAACAAGGATACAGAAAATAAACAAACAAATAAAAAAAAACAAAAAAAGGAAAAAAAATATAACGCAGGCATTAGAACAGAGAACGGAATACTTGGCCTGTTGACTTATTTGCTTAAAGACATTAAATTATTTGCTTGTGCTTGTTGAATTTGCTTTGCTGCTGCTTTGCACACATTTTTCCCATTTTTTCTTTTCTATTTTTCTGTTTAACACTTGACTTGTATTACCGGAAATGTTGATTTCCGAATGGTTTTGATGCGCTGCTTAAATTAAAGTCTTCAAAAAAATCTTTTTTAGGTTTCCATGTCCATATACCCACAAGCAAACCATATATTTGTGGTTAAGTAACTTATCCACAAATGCATAATTATTATTTTCTAATTACGTGAATTCGATAAATATTTAAATAGTTTGTCGCAGAAGGTTTCCTTTTGTAACACATGCATTATGCATGAGCAGAGTCGTGTTGATGACACACACATATACACATACAAATACGCACAAGCAATGAAACCGAATTGAATTAATTCAAACCACATATGTCATTCATCGACACACAAACACACAGTCAAGCATAACAAAAACAATGAATATGGATTAGACAATGAAATCAAGTGCAATTTTCTCAAGCTCCCTAAAAGTAGGCTTTAATATTTTAGTACATTTTAACACTTTTCAAATTGAGCTTTGGTCTATCGTCTTTTGGAATTTGTTGGATCAATTTAGTGAAGCTTTT
Organism: Cacoxenus indagator; assembly: GCA_035041755.1. Classification (NCBI taxonomy): domain Eukaryota; kingdom Metazoa; phylum Arthropoda; class Insecta; order Diptera; family Drosophilidae; genus Cacoxenus; species Cacoxenus indagator. The sequence goes on along the minus strand of JAWNKX010000682.1, from coordinate 5,297,629 downwards.
TGACAACAAACACATACACACACACATGCATAGGCATTGGCATTATAAATTGATAGGAAAATCAACAGGAAATGAAATCGATTTCTCCGCTCGAAATTGACAAATTTTCATTAGTTGCGTGTAAGGCAATAAACTAAATGAACTTTGCAATTTCCATTGGCAAATAGCCTTAAATGCACTAAACCAATTAGTCACATACGCACACACTAACACACATCAGCTTATAAAGACTTTTATCTATGCAATGACAAAAGGCAATAAAAGGAATGTTTATTTTCCAAAATTGATGACATCTAATTGAACTTCAAGATAACGCATTCAACAATAATATTTTGAGTGTATTAGGTTGTGAAATTAATGCGTAGTAATGCACCAGTTTAAGCTTGTGTTTCCTGTTGCATTTCTTTGTTGCGGAATTTCCTCACATTCTAACATATTCGTTTTTCACTTCTTCTTTTGCAGCATCGGCCAACGGAGTTTTAAGCAAACATGAACCGATGTTTATATCACGTTCCGAGACATTTAAGTTTGTTGCTGGCGAGACAATTGTCCTGCCATGTGAAGTTGCCAATACTGGTAAGCTAAAACAACATTATAAAGATATGACGATATACAATTACTATATGATAAAATATGATATGATATGAAATGATATCATATTATATGGTGAGATGAAATAAGATATGCTAGGAGAATACAAGAAGAACAAGACGAGTATAAAACTGTGTTCACCTTCCACCAAATACCTTCGTTAAAATATACAATGCCATCGAACGTCTATACAGTCAAACTTCCCTGTAGCGAATCCTCACGGGACCAAAATCACTCCGTTATATGGAAAACCCATTATACAGAAATGTTGTGTACTTGAAATCACGTGTACTCAAAAAAACTGGGTACTTGACATCAATTCGTAATAGAGAGAGCCTCGTTATATAGAAGTTCGTTTTACGGAAGTTCCACTGCATTCCTAAATGGCAAATATGTATCTATTGTTGTATCCCATGATTTATTTCCTTGAAACGGATATGTTTTTCTCAACTTCCAAATTGTTACTCGTAGATTAAGCTTATGAGTCCCATATGAGCTCTAAAAAACACAACACTTAACATCAAGAAATTGAACTGCATATGGCCTAGATATCGCAAGTCATATCTATACAAAAGTATAACAAGATGTTACAGTTAAGGGATAAATAAGTAAATAAGACGCATCGAAGTAAATTCACCCATCTCACTCCAAAACAAATATTCAACATAAGAAAGACTGTATATATTTATAGAGATATCAATCGTAATTGATTACTCTTTCAGCTCTGGAAAATTAGTATTCAGTAATTCGGTTAAAGGTACAAAGTTATATTTTTTTTGGAATAATCCTTTCTCTCCTATAACAGTGTCCATATGTATTGCTCTACAGTTCTTGAACACCTATATAGAAAATATTTCTGTCCAGTTTATAATTTGCAAAGAATAAATTCAGGTAGCATTGGTTTCGTAAGTTACTCGGACTGGAATTAGTTGTACTAACTCATACTCGTACATATAAAGCTCTCAGTACAATAGTTTTCAAAGACGACACTTAAATATAATACTCAAAGCTTACAAAGAATCCACCGCAGATTTTTTCAAGTGTGGGAGCATTGAATAACCGGATCATGTTGTCGGTGAGAAATGACATTTTCTTATTTTCCACATAAACACTTGAGCACAAAATGATACTTTTTTGTGGCATTTTCCACTGCGAATAATTTTTCTCTTCATTTGTTCGCTGCTGTTGTCGTGGCCGTAGCTGTGGTTCTCTCTTGAAACTGACCGCATAAATTTGAAACGGCAAAAAAAAAAAAATAACCCCAACGCCAACAACAAACATAACAGCAGCAGAAATATTTATGTGACGTTCCATCATAATACAGAGTGCCTAACTCAGACTACGCAAAAGCAAAGTAGTTGAAGAAAACGGGAAATGAAAAAAGCCCTAAATATCAAATGAAATTACTAAAACCGCAAAAAGGCAGAAGTGGAATGGTGCTGTAGGAGCGAGTGACACGAGCAATGGAAGATGTGCCTAGCCAGTGGTGGTATGCTAAAAGCAGTTCTCGACATTTTTCTTGGCTCCTTTTTTCATCGTACACTTTTCAATTTTAATGCGGTCATGTGGACAGGATTATATGTACATAACTAGGAAACAGCAGCATAACGAGAAAAAAATAACATTTTGAGGGAGACAGAAATAGTAGCAGAGAGTGTAGTTTGATAACTTTAAATCGAGACTTGTCTTGAGTAAGCAACATATATATATAAAAGCATCCACTTTTGTGTATATTCATATAGCTTCCGCTTGTGCTGAAGGACAAAGAATTTAATTTGTGTAATTCATGTTTTTTCGAAGCTAACAATATGCAGAGTTTTGTGCAACAAAGTCATTGTGCTTTGAAGCGCTAAAGCATTGTCAGTGAAGCATAACAACAGTAATGAAATTATTATATTTGATGCAGGACATTGAAGTAGCTGCGGAATGATAAGACTTGCTTATCATTAAAACCAACAAAAAATGCAAGAAAACTGTTAAGATTTAAATCTTTAATAAGGATAGAAATTATACATAAACGCACGCAATAACAACTTAGTTTGAGCGCTAATATCAGTGAATTAGTTTTTAATATAAAGTGGATTATAGAGCGCTGGACTAGCTCAAATAAATAGTTGCATTGCTGAAGAAAACGTTTCTGGCAGTTTTTCACTGAATTGTTGGTCATATAGTAGCACTATTAATGGCAGTTCATTGGGGTACAACACCGAAATACTCACAGCGCATATAGCTAAAACGACTAAGTGCAGTATGTTGAAAATTTCGAGTACTTTTGTAGAGTAACCGACGTAAGCATTATCCTTACCGCAAATTGCAGTGAAAGTACTCAATATTTTCCATTTCGTATTCTTTCTCAGCTACTTTAGCATATTTTAGAGAGCCTACTCAGCTTTCCACAGAAAAAGGGCGAACGGAAATGATTTTAATAATGTCCATATTATTGACAGTTTTGTCTTTTTCCTTTTTGGAACTGGGGTGCAGTTCCAAAAACTGACGATCAATTGAATGGGTATACAGTTTGTGATTGTAGCTACACATCTATTATCTACATCCAAAATTTAAATACACCACTCGATAGCTAAAGGATCAAAGAATTTATTAGCTTCATTGCGAACTTTGTTACATTTCGGGTGGGGGAGGCAGAAGCGTCGCCATTTTTAATTTCTTTCTTAATTTCTCAATAGATATTAATGGTACGTTTGCTTGTTGTTGTTATTCTTTTTGATTCGCTGCTCTCATAGTTTCATTTGTTTTGTCTGGGCGACTGTGAAAAGTTCGTGTCTGATCAAAACTGATTATTTATAATACCCATCCACACACCCCTTTTTAATTTTTTTGTTATTGCTAAACACAACGATTTTTCGAGTCTCTTAAGATAGGTTATTGTTTCAGTTATATCTGCTTCATTTTATCGTACCATCAAAATTTATCTTTATGTTTTGAAACAGAAAAATCCCTTATTAGAAAGTGAATTTTGGTATAGCGTTACCATAGCGTAATAGTTATTTGCCGCATTTGTGAAAGCAGCTGTTATATTTAATTTCACTGAAATATGTATTCCATGCTGAAAATTGAATCACTTAGTAACCATGAAATATTTCATGCATGACACTCAAAGATTAGAAAAGAGCTTGAATAAAATCATAGTATTAATAGGCTTCTAAAAATCATAAAAAAGCCTAACCAATATGAAGCCACGCCTGAGTGAGTTCATTAAAATGCGCGTACGTTATTCAAATTTTTACGATCATGAATATTTTGGTTTTTGGTTATTTAATTTTCATGCAAACAGAGAAGCGTTGAATAAACAAATTTTCTTTAATAACGAAAAAAAACCAAAAAAGTCATTAAAATAAAAGAAAACCTTTCATGAATATGTGTGCGATTATGCGATAATGGCAATGCCAGAAAACAGCCACGAAAATAAAAACAATGAATATAAAGATTATGATTATGAATCAAGCGCCTCTCTTTTTATGACAGATTTTGTTTGCTTAATTTGCAATTTAAGCGTGCAAAGCCATTTGAAAGGCTTTGGTTACCTGCTGGGAGTGACATTGAAGGCTTCCATGGTGTATGCTTTCTTTGATTTCCCGTTTTTAAGTGTAAAAGTATCATAAAGTTTGAAAAAATAATTAATAGCATTTATTTTAAGGCCAACATTAAAGTACAGAAAGATGGTAGCCGGATGTCAGATGAGTATGCCGGAAGTACGTTCTCGAAATGTATGCGAATTTCCATTTCGACGTTTTATTGTTATTAAGGCCTCATAAAATCGAAAGAAATCACTTGAAAATAAACAAATACAAGTACATAGACAACTGTATTGTTATTCTGGTGCGTCGATGGTGGATGAGTGAAGCAGAAGGCGTATCAACATATTTGCATATTATATGAGAAAAATGTTTGGCTCGCAGCAAAGGCAAGAAAAGTGAAACAATTTTCGTACATAAAAGAAATTTAATGAATCTGTGTATGTGTATGTCTTATACAAAATCATATACATATGTATATTTTATTCTATAGTAAAGTATATTCGACTTTCATCTGACAATAAGTCTCCGATATTTTAGTTTACTCAACATTGTTGACATAAAATGTATTCAACTTTGAAATGTTTTGTTTTTATGCAAAAATCCTTCTTCTCTCTATCTCTCTGTCGATTTTTTTTTATTTTGTTCAATATTATTGTAATATTATATTATTATGTAATATTATTGTGTTGCTTGGCCTCATAAGTTAGTCACAAAATCTTTAAAACAATGAATGAACCATGACGAGGTGAGTTGCTCGAGACATACCCATCTGACCACCCATTCATATGCACTATGGGCAATTTGACCACTTTCGATGCCGAGAAACCATTTTTCAAAAGTGTTCAAAATAATATATCCCACAGTCATTGTATTGGCAAAACATTCAAGCATAGCGTTGCATACCAGAAATGCTAATTAAATGCAGTCCTGCCCAAATAATAGCTTCCAAGCACAACTGTTTTTGGAAGAAGGAAAGAAGATTTTAAAAGTCAGTTTTTTGTAAATAAAATATAAAGGTTCAACAAAGCGAACTTGTTTGTTATATAGAAAAAAGCAATGGGTCGAATTGAATGAGAAGGTACGAGTTCCAAATGTTTTAAAACGGGTTCAAGCAGCGGTACAGGTGATTCGTATTTGGCAGACAATTTTGTTTTAACGCAAGAAACCATACCGGAAAATCTTACTTGATGCCACAAGAATTGGTTCAATTTCCCATAGTGATATGATGTAATAAGCATGCAAGTCTCTCAGTACATTTTTTATACGCTTCGCACCAGCTGCTTGCCACCTCCTTCGGGGTAATCCTTATATGAACTCGATCAGACTAGTTTTTACTTTGTTGGTAAGATAAAAAATATTATTCACTGGAAACCTTTTTCTCTGCTCCATCTATTAAGCTAACTGAAATGTGTATTAACTAAGGACTGATACAATAGATATTTGTTAGAAGTTGAGACAGAATAAAAGTTTCGATAAAAACACCACGTTATAACACAGGTTGTAAGCTGGACACAAGATATCAAATGGATCATGTTGCAGATAAGTAGTTTTGTAGGATTCAACAAATTTTGGAATATATCCTCGTGTAACCCGAGAAAGTACATTAAAATTTATGCTACTAAGTAGAAGAGGAGAATAGTTACTGCCAACAATTAAATTATGCAAAAGCATTACACCGGAAGTCGTTCTACGAGTGGACAATGTAGGTAGTTGGATAAGCATTAGGCCACATCGATAGGATGAAAGGTGGATGTGAGGATCCCAATGTAAATTACACAGTGCAAAGAGTAAGAATTGCTTTTGAACTGATTCTAGGTAATCACTGTATTTTCTAAACTGGGGGTCCCATACACAGGATGAATGAATAAAATAATATAAAATAAAATAACTAAGAATGTGAACAGTAGTTTAGTAGTGTAGGGATCATTAAACTCTTTAGACCAAAGTTTAATGAATCCTAGTACGCATCTGGCCTTATTATTATTATTATTATTATTGTAGCTTAGAATTAATCCTAAATTACAATACTTTTATAGCCAGAGCAACAAAGGCCTTCAGGCTGTCTGGCCTTATTGATAGATGAATTGATATACAAACCTTGGATATTCAAGCAAATTGGAGTGACTTTAGGAAGCCCTATGTTCTCTAGAGGAGTGAACAAGGAAATAAAAATAAAAAAACCAAGATTGAATTTTATGCATATCTTATTTGAGAAAGGTAGTCATGAATCATAAAACAGATTCTGCAACTATTAAACTGTATAGCCTGGAACTCATGTATAACCTTTAAATTCTTATTTGAAAGCTCGGATCTTTTCATACTGAATCATATTGCTTTACTTTATTAAATTTATAGCAGTTCTACTTAATTTAATTTCACATTATCTTTTATTTTCATTTATCCTTTGTTTCTTTTAATTTAATTCTTTTTTAGTGTTATATGTCATCAAATATTTACTTTACATTTGCTTTGTATCAATAAACATGCTTCTTGCTTTGCTTTAACTGCAACTTTGAGAAAGCCTTGACTTCACACAAATTCTACGTAATCCTTGGCAGTACTTTGAGTAAATGTTATTAAATTATTTATTATGCGACATGTTTTTCTTGGGCTTACTTTGCTTTGCTATGCTGTGCTGTGCTGTGCTACATACAAACTTTTCACTTTCTATTTACCCTTCAAAATCGTATGTGCGGAAAGCTGTTAAATGTGAAAGTGTGTGGCTTATTTGTATTGGTATTTGCATATTTATTTTTTGTGGCTTTTATCATTTTGTCTGTTGTTTAGTCATAACAAAATATTTATGCTGCTACTGATTTCATGTGGTTTTATTAGCTTAACTGGCTTTGGGCATAGAATTAAAAAAATTTCAAACAAATATATGAAAAATAAATATTCGGAAATATTTGTGATCTTTGCCATTTATTTTAGATATGTTTGTAATTTTAGAAATTCTTATTTGTTTCTTAGTTAAATGTAGAAGAGGGGGCAATTTTTATTACGTGGTATATATTATTTACTATAATCAGTGAACTTGCAAGCAGCAAAGTTGGAAATTTAAAATAAAATATCACATTATAAGATACAAAACATCACAATAGTGTATAATTCAGTGATCTGATAAGGAGATGTACTGTGTGGTCCTTACCGTGTGTGGTGCACTTCCAACAGTGGAGAGTATTTAGTTCTGAACCTAACAATCTGACTCTTTATCACTGAGTTCTGCTAGTTACAATTGATGACTGACAACTTTTAAAGCACTTTCAATAGCTGTAACCATATATCCATATCGGCTTCAAGATACACTTAGATATATGAACACTAGCAGCTGAGCTTAAATTTCGTTTTGAGGAACAATTGTGAAAAGTGAGTATAAAAACAATGAACAATTCTTGCAACTTTCCACATTTGGTCAAACATTTTATTGTTTGTGGTTGGCAGCAATTTAATGTCATGAACAGCATGCAAGCGTATAAAAATGTGGTCAGATATACACAAACAGACAAATACTCCATTAGACTTTGATGAACCGCTTGAAATCGTTACTCAAAACCGGAAATAAAGCAAAGCTTTAAACTTCACCACATGTTGAGTTACGTGCTGCAAACATGTGCCACAATAGTAGCAACAACAATAATAACAATTAGAATAACTTTCAACTGCATACGCCATTTTGTAACAAATTTAACTTTTCCGTAAATACTTTTGTGCATAATAAAATGCATGCTGGGTTAAGTTGAGTTGAAATTAGTTTAGTTGAGTGTGCTCGATCCATAGAACCGACTGAGGCATTCAAGGGTATAAGATAAAATGCAGATAAAGCGCTTTGTATGCTTATGGCTAAGCCGCAACATCGTTTATCTTCATAGGTCATCATTATCATCATCAACTTCGTCATCGTCATAGTCATCGTCATAGCCATTGTCTTCCCCATCACCATGATGACTACTATGCCCCATATCGCATATCCCTTAACCATATCCATAGCCAACGCCATCCCTATCATCATCATCTGCCTCTTATATTATTGGCCTTTCCGACATGCAATAAATTGCGCACACACAAACAACATATATACAAGTTCATGTATGTCCGTATGTCTGTGCATACACACTGCGAGAAATTATTGTACGGCTCTGGTTTTGCTACTAATAAGTGAGCTTAAACAATATTGCGCATACGCATCGTGTGCCAAGTCAACAGAAAACGTTTAACAAACTGACCAAATGAGACCGACATATTTGAATTGGAATGTGTACTCGTATGTGTATATGTGCCGCTCTGTATATTCGTCTTTGTGTCTGTTACGAAGTGCAGAAGGCTAAAAGTTGGTTTAAGCTCAAACAAAAGCCAAAACAATTGCGTCCTAAGCCCACTTGTCCATGCCTTGGTCATGTTCGTGTCGTGTTTGTTTGCCTGTCCTTGTGCTTGTGTGTGTGTGTGTGTGTGTGTGTGCTGTTTCGGCGCTGCTTCTTTGAAGGGCTTTTACATAGTTACCGCCTTAACGCGAGTGTTTGTGTTTGTTAGCTGTGTATGTGTGTTCCTTTGTTTATTTCTTTCGATTTAGTTTTAGAATGCTTTAACCGGAAATTGAGGCGTGTTGCTCTCGCCTTATTTTAAGTACTTTGTTCTTACTTTAGTTAACAATTTATTTAGTTTGCCAACACACATACATACACATACACATAGTTTCTCAGCAGGATGCACTGCAGTTATTTATATATGCTCGTGAATTATTTCAGCTCCTTGCTTTATATTTGGTTGGACTATGTTTGTGCGGCTGTGCATTAGCTGCGGCTGCACTAAAGTAAAAACATAAAATATTCACCACTCAACTACTCACCACAAACCGTAACCGTAACCAAGTCAAGACAACACAACACAGTACACAACACAACAACCCTTAACCACACACAGGCTAGCCAAGTCTCTGTAGCTGCAAAATTGGCTTGTCCTTTGTTAAACCATTCACTCCACACACACTTATTCACATCCGCATCCGGCAACGCATCCGTAACTCGCAATCCAACGCATTTTCCTCATGCAAAAGTTTACATGCAAGTAGCATCGTAAAAATGCACTTCAAATATTTTACGTTTTATTAATTTCCTGTCTCATCTTAACATTGCTCGCCGTCACAGCGCAACCTCACAACTCGATTCTTGTACCATATTGAATTTTCTAAGCCATTTCGTTGCAATTATTTTCTGATGCTTTTGTGTACGGCTTCAACTCATATTCTCTCGTTTGCTTTCATTTATTCATAAATTTTCTTTAAAAAAAAAATAATAATAATAATGTGAAAAGAGCTACAGAAGCGCATAATTCAACAATGCTCTCGCATCTCATCGGTTTTATTGCACAACCGCTTGCCGATTGAATTACAATGCTTTTCTATGAAAATTTGAAATTATTTCATTTATTTCAATTTTTTTTTGCAATAAAATAATATTATTGCACAACAAAATGTATTTTGGTGCTGTTTTGTAATATTATACTTCGCCAAAAATGGAGCTAATTTGGTATTGCATTTTTATGTTATCAAATTTTTGGTGCATTAAGAATTAATTTCATTTTAATGGGTTTTTGTTGTAATAGAAAACCCAGCTAACTGAATCCAAATTATAATATTTGAAAACGGTTTTCTGCGGTTTATAGACAAAATATTGTTATTATAGGTAAATAGGTAAATGATACAATAATGTACTAGCAACCAAGGGCTTCGACTTTTATTGTTGCGCAATATATTAAAGTATATTATATTATATAACGCTTTGAATTTAGATAAAATATGAATTATTAAAGTGATTTCTGTTTATTACATATGTTATTTGCAATGGTAAAAAAGAATCAAGCAATATTAGCGGAGGTAAATTGTGCTGACACTCCAATGAGAATAGGTCATTTCAAGTTAAAGCTAAGCAAGAGATTACTTTTACCAGACATCAAGGTCTTTAATATAACAGACCGCTACCAACTTGATTTTGTTGAAATTATTGAAGATTACTTGGCAGAAGAAGCTTTTAACAACATTCAACTAGCACCGGGGGTTAGCAACGTTGCAACATTGCGACTCTAGTGGCTGATTGCAATTAAGCGAACTCTCTTTAGGCCTACGCATTTTATTAGTATGTTATGACGGAACTACCTATACATGTCGATAGGTACCATGGCTAAATAGCTGATTGCTTACGCAAGGCTAAACAGAATTGTTGGTTCTTACAATCGAAACAAAGTCGTAAAAAGAGTAGTTGGGCATCAGATCACGTTGACAGAACCAACTATCAACTAAATAGAAAACTGAAATGAAAAAGATAACTTGGTAAAAGGGTGAACTATAGAAAATAATGCACTATCAAAATTACGGGGAGTGAATATGAATATGCAACGAGTGCTATGGGTACATGCTATTCCATTGCGATCAACGCCTTTTAGTCATACACTGCTCATAGCAGAATATTGTTAATTGTGTGTGTCCTGCTGTCAATGCTCGGAGCGGACACTGACTGACACTGATTACTAAACGAGAGATGTTGTACGTCGAGGAATCTGGTAATGTCGAATTTCTTAGAGACTGTTGTATGCTCTTCAGCTATTATACAAGCTTGTCAACCTAGAATACTTCGTAGTTAACCAAAAGATAAACATTTTCTCTGATAAAACTGTCTGCTATCAGCTCACTAAACACTTCTTTCCACTTCAAACTGGTAAGGCGTGTCAGTGCATTACTCACGGCAGTCAGCGAAAGTTTCGAATTCACTTTGATAAAGGCTGCTAGGTCCAGATGGATATAAGCACTGCGAGCCTAAAAGTACAAGTACCTAGTGTTGAGGCTTTTAATATGATACTGACTCTTGAGGTAATTTTATTTTTTATTTTTTTTCTTTTCTTTTAAATTAAACGAAATTTTCTGTTCGCATGAATGAATAATAATCCTATTTATTTCGCTGAACTCATCTGCAATTGTTAGTTTCTCACAGAAAAAATGGTTGAATTGTTAGATTGGTCTGCTAAATTAAGATGAAGCCGTAGAGTATTTCCGTAGTCTTTTCAATGACTTTCTCATTCGTAATTAAAAAAAAACCCACTCAGCTACACAAGTCGTGCACCATTTCAAATATGCTAAATGTGACAGCAAATTAAATCGATGACAGGAAACCATTGAAATATATAAATGAGGCAGTGGTGACAGCTTGTCTGTGTGAGTATGGTATTTGTGTACCCATAGTACACAATTTCAATGAGTGCGCGCAATGAAAGGGAGTAAGAAAGGAAGGCAGGAAGGAAGGAAAGAAGAAAATGCGAGTAAAATTTTAAATTGCATATTTCGAACTTAATCAGAAGAAAGTGGCGCAGACGATGACATTATAGAATGAGTGTGAAGTGGGTTGGGCAGAGTATCATCGTTGGCGGCTACCCGACAGTCGATGAAATATCACACGCCATATGCGAGTAACAGGCACCTTTGCACACGTGAAATGTGGAACGTATTCAAATTGAATTGATTATGGCTCGGTAGTACAAGTAATAGGAGGGACTATCAAAGGCGGTATGTGTGGCATGCCAACAAAAGCGCGCACCTTGCGCAAAAAGCTTTCATCGAAAGCGACGACAACAGCGAATGTCGACTGTCGTCGTCATTGCACTCAGCTGCTACGAAATTATGCGCGACTTCTTTGCCAATTATTTTTGTCTATGAAACGGATTAGTTGCACTGCGGTTTTCAAAGCAACAGCAACGAATGCCAACGGGGCAGAGGCAATGGTAGAAAGGCAAACTAGCAGACTTTCAGGCGCCCATGCAACTATTGGCATGTGTGTTGTCACATGTGCAGTTTTATGTTGCGGTTGTCGTAGACGTCGTTGTCGGCGTTGTTGTTGTTGTTGTTTCAACTAATGCTGTTGAACTCGTTGCAAATAAATACGCTTTCTGAATGCGCATGTAAATGACTTCATAAGCATTTTATTACTGCAGACGTTATCAGCGCACAGGCAAATATGCACACATACACACACACACACGTACACAGGGATACATTGAAACCACAGTTACTTGCATAGGCAAATGCAAGCATACACACGTACACGCACGACACTAAGTCGCTTTCACTTCTCGCACTCGACGTTTGCCTTCGATGTCATTCATAATTTGCATTTGGTGGCTTTCAGATTTCGAACGAACACGACACAAGTCCCAAATCAAGTGTACTCGATTAATTTTAATTTTTTATTTTTATTTTCTTATTTTTATTTTTTATGTACCACGAAAGACGGCAATAATTGAAAAGTCAGGTTGTCAACGTGGAAATTCCTTCTTTTTTTCCTTTTAATTTTTAATGAATGCGCGCGTAGCGCTGAGTTTAATCAATGCATACATATTAACTTCCACATGCACGAGTAAATACACTTATATTCCGCTCTCCTGTCTTCGTGCCTGTTGGCTATACGCGACTGCTGTCAGCCTTAGTTAGCAGACAGCAGAAGTTCAGCAGTACACACATCAATTGGAAAATGATAAAAAAAAAGAAAGCATCCCAATTAATGACTTCCCTGAACACAAATAGCAGCATTTCAGGCGCAGTCACATACGTCTTTGCTTCTGTGTATATATATGACTACATATATATATGACTACCTCATTTCTTGCGCGCTAGTCCAAGAGCTATTCATCTTGGCTGTTTTGCTTATGCCTACGTGGCTTGCTTAGAGGTCCCACATATTATCCGTTATCGAGTGGGTGTTGACGAGTATCTGTTAATGCCTATATCTACAACTATATCTATGTGTGTCTGCATATGTTCATGTTTGCCTGCGGCTTTTAAAAGTCATTTCGACTCTTTTGCTCCGTGCTCTTAGCAGCTCTTGCAAAACCAATGATTGACTGAATCATTTGATTAGAGATTTTCCGTTGCATTCTACACAATTTCGATTTTTTTGTGTTTAAATGAATCGGTTAATTTAAAGTAGAGTTCTTCTTTACTCTACAAACTTTTGAAGAAGTCAATTCTATTTTTTCTCAATTTACTCTATTATTCAACTTGGCTTATCTCCTTTTTAGATCCGTATGTCGTCGCCTGGAAACGTGGCATTGCCATTTTGACCGCTGGCTCTGTGAAAGTGACACCCGATCCGCGCGTACGTCTAATCAATGGCTTTAATCTACAAATACGTGATGCTGTGCCACAGGATGCTGGCGATTATATTTGCCAAATTGCAACAATGGAACCACGCGAGATCACGCACACCGTTGAGATACTTGGTGAGTAAAGCTTTAAGTAGTTAACTTAGTGAGCATACAAATCCACAAAAAAGAAAATATAATAAAAAGAAGAAAAAAAACCAAATTTCAAAAAGAAATGCAAATTCAATAGCCACAAATTCAATACTCGAAGCACTCGAACGAACGATTGAATAAGCGTAAGCAACCTCATTCAAATGCAAATCAAATTCCAATCAAACCATAAAATCAACAAAGCGTGCGAACAACCCAACAAAAATCGAATAAAAAGCAACTCAAGTCCGAAAATATTTGTAGCTCAAAAAGGGCAAAGGCATCAGAGGAAATAGACGGCCAATGAATGCGTGTGAATCGCCCACAATGGTCCGCTTATTATTTATTGCTCATACTTTTAAGTGAAAATATATGCAGGCAGGCAACCGAAATCAATTGGGTATCTTCGTGCGCAACGTTGTCTTCTTCATTTGAACATTGTTTGGGGATTTGTGCACATTAAATTGGGTCTGCGTCTGGGTCTGAGCATTCCTTTCACGTTGGCGCATGGCATTAACACAAGTGAACCCAACCAAAGGCAGAACATAAATATGCAAAGCAACTCGCTTGCTTGAAGTGCAATGTAGTTAAGTCACAACATTCAAATAGTCTTTGGAATATATGAATCACATTTTCGAAAGCGCAAAATTTTCAATTCAAAATTTTTCGGCGCGCATCTTTACACCCTTTCAACAGCTACACACTCTCAACCAAAAATAATGTTTTGCTAGTTCGGTTTGATACTTGCTAACGAGCATGTTTTCAATTTTTCTTTTTTTTATTAATTTTCTCTTTTTTTACATATATATTTTGTATCTTTGAAGTCTAAATTCCCTAACCTCTCTCACATACCTATTTACCAACTCACCATCATTATCATCATCATCACTAGCTCTGTCTTGTCTTGTACGCCTTCCGCTTGTGCTTTGCTTCGTTACTAGCGCAGCTATAAAACTTCTAATCAGAATTGATGAATAATTTGCATATATTTCCCCAATGGCAACGTTTCCGTTTTTCTCTTATTTCAATACACACACACACACACTCACACAGTTGCACGTACATAGTCAAAAATATGAGGCAACGTGCGGCGCAAATAAGACGAACTCAATTCAACTCGCTTCAGCTCAACTCACCTCGACTCCTTTCGGTGCGTTTTTCCGCAACTCTGTTGCTGCAGGCGGCAACGAAACAAATGAAAATAAAAAAAAAATGAAATGCATTTTTAGCGCACCGTCTTTTGGGAATTTGCGTTTTTACTGCTTTCACTTACACACGCACAGAAGCATTTTGTGTGGCCTTTGTTCGGCGCTTACAAATAAAGATAAAATACCCAAAATCTCCAAAGTGGCGTTGAGCGCTTGTCGTACGACTTGAAGCGTCATTTGACGTTTGTGCGTTTGTTGGAAAATGCATAGCGAACGCTGTTGCCTCACAGCAGCTCAGTTCTACTTCAACAATTTGTGAATCAATTTATTGTTTTTAGTATTTGATATGCACATTTTATTGGCCATTTAAGTTGTACTTTGTCTAAAACTTTCACCAGCACGAATTTAAGTGTCTTCGGAGATGCATACTCTTTTTAATTTTAACGTTTCTCTTCTTTTTAATGCCAATAAACACCGCGATTTGGTAATCATTCAATGTAGTCATTCAATAAAGTTGCAGTATTTATTGTATTTAATTTTACTAATTTTAATGCTGCAAACTTCTGCAGAGTCATATCGTTCCTAAATCGGATGTGTGGTGTGAACACAACTTCGATCTGAAGCAATCTTTCAAATATTAACGCATCCCAACCGGTATCAGTTTTGAACCCAAAGGTTGTTTGTGGCGATATGTATTTATTTTTGATACATTTCATTTTACATTTTTCTTTTAATTTTATTTTATTTATTTTACAACTATTCACATTCTATGCCTTACATATTATACAATTATATGTTTTGAATAAGTTTATAGGGAATGTTATTTTGGTGGAAATCGGAATGAGGCGTTTGAGTTGTTGTACGAGGGGAAAGTTGAGAATCATTTGCGGCTTTATTGATTGGTATCATTTGGCTGTGTGCTGAAAAGCTAGTTTTTTAATAGTTATAAGAAAGTCTGTAAGGACTTTAGACGTTGGCACCCGCCACTTATTACCTCTGATGACACATGGCCACAAGATATATCTGCGCTGATGTATGCAATCGTTTGTGTCGTTTTATTGGCTTTTGTGAAGGATATATCATCCTTGTTAAGTAACCACGAGGGGAAATGTGTTTGCACGGCGTTTGGAGTTTGGAGCTTGGTGCGATCAGATTCCAACATGGAAAATACTTCAATTACTAAAATGAAGTCGTACATACAAGGGTACAACAATCATAAGAACAATATGCACAAATAAATGGAAGAGCAACTGTGGCTATGACCCAATTTCATTATACTAAAAGTAAATAATATCCAGACGAATGCTTTGCCGATCAACGTAATCAAACGAGAAACCCATCAATTTCTCATCAATCTATTTGATGCCAAGAAATTAAGGAACCAACAGACAAAAAATTAGGATTGATACACTTACACGCAGGCGAATTTAAGACACAGGAAGTCCTTTATATATTTTTATTTGGCTTTTGTCATTGAAACTTTTTCTTGAACTGCCTCAACTTCAGACACAACATCAACTCCAGTTTCCACTTTAGCTACGAGTTGTTTTTCGTCAACAGCATCACTGCTTTCGCTGCAGCTTTGCTTATCACACATTAAAAATATCGAAAGCAAGGAATGCCAAGGAAGCAAATAAAATGGTAGCGCCTGGAAAAAAGTCGATTATTGAAAAGTTTTGTTTATTTTATGTGTTTATTATGCGCTTCGCTTGCCAAATAATGATCATGGCCAGAAATATTTCGTTTATTGAACTTTTTCACAAACGTAAATTTTACTTATACACAACATATACAGAGGAACACAACAACAAACAACAGAAGCCGCAAATATTTTCGCTTTTGGCAAATACACAAAAGACAAGAAATGGAAAAAAAAAACAAAAAACTGAAATAAATAAGCCGAAAAAATCTGGCAAAAAAGGCAGCTACAGCAGCAGCACCAGAAGTTGCAAACTTTTTTATAGGCCCAACAAAGCGGGCACACCAATGGCCAAAAACCCAATTGGCGTCAATCGAGTCAAAGAGCGTATGGGCACAGAGGCAGTATTGGATAGAGTAGTGCATGTGTCGGATGGTGTATATAAATTTCATAAAGTTTGCTTTGGCTTTCGGCCCCTTTTTTTTACGAGCGTAAATTACTTTCAGTTTGTTCATTGATGATGAAGAAATAATGCACGAAAAAAGTTCTTAAAAGAATAAAGAAAATTTAGAGCGGCCGCCGTTCTTCTTTTCCTTTTGTGTTCGTTACTTTTTTGCTTGTTCTTCTGTGTGCTGTGTTCATCATCAACATCATTTCAAAGCCATTATGCTGATGGTCAAAAAATATATATATAATATGAAGAACAAACGGACGCACGACCACCACCGCAGGCGTACATTCCACGCACAAAGTTGAAAGTTGAAATTGAGCGGCAACGAACGTTTTTTTTTCTTGCCAATTTTTTGTGACAAAACACAAAAAGATTCTTTGCTGAGTTTCTCTGTTTCTCAATATTTTTGACTTTATGTGCGCACATTAATTTCTTTAAGTGTATATAATTATAAAAAACAGCATTAACATTTTCACTCAGTCCTCCGCTTTGTGCGCTCGACGCACATTGCGTATGTTTACTGTGTCAAGCGTGTTGTATTATTTGCATTTAAATGAGCAACTGATTTTCCAATATCGTCATAAGATATTGAATAAATAAATATAAACGAATTTGAAAGACAAGTCGATTTTGTCGCGCCACTGAGTCGCTTTAGCCAAGCTTCAGTCGCTTGGTCGGCCGTTGATAAAGCCAAAAATCAATAAATTCTATGTGTATGATATATACATGGCTTAATAAAGAACTTTAAGAAGACAACATAAAATTCAACTAAATTGACATAATATTGCATTTGTTTAAGAAATCTAGAGAGCAGCAAAGTAAACCAAGCAACACTTCTGAGGCAATGGAAATACGTAGAGCTTTGTAAGACATAAAGCTAGCATATATCCTATGGAAACATCAAGCTCCTGGGTACAGTTTCAAGGCGTTTCGTAAGATTCTTCGAAAAGTACTGGTGAAGAACAATTTTTTACGCCGTATGAGGAAAAGAGTTATTGCTGAGTTCGTCAGCACTCAATTATGTAAATTCCTGACTATGCACTCAGTTGCTCCACAAAGCAGTGTTTTTAGCCGTTAGTTGACTGGCACATGGCATGAAAAAGTTTCCGTTGCCAAATATGAGAGAGAACTGGCATCCACAGCAAGGAGTATTGTATAACAACTAGTTTACTACCCCAAGGAACATATGAAATAATATTTGGCGAATTGTATAGACCAATAAATGATTTTGAATTGAAACATTATTTTCAAAAATAATTTTTACAAATTTCATCGTTATTCCGATTGATATACTCGTATGTTCACAGCAAAATGATTTCAAAATAAAAGCACACCAGCTGTCTGCTGTGAAATTAACCATCGCCTAAAAAAGTGTTGCTACAGTCTAACGTTCCTATAACGAACTTCTATGCAACGAAGCTCAGCCTGTTACGAATTGATTTCAAGTACAGAGTTTTTTCGAGTACACATAATTTCAAGTACATATAATTTCTGTATAAGAAATTTTCCATTTAACGAAGTGACTTTTTCGTCCGTTGAAGACTCGCTATAGGGAAGTTTGTATATCAAAAATAAAAAGTAACAAATAAATCATAAAATATAAAATATAATCCACTGGTTACACAATCCCTTCAACATTGTGTATACACTACTGTGCTGCACTACTGAATTTTTTCCCTCCATAATTTTCGAGTTCAAATCGTTGAACTCATCGCAAGTGGCATTTCAGATTTTTATTGACACTCGCCATTTTGAAAACGGGCACGAATGCATGTATGTCAAGGCTGAGCATTCAAATTGGGCACAAATAATAAATGCTGACGTCTGTTCTGCGTGCTGCAATTCGAGCGTTAAAAGGTTATCATTAAAATTGCCTCTAATTGAAAATCAATGGAAACATTAGCGGTGCTTCTAAAAATCTAGAGACAATGCGATTTCAATAATGCAACACCGAAACTCTTTACTCATTGAATGATGAAAATATCACGTCCATAATTTTGTTGACCAACTTAAGCGGTTTCACATCGCAATATGCCGCCTGCTGTCACTTGTCGTCGCTGTGGCGCGGTGCGCCCAAAATTAACCTCAACGCATTAAGTTATGTGGTTCTTGCGGTTGCATTGCGGTCGACAACTATTTCTGTTTCAATGATTTTTCAATTTCTGACTTTATACGCATTATATTTTTTTCTTGCTTTTTTTTTTGTTGCGTTTCAATTTATTTTATTTAATTTTGCGCTTTAAATTGTATGCTGCATTCAGACCTGTAATTTAGTTAAAGTACGATAAGCTTTTATTAATAATATTTTTATGCTATCGTACAAACTTTTATCGTTTATTAATATTTCAAAATATATTATTTTTGTTATCAACGCAAAATAAACAAGAAAATTTGCGCTTTTATTTTCACCACATTGAAAATTCAAAACATAAGCAAACAAAGAAAAAGATTCACGTGCACAAGCTGCCTTAAAGCAGCCATGCCGAAAATTAATTACTCAAAAATTCATTCAAAAATTGTGTAGAGTTTAGTGGCTTGGTTCGAATTCGAATGATTCTCGCGGTATCTTTTCTTTTCAAATCCAAGCCTAACAAGAAATTTTGAATTAGCAGAAATTTTATTCTCAAAATTGCTGCAAATTTCATATTAAATACCCTAAAGGCAGGGCTTTTGTATTGCAAATAACGATGAAGTACAATGTACCTCAATTACGTAACAGATTCCATGACTCAAATGAGTTGCGTTACAAAGAATAATTAAACAAAGACCAAGGGAAAAGTATATTGCGTTAGGACTCAATAAAGCGTAATTATAATTTTCTTTTTAAATTAACTTTCATGATCAATGCGAGACATTTTATTAAATAATTTTATTAAATTTTTAAAGTCTGCTGTTCACAGTTCGAAAAGTTCAGGTGCACAAGAACATGCGTGTATTGAAGAAGAAAATTAAATAATACATCAACGAAATTCAGCCACATCTATATAATTAAACGGCAAACACATTTTTTGTTCCCTTAACTGCTTAAACCATGGAACTGATTTTGATAAAAAGAAAAAATACATAAATAACAATTCAATGGAATGCTTCCCTAAATGTGCGCAACCAAATTTTTTTTAGCAAAATCGGGTCAGTTGTTTGAGTTAAAAAAGGTGTTAAAGATAACAACATTATAACAACAATAACAAGCCACAGCGCCGCTGATGATCTACGCGCAGTAGAATGTGAGAATAGCGAGGTTTGTGTGCCTTCCTTCCCTATTGTTCATTTATGCGAAGTTGTTACTTTTGCTTTTACAAAGAACAGGGAAGAGAAGTTTTTAGCACTTTTTTTTTTTAAATGCGGTCGGTTGTGTTGACCGCTGGTTCCCCTCGTTTATATAGAATAATCATGGAAAACTTTGATAAAGGAATGCCACTTGCTTTATGTGTTATTCCGTACATAATTCTAATCAGTGTACCTCCTGACATATGGCGCAATGAAGCCATACCCAATCACTTTTAACCTTCCTGCGCCAATGTGTGCTTTTTCTCGATACCATTAAACCACAAGCTACAAACTTCAGTTGTTTAATTTGCGAAATACTGGTCCCTTGTATAAAATGGAAATACCTAGATTTAAATTTTGAAAACTGTTGCTAAAGCCAAATAAAATCTTAATGCATTTTGTGGAGCATTCATAAAATAAGATATATTGCAGTACGTAAAACACAAGAGCAAGGGTTAAACATATATTTATCGTAGCGGAAACCGAAATTATAGCAGAACGTGTTGTGAAAACGATACCGACTGCAGTGATTTATGCGACGTAATGCATATCCAACGCTCGGGTAAATGCTGGGCTGCTGCCTATGAGAAGCATTTAATTGTAACCGAGCCGGAGACGTTGGCTGCAGCAGAAGCAGCATACACAAGAACAACAATAACAATAAGGGCAGAACAATAGCTCAAGAAACTATGCAGTAGAAAAGTAGTATAATTAAATGCCCTATAAACAAGTGCGCATATTCAACAACAAAAGTATACAAACACACACACACACACACATATGCGCTGATATAAAGTAAACACTTGCATGCATGTTCTATGAATGTATATCGGTGTGTGTATTACAAGCATAACAATAATAACAAAAACAAGCGCAGCAAGGACAACTACTGGCCGTCTCAACTCGAAGGATACTTGAGACAAATTACCGGCACACACTTGAGCAAATTGTAGTTTCAGTTAGTAGACAATTCCGTCCCAGACAACATGACAACAAAACACGATGAGTGGCTATGAGTGGTGATGAGTGGAGATGAGTGGCGACGAGAAAGGATAAGACAGAACATTGCACAAATTGCACTCATGCAACAATATAAATTTTCAAATTATTTACTTAGTTTCTTCATAGCAGACAACATCCAAGTATGTGACATTTTTTTCTTGTGTCTCCGTTGCGACTCAATTTGGTTTGGGTCACTGCAAGTGGCTGCAGCTTGAAGTTTTAAAGTTTATGAGCAAACCACAAACAAACAATTTTTAACCACAAACCAGAGAGTTATGCGGACATCAAAGTAACCAAATAATCAATAAGCAATATCGCATGAATCCAATAATATGTGAACGTGGTTGTGAAACGGTATGTGCGTCACAGCGCCCATTCTCGAACGGAGACCCGTCCAAACCAAGCCAACCGCTGCTCATCAATGCTGTCGATTGGTATAATGGTCTGTCTGTCAGGCAGTCGCTCCTATAAAGTTTTTGCCACTGATGTGTCATATAGACTACATAAACCGCATATCGTGTAAATACCTCAGCAATACATAAGCTCCGTTATGTGCTCTTGTAAAGGCAAATGTATAAAATTAAATAGCAAACCTCACATCAAATTCGTCTTCTGTCTGCGAAGAAGCTGAGCAAATAGCCTAGTGAAAAGGGCGCATATTACAAAAAATACTAAATAAAAAGAGTATGGCGCACACATAGTGCACTAAACTAGAATGCATAAATTTTCGATAATAAAAATTTTAGCAATAAGCAAAAAGTTATTGAGAAATATCTTTTTGCTTTTGCATTGGCAGCAATTTCGATTGCGATTTTGTCTCCGTTATCCCAACCGACAGACCGATTGGCAGACCGATTGCCAGGCTTAGTTGAGCAATGTTCGAAAATAAGTTGAGACATTTTCATGCAAAGACAGTGAGCATGGTGCCTGCCGGGCAGACACAAGACAAAACCTCAGCCCAGCCGCAATGTTCATGATGCACTTCCGTTGACTGTGTGCATACGACGACTTCCTTAAGACTTCCTTTGCAGATTTCTTTTTTTTTCTTCTTTTTCTTTCCTTTTTGACTGCGTCATTTGCGAGCGAGAGTTGATATTCGGTCGTCTACTGCATGGTTCGCACTGTGTGTATGTGTGTGTGTGTGTGTATTGCCCGCCGGCATATGATTTATTACAGTCTAATGCATATTTCGATAAAAATAGCTGCACACACATAGACACTCCTCAATACACTCACATACTCACTAGAATATTAGGTTCGAATGTCCCTATTTTTGCCTTGGGTGTTCAATACTACTTATATCGACGGCTTTCAAATGCAAATATGAGCAAAGTTCTTAGAATTTGCTTTGGTTTTGTATTGCCTAAGCTGAAACTGTCGTATGCAATTGCGTCGTCTTCTATCGATGATGAAAGATGTCTTTTAGCCTTAAGAAAATTATGAAAAATTTTTATGTGATTTAAAATTTAAATTAAAAATTACTCAAAATTTCATGCTATTGGCTTCATTTTAAAAATATTTTAATAACATTACTTTTCGAATACGCCAGATCGACAATAAATTTGTATCTATATAGCATTAATTATTTTACGCTACACTACTCCAATGATTAACAATAAATTTCTTGAAATAAAAAAACTATATTTGAAAGAGGTGTTCTAGACGGAATAAAATTGTTATGAACTAAAATGTTTATTCAACGCAATAATTCCCATGAAGATGAATAATCTATTACCAATGATCATAAAATCAACAAAGAAAAAATAAATATTATGAGATTTTTTATTTAAGTGATTTCTGGAATGTAGATACTAGGATAGATACTAGATAGATAATAGGCCAATACATTTTTATTTATCAACACCTACCGCCTAAACTACAAAACCGATTTTTACAAAAATTATACCAATCGAGAGGTTTTCATTTGTAGGTGTGAAACATATAATTTTTAATCAAAGTACTAAAATAGTTAAAAGAAAATTTCACACATCGACGTACTACACAAACATATATTCTTCATCTCTCTCACAATGTTCTCGAGCTTTCACAATTACCTTAACTCATGTAGTTACTAAGTGTAGAATACCATACTATGAGTCAATATTATGACGATCGCGCGCTCAAGATTATACCTTCTTCTTATTGTTATTTCACGAGTCGAACCCACGCAAGGCGTAGATTCGAACAATTTGAATCTACCTTGGTCTCACGGCTTTTTAATTATTTCCAACAAATTTTCAAAGCTGAACGAGCATTGTCAGAATTGGTGAACCCAATACTCTTTCGAGGAGAACTCTTACTCCACCTTTGGCCAGATCAAAATTAAGAAAAATTCAGAAACCCACGCAAAATAAAATTATAAGTTATATGGTGAACGTAGTTGATTGATAAAAGTAGATAACAATAACTATGTATAAAGCGGCTGGACGGAAAATTGAGGAGTCAAAGGAAATCTCCTGCTAAACTGCTATAACTTACGTCATGTCATTATTAAGACCTCATGTCTTCTTTAGAAATCAGCGCGTCCCTTTCAAAATATTTTTGTTTAATATCATCTCTCAATTTGTTGGCATTTGGGTGGGACAGGAGGGTATCCAAAGTGCACAAATATTGTATATATATGTACACCTGAGTTGTATGTATACCTGAATTTGGAGTAGTTATGAAAGATACACTGTGGTTTTTCCATGACCTTTTGCCTTTCAAGTTATTATTTTAATCAACATCAGTTGATAAATTACGAAAAGAATAGCCAGAAACAAACCATTCATATACAATAGTATGACAATAGTACCAATGACCTCAGAATTTTGTATTTCGGAGTAGAAAGAGAGCAAACATATAAAAAGCCTATTACGCATGAATTGGAAAATAAGTGACTTCAAAATGCTAAATATAATATAATGCTGTCAACGCTGTCAAAAGCAAACCGTTAACCGAAACATGAAAAGATAGCAAGCTAAATTTGGCCTAATTCAGCTGTCGCTTGTCAAATTAGTGTCTTTAAAAAAGACGTCATCTGAAAGCGTTACTTGAAATTTTTTATCTTCTTTTTTACATTAGTTAAATTGAATTAGCCCAGTCAACCACAACCACAATTCCCATACACAAATGCACACACACGCCCACTTTTTATCTCAATGTTATTTTCGGAGTCTGCGGATTTGTCTATGCCAAATGTATCCATGGCAAGCCACTTATCTAAGATTGGATATACAAGTCCCTTCAGTGAAATAAAAAGTCAAAAATCCCAAAGCTTAAGAAAATAGAGAGAAAGTTTGCTAAGGAAAAATTTAAATAAACAAAATACAAGCAAAACAAACATTACACACACACACAAACACAAGAATAAGTAGACTAATGTGAGAAGCACATTGGGTGTGTCCCTAATAACGCATAAGAAATTTAAATAAAATAAAATGGCATTGTTTGTCCTTGATTTTCGTTGTCGTCGTCCACAAAAGTAGAACGCAACACAAAAAGAAAAGGAACAAAAAAACACAGTTTAATAGAAAATGCGCACATAATTTTTAACAGCTGTAAAATAAAGCTGCTACAATAAAGCATTAATAAACCGAAGCCCCTTACCGCACATTGTCGAAACAACCGCAATAATGCACACTAGTAAAACGACGCAGCCGCCTCAGCAGTTGTGATGTCGATGGCGCTGGCGAAGGCAACATTCATTCGCATATTTATTCAAATCGCACAGCGATGTCCTTGCGCCAACGTCCAAAAAACGCCATCAGCTACCCCAACAATCACGCTATTTCGGTGCTTGGGCGCTGACGCTGCTCGCGCCCAAATAATTTTGCATTCATTTAGTTTGGTAGAATAATTTTTTTTTTTTTTTTGTTGGTACTTTCGACGCGATTTCGTCTACTTTTCTAATGTGTTTTTCTTCTCTGTTTTCTACGCTACGCTGTTTTTCGTTGACTTTGTTTGTGTGCAGTGCCACCAAGGATTCATCACATTAGCACCGGCGGACATTTGCAAGTCAAAAAAGGTTCATCAGTGCGCATTGAGTGCTCGGCCTCTGGTAATCCAACGCCCAATGTGACTTGGAGCCGCAAAAATAATATTTTGCCCAATGGTAAGATCTTTTTTTATTAATATTTTTTTTTTAACTTTTTATTTCCTAAAACGCTTTGCATAAGAACGACGCTGACAATGACGACGTGGTTGTCGCCATTGAAAAGTTGAAGGATTTTTTTGTTTCAGTCGCACGCCATGAATAGCTAAATAAAATAAACTTTAACAATTTGCATTTTCATAAAGAACAATCGTAAAAACAAAGTCAAAGAGTTCCTGCAATGATTTCTATGGCATTATTTTATGGCCTTCATTTATTCCTTCTTTATGTTTGCTAAGCTGGCGTGATTAACTGAACCGCAGGCAACAACTTTACGCGTCGTCGTCTGCATTGCGTTCGACCATGAAGAATACATACAATAACTTCACCCACTAATTGACATACACCTTCCTTCATTATTTTTCAGGCGAGGAAAAGCTACACTCGCACATACTTTCAATCGAGAATGTCGATCGGCACAAGGGTGGTGTCTACATTTGCACAGCTAACAACGGCGTCGGTCAACCGGCATCCAGTCAGGTTGTATTGCATGTACTATGTGAGTATTTTTGTGCCGAAATTATAGCTAATAAAACAGTTAATAGAATTACATAAAATAGTTTTAAATTGTAACCTAAAAATTACTTCGAAAATTGCCAACGGAATGTGCCAAACTCAGTTGAAAAACTCATTTGTTTTATGTATTCTCAAATATTGCTGCCAACTTGATTGGGCAAAGCAACTTATAATCATAAAAATGATATTTATTGTCATTTCTATTTAATACAGGCATACATACATACATACACACAGAGAAAGGCATATTTTATTTGGCATTTGGCATGCAATCAATGAAAACGCGTATCAACCCATGTCAGAACTGATTTCAGTTTCATTCGCAATTCTACGTTAAGTTGTTCTGTTTTTCGTTTCTTTTATTTTATTATTATTATTATTTGTTGTATCTCTGTCTCTCTCTGTCTCTCTTTTCCTTTCTTTTTCGATTTCACTTTATTATCGACTTTTGTGTGCTCCACTTTTACGCCCTCACATCAATTTTATTACATTACTGACATTTATTGTTAATAACCAAGTCAGAGCCAGTGAGACCAAGCCGCACCAAGCCTAGCCAAGTCAAACCAAAGCGTAATGAGGTTTCATTCACATTCACACATCGAATTAAAGCGCATTGAACGGCGAACATTCACTGACAATTATCGAAGTGCTTTTTACGTTTTCACATTCATTCTGACATTTATTTAAAATTCATGTAATTCCACTGAAAGCGCATTAAAGCTATACTGTTGCATACTTTAGGACTGTAAGTTAGTTGGCGTATTCACGGCGTTTTTATATCAGTGCAACAACTCAAGAGTGCTAGAAAGGCTTCTCTTTAAGCGTTATAGAAGTTGTCGATAAACAAAAATCCACGCAACATTAGAATTCGTAAATTATAAAGCTAATATAAAACAAGATATTTGCCTATGACATCAAACTCAACATCAAATTTCATACCAATTGTAAGCATCTCAATTAACACTTATGAAGAGGTTGTTTGCAGTCATGGTTAGATAAGGTTAGGTTGTGTTAGCTTACATAACTAATACTGTGTAACTCTAGTGTTTTTTAATCTACCACCTAGAGTCACATTCACAAACATCATCTGCTGTTTTATGGACACTTTTTCTATGCCAGACACCAGCTATTAAAACGTACTACGCACAACTACTGAGTTATTTAACCTTGCAGGCTCTCGTTTATGAAATCAGAAACTCAAAGATGACAGACTCAAGCGACTTATCGTCATTTTTAATATGCTGCCAGCCACCAACTCCTCTATTGGCTACAATTTTCACATAAAATATGTTGCAATTAACCAAAACTGAAATCGTCAACTCAAATGGTAATACTTCCGACAAGATACCACAGCATGTCGTTACGCCTCGGGATTAAAAGTGTTTTTCCCTTAACCTTATTCACTTTTAAATATCGACTCATTCACTTGTACTAATTTATAACATGAATATCCATAAAGAGTTTATTGTTTCCAATGGAAAATATTTCAGGATAATGGTCTTCATCAGGAAACCATTATCCAATCCTATACAAACTTTTTATTCTAGAGCTCATGACGATATTGTAATTTATAATTCCGATAAAAGTATCTACGTTGTAAACAAAAATTTACAATTCGAAGCTCTGCTATAGTTTGGCACTTCAAAATTAATACTGAAAACTGCGAAATAATATTATATAGAAGCACCGTGCAACATACGAACAAATTGAAAAGAATTCGGTATTAGGGCCAGTAAATCTAATGCATCATCTAGACCAATTTATATATTTCAATTTACATGTTAACAAACAACTGTCTCAGGGTATGTCGGAGTTCATGACATACCAAAAAGGAGATGATTCATCTGTTCATTCTAAGATTTTCGATTTAATGGCTAGTCAAATTATTTAATTAATCAATAGCTTTAATTAATCAATTATAGCTGCCCTACTTACCTACTAGTCTGATTCAAGTCCAAAGATTCGGCAAGGCCTACAGAGTATACGTCAGTCAGCAAAATTTTCCAATTTTGTACAGCTCTTCTTTTGTTTATTACTTTGTTTAATGCTAGGACACCATATGTAAGTATATGGGACAACTAATGAGTGGAAGATTTCTTTATTTATTTTTTATTTTTTATTTTTTATAATTGTATTTTTATATGTGGGAAGTACCATTAAGGATTTCTTAACGCTCTTATCAATATGTTGAATGCAGCCTAACTTGTGCTAGCAGAGCTAAGTGGAAATGACAATGTTAAATGAGAATATCCTTCAATATTTATGCCAATTTATTCCTTTATGCATATTTTATATATATTTTAGCGTTAGCCTTTGATAAAAGAGAAGAGAAATCGTGTAAATTTTTTTTTTTTATGCCCGTATTTGTCTGTTGGATTTCTTGCACTGATAGAAAACGCCTTGTATACGCAACGAATTTACACCAAACGTAACACAGCTCATTCGTTTTAGCCACTAAATATTTGGCAGCAAATTCAATTTTAACATTCTTCTTTTTCGATTTTCTTCTTGCTTTCCATTCTCTGTTCACAGATCCACCAGAAATCTCAGTTGAACGTCCTGTAGTCTTCTCTGGTGAAGGACACGAGGCAATGCTGGTCTGCATCGTGCATGGTGAAACACAGCCTGAGGTATGTTTTAATTAAATTTTCTACATAAATTTTCATTACAAGGCTTCATTAGATAATATAGACATACATACACACACTATCGACTTAGTGGCTTTGTTTTTGCTATGAATTTCTTACTGACAACGCCACAACACGGCCATATACACATACGCTCACACATATGTATATGCTGACAATATGTCTGCTTGCTGGAATAAAACTAATACTTTTTGCATTAATTAAAATCTGTAATATCACATATAACCTACAGATAGATGTGCATAAGAAAAAGAACCAAGTACGCAGAAGCAAAGAAGCAAGCAACTGTAGCGTTTTTAATCAAACAACTTAGCAAGAAATCCATTTTTTTCGGATTTAAAAAAGAAAAAAAATTGTGTTTTCGTTTCATATTCAATTTAATTTATTTTTTCTTTTGCTTTTTTGTGCCTTTGCCGACATTTAAATTAATACGTTTCGTTGTACTTCAAAGAAAATTGCGGAAGTTGCCAAAGCGGAAGTGAGAACCAGTGCAGTAAAGAATGAGCGCTACAAATAAAACCGAAAAAGATCAGAAAAAAACGATACTGAAATGAAATAAATGACGAAAGAAATGTATTAAAAATAAGTACGGTAGCGAGTAGAGCAGAGTCAAATTGCAAGAAGGCAAGTCTTGTGCGCAGAACCTCCTCGCGACCGCGTAGCTCTTTTGCCAGAAATAATGACTGGCGACCACAAATGTCAATGCTTGAAATTATACCCCTACGATTCAGCAACTGAGCCCCCCCCCCCTACCACCACGACAGAAGCTCAGTTGTGCAGAGAGAAATACAGTTATAAAAGTGCAGTTTGTATCGCTATTTTTTGTGGGGCTTACGCTCGGGTACCGCGAATTGCAGCGCGCATTAAGTTTTTATGCTATTTAATTTCAAACTCCCGTTTCGTCGAAATTTTCTCTTTCTCTCTTTTATTATGTATATTTTTTTGTACTTTTTTTATTTTTGTTTAATTTATTTTTTGGTGGTCCTCTTACACTTGCAGTAAGTAGAGAACGCAACTATTTACTTTTGTGGCTGTTTTCTTGCTTGGATTTTTTCGCGTTCTAATTTTTTTTTTTAGTTTAATGTGTTTGTGTATTTGCTTCTTTCCTTGCTGTTTGCTCTGTCCAACATTTCATTATGCTGCGTTTTCCGTTGTTATTTGCACTACATTTCATTGTAAAATTGCTGCCAAAGGGGGCTGATTCAACGTTGCCGGTCGCTGCTCGTAAACTTTGAAAATGGCATTTCCGCATGCAATTTTTACATTTGCCACGTACTGAGTGTGATACCCTACACCGTTAATTTGTGGTATAAAAACATGGAGGAATTGTAGTGTATCCAGAATGGCCACGTGTCAAGATGTATACCAAGGCGTGTTGATATTTTTAGGACTAAAATCAAAGCAGATCTCAACTCACTGACTTCATCATATAACAAAGTTCACATCTATAGATTTCTATTGATTGATTAGTGCATGGCAATGCCTTCTCGAAAGAGAACTCTGGCACAAACAATTTTTTTCCGTAGCAACTATGAAATGCTTTTTATTTCATTACTTCTTTTTAAATATTTTCATAGAAATATTTCGCCTTGCGATTAGCAACAACACTTCCAATGAATACCGTAATTCCTTATTGCTGTGTCTTAAATTAGCTTACAACTTCAATTGCTAAAGCGCAATAAGGCGCTGGGACAAACAACTAAGTTAGGTGCTTGTTGAAACCATGATTCCCTTGTCTAATATCATGTTAATCAGATCTTTTGAGAATTAAATACCGTACAGTAAGGATTGTAATACACCGTCATGAGGGGTACTTGATCTCATGAATAGTTTATATTTTGTGTTTTGTTAGCAAAATAAAGAAATTGCTCTGTAAAAGTGTGCATATTTTAATATTGCTTTCTAAATATCTAAAAATATTTATCGAAATAAATAATTTTAAACCTTTTTCGATGAGTTGCCAACAGGCTTATGGATCTATAGATTTCTAGAAATTATTTCATTTGAAACTAAAATTCTATTATCAATGCCTAATAATGCTTTATGGACATCCCGAGTTAATTTTCAAAATTATTTTTCTGTGCTAGACACTACTCTTTTTAACATTTTGTTGTTGTGCAATATTTCAATAAGATCATCTGTTATAAGATTCTTATTAATGATGTGATATTGCGCGCTATAAAAACTATCCGCGCTTGTATGGTATTTCTGGTCGCTTTTTGTATGACCTCATATAAGAAGTAGAATATGGCTACTCTGCTGCACTTCTAAAGCATTAAATTAATGAAAACAAATTTCTTGAGTTTAGTCGTATTCCTGTGTTTCGTTGAACTACTCGCCCTATCCTATGATCCGGAAAGAGTAGCTATAGTTGTTTTCTGCCAAGACCTTTTGATAATTCTAAAAGCGAATTTGAAATAAAATTATGGAGGTCAGTCATATATCATTGAAGCCGAATGAGTCTTTCATTTTCTTGTTTTTTTTTTTCTCAATTTCTGTATCTCATTTTTCAACCAACTCTGCACATTCATGCACTTACTCATTCGCAGTTCTGCCTTCCACCAATTTTTTTTTTTTGTTCACTTTTGTTAAATGCACACAATTTAACGCATTCAAATTGGTTTTTTTCTTTTTTTTTTGAATCCGGTTTCATTTGCCTCCTTAGGTGGCTATGCCCCAAACGCCCTGCCATCAACCAACTCCGCGTACTACGTACATCGACGTTGATCTCACACAGAGTTGCATTGCGTTAGTTTTTGCACTTCCTGCCACATGACGCTCGCGTCCTGCGTTGTTGAGCTTGCCGTTTTGCGCAGGTGTTTAATTGTTTTAAAATTGTTGTATTTGCTGTTGTTGTTGTCGCTACTGTTTTCCATCTACATTTTTTTCCACGGTCTGTTCTCACACTTGTTCGTTGGCGCTCACTGTTCATAAAGTTTATACGTGTTAATTAAAGAATTTATTCGTATGTAAATTCACGCTCGCCGCAAAGGTCAGTTTAATTAGCGTGAAAATTTGTAGCTAATTCAAAGCAACTTGAAGCGTCGGCGAGTTGGCTTTTCAAGTTGAGTTGAGGGAAATTAGCATTAAATCAAATAAAATAAAAAAAGTAAATAAATAAATAAATGCAGTGCGCCCTGAAGTTAACTATACACAGAAAGAGAAATTCAAATGAAAGGAAAAAATATTTTATTATTATTTTTTCCCCCTTATTTTATTTCTTATTTAATTTTTTGTTCTTTTCAATTGGTTTTTAGACTTACTGTTTTTTTTTTTTCATTTGAAATAATTGTTTCTCGCTCATGAAATTCCAATGAAACTCTTGCCAATTAGTATGCAAAAATATTTTCTATTGATTTTCCTTCAATTGTTTGCGTATTAAATGCGACAAAATGTATGCACGATAAAATTATTCATACTCATTGCAATGCCAGACGCCATTGTGTTATTATGCGGCAGCCGCTTTGATAAATCACAACACAGAGTAGCAGCATACTTTCGGGTGTATTGTCGTTCAATACTCGTCTGCAAATAACAAGCACTAATTAAAATGCGTTGGTAAATATGAATAGACCACGAAAGAGATACATTTGTGTATAAAAGTCATGCAATCATATGTCGTCGAACGAACGCGTTTTATAATTTTATTATCTGAGCACTAAGCAAACCATGCAGCCACAAAGTATACACTATATATTTTTTTTTTAATACTCAGAGTCTGTAGAAAGCATTATAACTTTGCCATTAAGTTTATAATATAGCGAAGTAAACATCAGAGAGCCTATAAGGTATATGTGTTCTTGATCCGCACGACTAGATTAGATCATTTAAGTCCGTAGAGAGCTGAATAAAAATTCAATTTTTCTATTTACCATACGCTGTACATTTGTACATTTGTCGGAACCGATGGATGCAATCTCTAAGTTGGCTGGCTACCGGCTATAAGAATCACACATTCAAATTCAAATTAATAAAAACAATTGTTTGTTTGTGGGCATAGGAAACTGAAATTTGAACTGTTTTTTTAAGGTCCATTTACCGAGATAACTTTTCAATCATTTCAGAGAAATTTACTTTGTCACCGTTAAAGCTGTAACACACATATACTAACGTTCCCAATTATGGCGACTGTTTTTGATGTGTAGAGTATTACAACTTCGGCATAGCTGTAACTAACATGTTTTCTCGTTTTCTATAAAGTCAGCTATTAATGGATTTTTCAATGTACAACATGCCTTGGCAATAGTTCAACATAAACACACTCGTGATTTAAATCGAAGCCATGCAATACAAAGTCATTGCTATGCATTATTATTCATTTGATGGCAATAATAATTAGCAGCATCAGCGTCATCATCATTCTCATCAGCAGCATCAACAGCAGCAGTGAACATCAACATCAACATCGGCATCAGCATCAACAACATCGTCATCGTTGTCACAAAATCAACATGGTCATCCATATCATCATCATTAAGCATGCATTAGCATCTGACAAATCTATCATCGCCAACGACGACAACAATAATAACAACAACGACGATGTATAGACAATAGCAAAACCCATTTTAAATAGTTATTGTAATTTCTGCTGCCGTTGTGTCTGGCGCTCGCACGTATTAATTATTTTTGGAATTAATTTTCAAATTATTAACGTTGCCACACGCAATATTTTCGCGGCTGCAGTCAACTCTGCAACACTTCATCGTTAGTGTGGCACTTAAAGAGCTCTTCAATTGATTTTTACGCCGACGGCAATTTTATTGAATTTATCATAGAATTTGGTGGCACTTACTCGCAACCCGAGTACAAAACGCTGAGTTGCCCCATTCAAAACACTTCACGTTCATCGTTGAACGTTTCATAATCGTCATCAAGCGTTGCTTTACTTCGTTTTAATTTGTCTGGAAATGCACTCAATGTACTCACTCATTCATTCAATCGACGCAATGATTATTATGATGATGATGAAGATTGATAATTATTATAATGACTATTATCATGAATGATTGATGACTGATAATAATATTGATGATGATTATGACTGATTATGGTAATGAGGACAAGAATAATTTTTACGATTTCAGCTATAAGAAGCTTAAGCTGTTGACTGCAATAGGCATTATTGATTCTGACGAGTACTTCAAAAACAACCAACTGAAAACCACTGTTTCTAATAATGAGTTTCAAATGAATTATTTTTATCATTTAATTTTATTTGGACACCGTAGATATGCCAACCGCAAACAAATTTTCAACAACTTAATTCAAATTTTTGTTATTTATATAGGCTTGTTTAGATTACAATGCCGGCAGCATTATATAATGATGACTCAAAGCACACAAAAGTTGTTATTGGGTCTATGCAAAATGCATGTCCCTTTTTTTCTATACGTTGACTTATAATGCCATACCATATTTTGAATATATAGATTAACATTTTATTGAGTATTGAGTTCGATCTGGGAAAACCGTCTATAATCTGCCTATTATATTTAACTATTGCTTGAATATGAATATCTTATCATAGTCACGGGAACAATCCTAATAAAGTTGTATTGGCTGACTTTGAAAATTTAGTTCTTACTTTATTACTCAGCTTGCCATTAACAGAAAATTTACGAAAGAAGTTTTTAACGATTATAGAGATTTGGGAACTTAGATTTGTCTTACTTTTGCATCGTTGGCATCGTAAAGAAGCAATCCTTTTAACAAAGGGCCCAGAAGTGTGACATCAAGAAACTGTACTCACAACCAACGTGAGCCGTGCTTAAGCCCAATAATATAAGAAATTGTCAATCAAGCCTCCCATTCACCAGGCTTGGCAGTGTGTGACTTCGCTGGTTTAACACTTTGAGCTACCCGTTTATAAGCTACTACTACTTCGAATAGCCTATTGTTTTTCTCCAAACATTCATCAATCTCCATTACAAAATATTATAAATAAATTGTTAAAAAAGCGAAAAGAAATTGAATAAAATTACGCTCACACTTATGTATGAGCAAGAGCGTGCACTTAAATGTTTGAACTCAGCAAACTCAAAAAGAAAGAAAAAACATTTTTTTTCACAAAAATTAGAACAGCGTCCGTTACAATGTTGTTGTTGTTGTTTTCACACACACAATTTATAGTGTTCGTTTGTATGCTTCGCTTCTTCATTTGTATACACAGAGGACGAGATAGCATGTTTGGGGCTAACGTCCAACAGATGGCGTTATACTTAAAAATCATGTTTTCACCTGTCACAACTATATGATCCATGTTTTCGCGATAAAAACTAGCCTTTGTGGTTTTCCAACATCCCATCTATATCCATACAAAAACCCATAAAAATTGGTGCAGCTGTTTAGGCGTGAAAAGGTGATAGACAGACAGTTAGCGTCACAATATTTGTGGTAACTAAGCATTTTATTATAACAGTAACATTAAACGAACTGACTATAAAAAAGAGACCCATGCTGGCAACGTACTGCTTACTTGAAGAATTTAAATCAATTTTAAGTGGACAAGCGCCTAATTTGCGCTTAACTATTTTCTGTTTGTTAGATATTTTACTATATTTTCTAGCACAATTTGTAAGCCCTTCCGAACAACTCCTGCCAAAGACCTCGATTCTTGGCAGTTTGACTAGGCCTATGCTTTTTATATTTTTTGTTTGTTTTTTTTTTGTCCAAGTGGGCTGCGTACCATCAGTATTCCGCATTTTTGATGTGGTTATTTTCACGTTCTCGTATGTATAATAAATAACAATCTTACAAATATAAGAGTCCATTCATCTGAATTAAAAGAGTGCAATAATAAGAACTAAATAACACAACACTCAAGAGTCTAATACTGAAAGCTCCTGGAGCTACATGCAACTATTTAAAGACGTATATTTATATATATATATATATATATATTTATATGTTATTCTCACTTGACTTGAGCCATAAATTAAATTATTTGTTGCTAAAGAAACGCATAACCCTAGCAACTTAACAATCCACCACACCCCTCAAACACATAAAACACTTCCATACAACATACACACAAAGGCCCACCACAACAAAAACATAACACCAACTCTTTTGGTGTTGCATAGAAAGGAAAAATTCTAAGAACGATTTTTCCGCTAACAATTTCCGCTTTGATAACGTTCATCACTCTACGTGTTTGTGCACGGACACGTTTCAGCATCAACAACAAGCTCATCATCGACCTTATTATCATCATCGGCAGCATCATTATCGTCAGCAACAATGAGCTATATTAAAGCTGATTAGTGTTGATTGGTATTTTTCGCTTTGCTGCTCATCAATACGAGTACACGAAGCATCCTTTTCATTCACCAGATTCCTTTTACTGCTCCTTGGCTTTTTTTTTCTTGCAAACTTTTGCTTGCCTCAATAACATGGTTCATTGTCAACTTTTGTTTCTGTTGTTATTGTAAACCCTCGCTCATTCTTTCTGCGTCACGCAACGTCAAAGTAAATCAGCAACAGCTTCAACTTCGAGTATAATAGAATGAAAGGAGTGAAATAATTTTTGCTACCACCTTTTCGCCTCAGCTGTCAGTCTGTCTTTTATGCTTGTGTAGTACGTGGCAATCTAAAAACAGCAGCAATAATAGAAGTTGTCAGAAAAAAATTAAACAACTTCAAAAGATTGATTAGACACAGTTTGATATTGATGAGCGTGAAATTACTTGTTTTTTCCACTTTCACTCAACCTGCGATACGCTTGTAGCTCAAGTGTAATCGGAAGCTGTTACATTCAAACAGTTGCAGGTGTGGCATGTTCAGATACGACTACAAGATATCATCCTTCGTTGGCTAGATTTGCGAAGCTTAGACGCACATGCCACACCGCACCATACCGCCTTTAGTCATTCGCTCGTGTCATTGCAACTTCATTAAGAACTCAAAAGAGAAAACATAAAATGTTGTTGCACGCTGAATATGCCAGCGTTAGCAAAACAACAACAATAACAATAACAACAACAAAGAAAACAACTTCCGAAAACGAAAATATGAAATTAAATAATTTCAACATTTTTCTGCCACGTCAACACTTCCGCTTGGCTGCGCACGGCTGCGTTTTACGGCAGCAATGGCGACGCAAGCTGCCGCGCAAACCGACATACTGAACAATAACAACATATACGAAACATAAAAAAAAGTGTGGCAGACAAACGCACATACTACACAGAGAGAAGAGGCCTTGAATATAGCAAAGGAAAACTCCGCAAATGAAAATAGAAAATGACAAAGAAAAAAAAGCGGCGCCATGAAAACGCAAGCGTCAACATTTTGGACAAATAATCACAAACATTCGCGGTAGCGTTGTGTGTGTTGCGTGTGTGTGCATTCGTGTTGAAACTAAAACAACATGAGGCAAGCGTAAAAATATGACAAGACTATGCTATGATGACAGCCATTTTAATGGAATTCGCCAGTGCAAACCTCTAAATGCTATAGCTCCAACGTGCAAATATTATGCAACCAAAAAACAAACAAAAAAAAAATGGAAAAAATATTTCACAAAATGAAAAAATAATAAAAAAACAATGTGCAAATAATAAATAAAATTGCAACCGGCTACGCTTGCCTATTACACACTCCTATAGACACAGCGCTACAAATACAGATACACACATTCATATCTAAATGCGTGTAGCAAAGTACAAATTTCGTTTTCATTTGTTTGCTTTAATAATTCCGTACCTCAACGCTTTACCGTCGTTGCTCGCATTCATTCGTGCATCACATCCGTTTTGCAACCGTTGGTATGCTTATCGCGTACAAATGTGTCAGATTTTGCTGTCTCTGGTGCGCTTCAAAAACAACAACAAAAAACAGCTATAGAAAGATATATAAAAAAATATGTTAGCGGTCATAACCAGGCTGTAGCCCCAACCAGTCTCTCGCATCCGTTTTCCACGTGCTACCTTAATTTTTTTTTATCCCTTTTGTTTCTCGTATATCCTTGTATATTGTATGCTTCTTCATCTGTCAAAAATTTCGTGTTCCAAGCACGCGCAACATCGGTGCCCAAAAGTATGCAATATGGTAACGTAGGCACTGTCGACTTAGAAACCCTACTCAGCCGTAAACAATAAGCAATTTTATTTATTTAGCCTGTTTATACTCTTGAATTGTGTTATTTAGTTAGTTGATCTAGATAGAAGTAGCTCTCTCACTGCTTCTGTTTTATTTATCATTATTTTATTTTAATATTATTCTTTTTATTTGTTTTTTTATTTTTTTTTTTGTTGCCTATCTTACTGTTGCCTATAGCAGCCTTATCATCATCTGTTATCGCACTTGACACACAATATAGCATTGTAATTTGCAAGTTGTAAAAATAGCTAGGAATAGCAGAAAATACAGAGTCATGTAGGCGCTAAGTACGCCTTCGCTATAGTCATCATCATCGTCGCCGTAGACATTGTCAACAGCAACTTCGTTCTTGACACGCTCTTTTCACTGACTCTGCTCATGTTTTTATTATCAAGCAATGATAATAACAACAAGAATCGCATATATGGTATAACATTTGCTTATTTGCTTTTTATTCTTTGTTTATATTTCTTTCGAGTTTATTATTTTCACACTTCACAACACATTTCCACAATGATTCAGCAACACAAAATATTAGAATAGAATAAATTAAAATATTATTGAAGCATTCATAAACTAATTCAAATTGTTTATTAGTTCGTGAAATTGTATAATTATTATTACAAATTATTCTGTATGTAAAATGCCTTTCCATAGTCTGGCAAACACATTTGGTGACTTCTTTATGGCATATGTGATGTTGGTGTCGCCAATATAAACTGAACACTTTTTAGTATGGAAAATAATTTTCTAAAGAGTTTTCTGAATCAAACTCAAGTAAGAAAAGAATATAATATATGACGGAACATTGACTTAAAAACAATTTTTATCCCAGCTAGTAGTTGACCACACATTGTGAATATAAGCCGATGCAATCTGTTGTCAAAAACTATTGCGCCTTGTTTATGGTCATTGCAAAGGCTAAACGGTTAGGAAAATGTTAGCGCTCGAATCGAATTGGTGCGTCAGAATTTTTCATGAAATATTATTGCTTTTATAAGATTTACCATAAGTCGCTTAATCACCGATCGCGTGCCCTTGTTTAGGCGCATTTAAATTACGAAGCAAAGTGTGAACCAACGCAGATTATGTGGTGATACTCGTAGTCTAGGCACATAAAGCAAATTTAAGAAATCTGTGGGGTAATTGACAGTTCGTTACTTACATATGCTGAATTTATAGTGGCCAAAATGCATCGTTCACTGAGTCATGTGTCATTCATTTGATGTTAAAAAAAAAGCATATATTATCTAACGGTGCAAGTACGATGCTATCTTTCAAGGTGGAAGCAACCATACAACAACCATACCAACATTGCCAAAGTTTCATTAACATTGAATGGTTGACTTCATATATTAGCGCATACAAACATAATGTCATTTTAGTTTTATATATTAGACTATTGCTTGGTCTAGAGTTGCAAAGTCCATTATTCCATAAAATCACACTTTTCTAAATCGGTTCAGTATATTCTATATGGGTCATAATCACTCATGCAGTTATTTACAATCCATTAGATATTTATTTATTTATACACTTAGATTATATACATAGATAGAAAACATATAATATATAACCTAAATTAGGCTTAAGAGTACTAGCTACAAGGCCTTCGACTCGCCATTAAATATAAAATAATCGCTCAATCAAAACACGATTCATAAGTAAATTGAAAAACAGCCAAGTTTAGCTGCACGCCAAACTACGCCATTACCTGCCAATTTTCCACTTTCGCACTTTTTCTTCACATTGTTTTTTTTTGTTTTTTGTTTAGTTTTTCTCCTTCTTGTTGCTTGTATATTATTTAGCACTCACTGAAATTGACGAGCATTTTCAATTATTTACAGGTAATTTGGTTCAAAGACACGATGCAATTGGACACCACCGAACGCCACATCATGGAGAATCGCGGCTCACGGCACACGTTGATCATACGTAAAGTTCATCCTCAGGACTTTGGCAACTATTCGTGTGTGGCGGAAAATCAACTTGGCAAGTCACGGAAAACTTTGCAGTTGAGCGGAAAACCGAATGTTGCCGTTTTTAATTCACCGCCAATCAGTCAATTCAAGGACAAGTAAGTGGAACAAGACGCAAAGCAATAAAATTGGTCGATGAAGACGTGAAAAAACCAAAACAAAACAAAAAATAAGTAAAAACAAACTAAGAAAAAACATGAAATTAAAAAAGAACAAGAAAAGAGAGTAGAAAATCACATCACACACACGCTCAGAGCAAAGGCTAGTTAGTGTAAGACCGAAACAGTAGAAATTACAAGCCGGACATAGAATTGGACGCACGTATACACCGTGTATTACAATAAATACATACTCATGTGTGTGTTTGTATTTGTGAATGTACAAATACATGTTTTACAGATTCTTAATTAAGCTTCATTCAGCTAATTTTTTTTTTCTGCGGTAAAATTAGTCATTCTTAATTAATAGTGG
This sequence comes from Cacoxenus indagator, assembly GCA_035041755.1. Taxonomy (NCBI): domain Eukaryota; kingdom Metazoa; phylum Arthropoda; class Insecta; order Diptera; family Drosophilidae; genus Cacoxenus; species Cacoxenus indagator. The sequence continues at coordinate 5,257,877 of JAWNKX010000682.1, read as the reverse complement.
TTAGTTCGGTAAATAAAACAGAACGTTTTTTTTTTTCAAATAATTGCACAACTTCTTTCTGATTTGTTAAAACCAAACAACAACAACAAAATATTCCATACTCACATATACAAATAAGGCTTTGACTCATTCAAATAAAAACATGCCAACTGTGTGAGAGTTCAACGTTCGTATGCCGCACACCCGCGCGTGTACTCAACAAATAAAACTTTTAATTGGATTAGCTATCATCAGAGGCGTACGCTGACACTAACGCAAGTTAACAGACAAACGCATAACTGACTGACTGAGTCAGTGAGTATCGTAGAAAGCGGATAGACAACAGGCAGACAGGCAATGCGAAAGTTAGACAAACCAAAAACTCGGCATCTCATCAAATGGCAAACACACAAGCACGCGCTTAACACATGCGTTTGTGCAACTTGTATGAAATCAGATATTAACTAAAAACGGTTATTTCTTAAAAAAAAGAAAACCCTTTTGAAGCACCAACAAAGTAGAAATAATAGAAAATTCAACCACAATTTCAGACACATTAAAAGTTATGCATATGTAGCATGTCCTTGCCGCATTGTGGTTTTGTGTGTATGTGCTTCAGAAAAATGTCAACTAAAAATAACGCTGCACATCAGTAAGTGTCTGCGTGCCAGTGTGGTTTGCTAACAATTCTGAAGCCTTCAACTAAGCATCAACGCCATTGCCATTGCCATCATTATTGGTACATACAACCAACAACACAACAGCAACAGCACCAGCAACCAACCAGTTGACGCTCTTCATTTGAATGGCACATGCTCATTGGTTTTATTTGTTTCCGCTCGACGGAAGTCATGTGCTCTTTTGGCCGGATAACGCTACTAGCAATTACCAGTGCAAAAAAAAAAAAATAACAAAAATAATAATAATAATAAAAGAAAAAGAAAAAGAAAAAAAACAGCGCAAAACGAGCACCGCCATGGCAATTGAAATGCCGTCACGTCGTGGCGCCAGACGCAAACCATTTATTTTTGCTTCATTGCCTGTCATAGTTTGCCGTACAACCAACTTTCGTGCTGCCCGCACGCAATTACAAAGCTCGTCTTTCTTTGTGTAACTCTGTGTGTGTGCATCTGTGTGTGTGTGCTTGTGTGTATTTGCACAACCTCTTCAATTGTTAATAATAATTTTTATTGCTATTTACTTTGTCAGTGTTCGACAAAACTTTTTGATTGGTTGCCTTTTTATGCGCTTTTGGCCATTGTTTTCCACGTAATTCCCTTCGGTTTGACTGTCCCTGTCTTCTGACCGTGCTCTAAGCAGTCTTAATAACAGTCATCAACATAACATCAACATCATCCGATATTGTTTCAGTGCTTGTTATCGGGCTTATTGGATTTGAATTCGAATTCGCTGCGCATTGTTTATTAGCATTCAGATTGAGTTGGTGCGCGCAAAAGGAAAGCTTGTTCTGACTTGACTTGACCTTGCTTGACTCGGCTATTGCATAATTAGTTTCGCATTAAGCGCAGCTGCGCTGAATTATTACAACGTCTAAATTGTCATTGAAGCACTTGAGTATGAAAAACACAAAGTAGTGAATAGTAGCAGCCAGTGAAATCATATCGAAGTAGCAAAGAAACAAAGAAAGTGCAATGACCAAAAAATAAGCACATTTCGAACGCGTTATTATCGTAGCTTAGCCAAAGCTGTATGACGCCCACGCTGGCACCACAACAACAACAACAAAAGCAACAGCAACAGCAACAACTTCATTTACACTTGACAATAGCAAACGAGCTACACTTCACGTCAAGCTGCACTTACCGCTTGCCGCTTGCCACTAGCCACATGCCACTTGTGGTAATGTACGTGGAAAATGGGCGAGTTGAGTTGAGTTGAATCAGAGCCGACTTGACTTGCTTTGCTTTGCCTTGGCTTAGTTTGGTTTGGTTTGGTTTGGATTGGCTTGGTGGCTTGACTTGGCTAGCCTTTCACTTGCGCTGTAGTGATGGCTATAATGGCAGCTTCTTGGTTGAATGGACGCATTGTGGCAAGCAAACACTGCATTCACAAACCAACAACAACAACAACAACAACAACGACAATGAGTATAATAAAGGAAGTAACAACAAATGAAGAATAGAAATGACAAAAAAAAAAGGACAAAAAAGAGGACAAAAGATGGTGCGAGCGTATATGCGCGTTCGTTACTTCATTCAGAGGGTCTTAACCTCGCGCTGATGGCATTGTCTGCTCAACTCATCATTATTGATGTTGTTGTATTTGTTATGGTTGCAATGCTGCAGCTCAGTTCAACTGACAAAAGACAGAGCAACAATAAAGCTGAGTTTAGTGACCAATGCGCTGCTCAACTTAAGCTCAATACAATAGTATAAGCAAAATAACAAAACTTTTACAAAAAATCGAAAGCAACATATATATCACTAGATATATCCAACATTTGAAATATAAGCTTAAAAGCCAAACAAGCAACCAACTGTTGCAAGTAACGCTGGGCGTTGCAGCATTGTCGCATTGATGAAGACGCTAGGCGCACGCCCAAGCGCAGTCAGTACAATTGATTGAATACTTGTTCTAGGCGTTGGGTGTGGCACAGCGCATTATCAGAATAAAAAATAAAAAATAAATAAATAAAAAATTGGTAGCAAATGTTTCATTGAGCACATTAAACACGCAACCCAACCACCGCAAACGAGGGCAACAAATGGCGCCTCAATGCAATTGTTTGTGCAACAGCGTCGAGCATTAGTCGCACAAAGCTGCTTTTCAGCTTAACGTCTTTGTGCCATGCCATACTTAAAGCAAACAATAGCGTCTTATTGTCACACACAGCCAACCACACAATCGGGCAGTACGCACTCGTTCCGTGTGTAAGTTCTGTCGCTTCAGTTAGCTGCAATGCTGCAAAATTGCCACGTAGCTCATTATTGCTCTGCAACTACTTCTTCTTTTTCCGATGCACTCAATTTTCTCCTATTTTCTCTCACTTTGTATTTCACAGATACAACATCTCCTGGACAGTGGACTCGCATACGCCAATTGAAGAGTACAAACTATCATTTCGAAGGTTGCCGCAAGGACATGAGGTCGTCGACAATGCAATCGACTCAGCGCAGCACATTGGCACCGCCACTGGCATGTCATCGTCATCATCATCGTCATCATCATCGTCCTCTTTGCAAATGTACGGCGGCGGTGGTAGCGGCATTGGCTTACACAATCATCGCATTGGCAGCATCAATGGCGGCATCAGCGCTGGTGGTGGCGCTAGCGGTGGCCTTAACAGCTTCGCTGGCTATGGCAATCTTATGCATTGGGGTCGCAATGATTGGCGTGACGTTGTGCTGCCTGCCATGCCGGCATCGCATCGTTATACGCAGGGCATGAGTTACATGATACGGGGACTCGATCCTGATCAGCACTACGAGGCAACTGTGCAGGCGAGGTAAGCGAAGCAATACTATATTGTTTCCCCCAAACTAGCGCTACTTTAAAGTGGCTATGTGCATTGGACTACTCCGTTATTAATTCTGCTGCTGTCGTAGTCGCCTGTGTTTGTCTCATTGAAATCGATTGTAAAATTCGACTTAATTGAACGCTACAACAATGCAAATAAGTGTGACTCACATCAACATACGAGTACACACAACTACAAGCACAACTACTTTTGTTATGACATGGAATTCTTGTAGTTCGAGCTTTGTCCGAGCAGACAATAGTAGCCGTAGCAGTTGTTGTTGTTATTATTTGCAATTGATATCTATTGGCCGATTCATGACTCTTTGTTTGCATAATGATTAATTGAAATTGAGCAGTTTTGCCTGGCCCATAGCAGCGCTGCAATGTCAATAATTTTATTGTGTGCAGACATGCACTTCCAATTAACTAGTAACTATTCTACACAATTCAGGGGTTCGAAATTGAAACTAATATTACCTCTATCAGAAATGAAAGGAATTCATATAGGAACATTTTGTAAGCAAATGTGACTCGTTTCTGGCAAAGGCGTCGCTATCCATGAAGTTGAGGAATTTTATATGACTTCATGAAATCTGAAAATAATTTTTTTCTTACAGTGAAACTTCTTACGCGTGAGAGACGTAGAGGGTATGAGCATTGGCTTGTGCGTCTCAAGCGTAGAGAATGAGTGCTTATGCGTTTTCCTCTCTTCTCTATAATCATATTTGTGATCATGGAGAGAGCGAAATTCATTTATGCTTTTTCATTTATATTAATTTGTGTGCACATCGCTGGGGCTTTGCTGTTATATGTCACATAAATAAACCCGTTACTTGTTCCAATTGAGATAGGGTATCACATGCTCGCTTTGTAAGCTCTTTGTCTAGATTACATAATTTCATAGTCTTTGACATAGGAAAACAAGACAAAACAAAGCTCATCAAACAGAAGAAAAATAATATCACAGAACACAACTCTGGTAATTATATTAAAACCTGATTCCAACCATATTGTTCAGCAATTTTACTTCGATGTGCTTATATAGGTTAGGCAAATTTATTTATATTTTTTTTTTTGCTGACAAAATCCTTAAACAATCAATTTGTTAATCACCTGAATCCACTAGTCAAAATAAATTGTGCATTACTCTGCCTTGATTTCGCTGGGCATAGAATAAATAGACAACTATTGAATCCATATGGATCGAAATACAAATTAACAAAAACGTTAATTATAACAGGGTTTTCAATAAAGTGCAGTTTAAGACCATTAATTTTTACACAACAGATTGATCTCTCTCTCTCTTTCTCTCTCTCTCCCTCTCTCAGATGAATACCTCTTTGCTGAGGAGTTCAATTCGAATAGAATTATTTTATCAACCTATTCTCGAAAATGTCTACATCCACTTCCACATCCAAATCTACTTCTACGCGAAAGAAGTCTACATCCAAGAGCGGCAAACATGATCCAAAGTCAATATAAATTTAATAAACAAAAACCAGCTCCAAGAGAACGATTAGAAGTCTGATAATGTTGTGTCGTAGAAATATTTTCGCTATGACAATATTGGTTTACACATGCATTTAAAAGAGCTCCAAGAGTAACATAGTTTAATCTTTTCAAAAACGGTGTACGTCACTATCTATTGGCAAGGCTGAATGAACATGACAGCAGCTCTCGTGATGAGAAGAAAGAGAAGATCATTTGTCATTTGTGGTATGCATATGCTCTGCTCTCTGTAGGAGTAGATTTCACTCTAGTAGGTGAAAGGCTTGGATGCAGCTAGAGAGATTTAACTGTAGAAGTTAGAAGTGAAGGCGCTAAACTGGCTCTAGGAGATGACTTTTTCCTAGCAGCAGTGTAATGGTTGAATAGAGAGATTTGTGTGCCTCTCTCTAGTATTGTTGTTGTTCCATTTTCGTTTCATACAAAACGGGTGTTTGCACTTCCTTTGCTATCATTAATGTATTAGTGTTGCGTTGTTCATGAGTCAGTGAACAAAAAAGGCTTGCTCACTAAACTGAGCAAATAAACTTATTCCTTCTCTATTGTGTTTTTTTTTTGCGCAGTTGTTCCTTTTGCTTTTATAAGAACATTATTTATAGGAAAGTTTTCAGCACTTAAATAAAAACAAATGTTTTTTCTAGAATGCAATCGTTTGTATCGACCGCGGGTTGCCCTGGTCATATTCAATCCGTTGATTGATTTCAGTCAAATTATAATTTCTGAGAATTGTATTAATCGAATTTATTTCTACGATATTTATTACAGAAACCGCTATGGCTGGAGTGATCAAACTCACAGTTTTATCTTCTCAACCTCTTCAAATGGTAAGTTTTTATGTTGCAACAAATTCTCACTTCTGACTATTAAGCACTTTAAGGCGCTATTACAAAAATAATTGCTCATTACTCGGTTTTTTATATAGGATTTTTGTTAATTTCATTTGCGCACATTTATTTACGCTCGTAAAATGGCGAAAAGCATAAAAACATTTTAAGCCACACAAATTCCACGAAAATACGCGAGGATTTCAATGATTTGCCTGATTGCTCTGCATGCATAATAATTTGGCATTAAATGCAGTTTTTCGCTCTTTTTACTCCTTTTACCACACATTGCATATAACACAAGTACCACAGATACGGATATAGATACGCACATAAAACAAGCTGCAGAGCGACGTGAGTAGAGGAGGGTTAACTGCACTCAACTCAGCTCAACTCAGTTGAACTGAACTGCACTGAACCGAACTCAACTGATGTGAACTGTTGAAAATGTCGCAATTTAAATGCATTAAAATATTACCAACTCGCAACGTCACGCTGAGTAAAGGATAAAATCGCATTTATTTTGGCCAATGTCAAATTACAACAATAAATTTAGCAATGGGACAGACAGACAAACCCAAAGACAAGCAAACATGTAAAGTTTCTGCTTATCTCGCATATGCAAGCAATCGTCGTATGAGGGACGTGGTCGCGTTTGTTTGACAATGCTGGATTTCCCCCTCTATTCGTGTGTGTGTGTATGTGTGTGTTAAAACTAACTATGAGTTTCCTTAAGCTGCAGCACACACTTGATTATTTTGATTCAACGTTAAATTTGCATGCGAAACCCACACACACGACCGCCGCTTTTTGTCGAATCCTACGCGTTGCTCCTAATTGCGCAGCGCTTCACGGAATGCACGGAGATTTATGAGGAAAATGTGAGCGTCACGTTTTAACGTAATGAATTTAGTTATGCTAATGAATAAGTGAAATTTTCGCGGTCGATCAAATGTGAATTTTCGCAGTGGCGGTTGACGCTTTTCATGCAACTTTTACACCTCACCTAATGCGAATGCCAAGTGTGCGTATACATGATGGATATGTGAGTAGAAAAGAAACAGACTAGAATCTTAGTCTGATGAGATGACTAAATAAGCAAAAGCAATGTAAATGGTCGAGACCCTTAGAAATAACATCAAATCAAAGAGAGTTGAATTAAACTTCAATGACAAATGTTAACAACTCTGAAAAAGTGACGTAGAGGAAGAGAAGATAATAAGAGGGAGAAAATAAATTAGGGAAGATTCCATGTGTGATTTATTGCAGTTGAAAAGAAATCGAGTATATAGTAGTAGACAGAAAATTTCTAAAAAAGGATATGAACTGTAAAAATATCGACAAGAAAGATGAGAAAGAAGGAGAAACGACTTATGGGTCTCCATAAGTCTATTCAATTTTTATTTTATTTTTTATTTTAATATCCAAGACTAGGATGGGTGATTAGCCTACCGTTGCCAGTCCTTGATGATGGGGGTGCCATCTGGCGTCGCCAAGTGGAACCTAAGCTAACTACCGGTGGCCAAAGAAATTGACCCTTGACCACGACCACAAATTCTGCCTTCAGTGGGGAACGAACCTCGGCCTGTGCGAACAGCAGCTATACTGTACTTCATCAAGGCACTTAGAAAGGTGAACTACAAGGCAAAAAGAAAGTTATAGAGGAGAAAATGTAGTAAAAGATTTGAGTGAAGTTGAGTGTGGGCTAGCTAAAGTCTCGAATCCGATCGGGTATTAGAATTGGCGTAGAAAAAGTATTTGCATCAGTGACCCGGCTAATGCCTTCCAAGAGAAAAAGAAGGCCAATTTATTGCTTCTATTCATAATCGTTCTATTTCCTTTCGATTGCTAAACTTGTATGTTATGTGCTATCATTGATCCGTTAGCTTTTTGCGACCCTTTTTTTACCGATCTTAAGTATTAACATTAAACGCATTAAACTGCACCACACATTTGTGAAGCTCCAAACATAGATGTTCAATCTTTGCTAATGTCTGATTCTTCATAGGTCAAGTCGCAAAAGTACATGAAGAAACAAGTTAAAACGGTTGGAAGACAAATTTATGCTATTGAGATTGGCAATCAAGAGGAAGGGGCGCTCACAGAAAAATAATGTGCAATTTAAACACTGAGGAGAACACAGAGTACGGCGAATTTAGTGAGGCACAAACAAATTTTGCCAACTGAGAAGAAAGGTGAACAGTGGAAAACGAACAAATGAAAAACGGAAAGCATATACATATGATAAAAGAGGAGATCGAAAGCATTGACATGAGTTATAAATCTACAGATGCATAGATAGATATAAATGCGCTAAGGAAAACCATTTATATGCAAAACTTTTGTTGCCAAATGGCAACAGGAACAGTGGCAGCATAAAAATATTTTATATCTGTACATGGCGTGCATGCATAGTCGCTGGCATAGTCGTGTGCGTACACACGTGTGTGAGTATGTGGAGGTATACGAAAGCGTGGAAAAACGATTTTCCATGCAAATGATGCATATTTGTTACTGTCATTGGCATTCTTGTTGTTGCATCTTTCTTTGCGCAATATTGCGAACGTGCGCCTTTCTTTCTTTTCGCTGCCATTTTGAATGCATGAATGCGAATGCGAATGCGAATGCGAGTGCGAGTGCAGTTCAATTCGCTGCAATTCGCCTTTGTATGTGACAAACAAACAAGACGATAAATACACGAAGCTCACAATGCAGAAAAAGCGTCATACAAAAGCAAATGCACAGATACAAATAGACGAGTTTGTCAGTCAACACTAGCAGTGTGGCATAGTCGTGTAGACGCATGCGACAAAGTAATGCAGCGAAATTTAATAACGATAAACGTGCCTGCCACACAAAAGGATTTCTGCACAAACATTCACACACGCATACACACACACACAGCCATACACATACTTACAAAGTGAAAATGCTTTCATCAAAAAAAAAAAAAATCAAAAAAAAAACCGACTCAGGAGTCGAGACGCGCACACAACAAAGCAGCACACATCATAAAAAGAAGTCTATCGGTGTCACTTATGGCATTGCGTGACTCGTTTTGTGCGTGGCATTGGGCTTGTTCATCAACGAGCATACGCTCGACTGCCACTTCAAAGGCATTTCACTATATTTCATATCACGCATACGTCATGTATCGCCGCTTGTTAGTGTGCAATATGAAATTACTTATGCGCTTTTGATGACTAGTATGAAACGCGCCTGCTATCGTGCAATCCATACGACAGCAGGTGTAGCCCACAGAAGAAGCAATCAGTTTAGACCAATTTTATGACAGTTGATTGAAATGCAAATCACAAGCCAACTAAATAATGACCTGATAAATGCCAAAATCATGGAAAAATATATACAATTCTAAAAATCACATTAACGTTTGTGGCAAATAAAACTTGCCTTTGTAGCGATATTGAGTGTTTGCCACAAAATGAGTACGACTTCATTACAATTTAACAGACACCAACAATTTTATGTAATTAGTGGTTGGTTCCTAATGAAGTGAAACTGGTGAACGCACAAATTACGCGTGACACAGAAAGGTGACTTAATGAAGTCAGCCAGACAGACAGACAGACAACGAGGCAAGTGTATGTATGGACATATATAGACTGCTGGGCGGAAGAGATGTAATGCGTGTGCAATGAAAAGCAATTGCACAAGTCAAATGTCAAATTAATGAGCACCATTCTAGTGTCAAAGCAGTAGCAGCAGTAGCATATACACATGTGCCAACAACAAGAATAACAACATCATGAAGTGCAGACGTGCAGCATGCAACAATAACACGTGGCATTATTAGTTCATTTACCTGGCTGCCACACAGTCAACGAAATGGTACTGTGGCATGCGCATCAACAGTTAAAGTACTCAATTGTCGCAGTTCAGAGACATATGCACTTTAACGACAATTGTTATGACCGACCATGCCGGTGTAGTACACAAATACAAATGCACTTGAACAGGCAAAAGACGAGGCAGCGGATGGACATGAAGCGAAGAAAAAGTCACAAAAAAGATAATGCCAAGTTTAGTTTAATGTTATTGTCGCTACATTGGCCGACGTTATTATCGTTGCTGTTGTCGTTGCTGTTACTGTTTGTATACTCGTATACTCGTATTGCGCACATTTAAACAACACGTCTGAGGTACGAAACTATTTACTTTTTATTTTTTAGAAGAGCAATGCAAACAGAAACACAGACAGACTTGTATACAGTCAACAAATAAGGGCCTTGCTATACACTGTCAGAAAACAAGTGTGCACAAATAAAATAAAACAAAAATAAAAATAAAAATAAAAATCGCCAAAGTGTCAGTGTTGCAAGTTATATTCTTCAGTTGAGATTTAGTGAATTTATTTTTAGCCGAGGCATTTGAAAAGGTCTCTATAAGCATATCGTATACTCTTAACGGATCGCTTATTCCGCTAAAGAAAAAAATCTGCACTTTCAGTCAGGGACACACCAGTTTGTCTCTGCTCGCTCAGTCTTTTGGGAATCAGAACAATTTGCTGCTTTCTTCGATTCGTGCGAACTATATTACTCCATACTGCAGTTAACGACACTTGAAACATTTTAAATGACAGGAAATTACTTATTTCAGTCTCATAATAGCCAAAGAAGAGCTCGTTAAAATTATAGTGTTTTTCATTGTATATAATAGAAAACTATTCTGTGAGGGTAAAACACTCAAACCGATCATTTCAAGATAGAGAAGATGCGAAGTAAAGAAAACAACACTCACTCAAAGTTAATTGAGACCTTAATGAAACTGTAGACTTTGCGTAGAGAAGGGAATTCCATATAGCATATATTCAAGATATTACAATATGAAATGATATGATAGTGGTTTGCCGCATACCCTTCTTGCGTACAACTGTGAACACAGCTCATCTCGATTTCTCGTCTTCTTTCCGTTCGACATTCATGGCGCACACAATAAAATTTCGATCTCATTCTCTTATATATTGTTTGTCTCCTCTTTAATGGTTGCTTTTTCGTTTCATCGAGTTTCAAAGCACTACCGGAAGTAGTGATTTTCATTAAAAAAATTTATTTCTTAACCACATTTATTAAGTGCTTCGCTATAGCTTGTTTTTCGGAAATAACACCAAGAGGTCAGAAATTTTTTGTACAAAGATTTAGTAAAATATAGAGTTTTATTAGACAAAAACCTTCGACGGTCTTGAAAGAATATGTATTCCAAATTTCATACCGTTTGGTTAACTCAGTCAAGCGTGATACTCGAGCATAAGAACAAACAAAGAAAGATTTTACAAAGATTCAAGTTTGTTTTTTATATATAGATAGATGTTCCACTTTCACTGCCACTATTAATTTTCAACACTGGTATAGCTTTGTTTCCTTGAAAATTTATGGCATCCAAATATTTAAAATATATCACACACAAAGTAGATAAACTTTTTAAATTATTAAGAGGACCCTTCACAAAGAGCATTACTTTTGCTGTGGGTTGCTACTTGTTTCGATTTCACTTTTCTTTACAGCCCTGAAAATTATGCAAGCATGCGTGGCTGCGTGTGGTAAAGGAATTCGTAAAACAAAAACCCAGACACAGAAAATACAGTGGAAAAAAAATAATAATAATAATAAACAAATAAAAATATGAACCCAAGGACTTGTTGAAACTTACCAAGTGTATGTGTATATGGGCTACAACAATGGCGATAACCCTTGAAACGATGACAAAGTGGACCCTTTGCACCAACGCCAAAGACTCCATTTGCACAACGCTATTTGCTTGAGACTTTCTTATCCTCTTTTTCATGATCCTCTTCACCCACTCACTACTCTTATTAATTTTTTTTTCTTATATAATATTTATTTATTTTTTTATTTGTTATTGTTGCGTTACTGCAAGCTCAGCTGGTACAACTTCTTATGTCGCTGCTTCTATCGTTGCTTCAGTTTGTCTCTTTGCTTTCTTTTTTTTTTTTTTTTGACTTTTTCGACTCCTAGCGAGGACTTTCTTGTAGCCACTGGGAATACTTTAGTAAATTCTTGCATATTCGTTGTCTTTTATATTTCTTATTTTATTTTTCCTTATTATTCTTTATTTTTTTCAGTCTTTGCCCATTCTTTTCGTAATTGAAAAGTTTTTCATATAACGAAGGAACTAACAAAGGAGCGGAAGCAGTTAGTGCCGTGTTGCTGGTGTTGTGGCACGCAACATCAGCATTCGGCGCATAATAAGCAGAAAGCAATCGACTACAATACACAAATACTTCTTTGCATATACAATATACCATATATTCGGCTATATATATTTATATATTGTATATTATACGTAGACAAAAGCAGTAGTTACAACTACGACTATATTCGAGTGCATGCTTGTTCCCACTAGACTGACAGGACTTGCGTAGACGTTGCAAGACAAGCAGTTCTTCAACTTCAACTTTGAATATATTCGTGCATTCTTTGTGCGCCAGCACGTCTGCCCTGCTGATTTGTATTGCGTGCGTCGCGTCGCTGCCTGTTTTTTATATGTTTTACAACACTACTTGAATGCACTGCAATCGGGTTTTTTTTGAATGTTTTTTGATTTTTTGTTGGTAAAAATAAATGCGCCTGCAAGTATGCTTCAGAATTGTTTGCAAGTGTTCTACGCTGCGCAAAAAGTTTCGTAGTTATTTATTAGTTACCAGTCAGGCACTCATTCACTGAGGCAGTCAGTCAGCCTCCTCGGCACTTCGACTGCACGAAAAAGTTATTAACTTTAACAAGTTGAAAGTTGTGTGCGGCAAACCGAATGGTGCAACGGGCGCTTGGTCAATCGAACACATACATTGCCACAAAGATCTGCTCAGCCTATTGCTCTTTCACACATTGTCTCTCTCCCCCTCCCTCTCAATCTTTCATTTTATTTCCAACTTACCACAAACTAAAATCCGCTTTATAAAATCCTTTTGCATTCTGAAGCACCTTAATTTTCATTTACAACTTGTTCAATTTAGTTTTAGTTGGCATTTTGTTGCATGTGCGCCTCAAACTAGGCAATAACACCACGTGAAAACATTTCGTACACATTTAGTGTGCCAGAGTTATTTATTTTCGCGCCAAACCTCAACTTAACTACATGTTCTGTACGCATTTAGGCGTTGGCCATAGAAAAGTAAACAACAAAAAAATAAACCGCTGCCTAAAAGCGTGCTACACTCAAAATCCACAGTTTACGCAAACAGCCTAGCTTATGGAGTAGCCAAAAAACAAGTGGGGGTTGCTGACTGAGTGAACGAATGACTGACTGACGTAATGAATGACTGAATGAGTAAATGGCCAACAAACCGTTCTAAAATAACATCAACTTCGTTCAAAAATTGTTCAACTCGTTGAGCAAAGTTGCAGCCGCGTCATCAGTTGGTTTGTTGTCGACGTATAACGATTGGCGCTGCAGGCCGTTGCAATTTGTAAAACAAAAAGGCCAAAAACAAAAAAAATTGCATCTAAATCTGTATCTGAAGCGGAATTGGAATCTGAATCTAAATCTGAATGCGTAATAATCTCGACGAGCATTGCAGCGTAAGCGCACGCAAATCCGAGAGTCGACGCAGCAAAAAAAACCAACAGATAGTTACCATGAAGAGGTTGAGAGAGGGGTTGATAGAAAGTTGCAGAGAAGGAGAGAAATAGCCGTTGAAAACAGAGCGCGAAGAGAAGGGAAACCAATGCTGAAAATGAACCGCAATGGCATTAACTGCATGCGCGTGGTTCTATGCGCCTACAAGCAGTAGCGGCTTTCGTTCCAATGACACAACCACAAAAAAGCAACAAAAAAAGAAGCAACGACAAAAAGAGGAAGATTCGAAACTAACCGAGTCAAGCTCAGCTGTGGGTACGGGATTATTCAGTTATGCATGCCTCTGTGTGTGTTTCGGTATGGGTTGATCTGTTGAAAGGTGCGCGGTAACCGGCTATATTCTGTGTGTGTGTGTGTGTGTGTGTGTGTGTGTGCGTGTCACCGTGGGCAGTTTGGTAGCTCACAAATGAGAAATCACATGCGATGCTACGGTTTTGTGTGCCACCAACCGCAGGCAATAAAAGACGCAACGCAACGCCGTTGACGTTAACGTTAACGTTAAGTTCGGTGTTGGCATCGGTGTCGACGTTGTCAAAGACCGCAACGTACGCATTTAGAGGCGACAACTGTCAGGGGAGAACGGAGCATTGAAGCCGTTTGCGGTGCCATGTGACGACGACAAATCGACATTGACAGCGGCTTTGACCGCGTTTCCGCTATCGCCAGCGCACTGAGATTGCACGGTTTTGGTAATAAAGGTTTTTTTTTTGTAAAGTTTTTCTTTGCTTTTTTGTTTTTGTTTCAATCTTAATCGAAGTAAATTCGCCATTTGTTTCATGCAAACGATCGCCATTGTGCCTCTATGCAAGCCCTGTGAATATCGCTTTCATTTTATTGAGCTTAAAGTATTCAGCGCGAAAGTATGCTATAAAAATAGCTAACGAACAAAGCGCATTGAAATCAAAGACAAAGCAAGGTGAATAAAATTACAATAAAGCCTTTCACACCTAAACATGCAACACGATTTGGCTCAATGTTCATGCAACGACATCAATTTGAAATTAGCCAAGTCATGTTGGCCACAACTTAATAATGGCGTAACATGGTGCTGATGATGACGTTGACAACTAACACTGATACCTCAATAGATAAGATGTCGCTATATACATTAAAGTAAACTTGCACGACATGAAGCCGCAACACGATGCATGGCAAAAGAGAAGAAAGTAAGAACATGCAGTATGCATGCAACATCGTTGAAACGGTGTCGGTTGCAAGTGTCAGCATTGACTGGAACATGCTACAAGAAATTGAGGGCCGTAGAAATGCGAGTACAAATAAATTACGAACTAAATCAAAATGTACAAGTCGTAGCGGCTGCGGAACACCTCACGACTAATGAAAGTGGGGGTAAGTGTGTGGGCATTAATAAAAAGAAAGCAGGAAGATTGAATTGAAAGTGGAGTTTGAAAAAAATTTTAAATAAAATGTCATTGGCAGCCAGCGCCAACAGCACCCGGCCGCTGCTACTAGAGCTGTCAATAAAGCCTGTCAAATAGTCTGCTGCCGCACAACGAAATGCCAGTGGTTCGAGTTGCTCTACAATCTGTGTCTGTGTGAGTGACGCCATTCGCCAGCAGCTACTAGCTGCTTACATATGTCTTACGTGCAAGACGTGTGTGACTAGATTGCTATGTGCGCACAAAAGATACATGATATGACCGATAATCATAGAATGCTGTTAATGCAACGCTGCCAGTTGTCACTGACAAGTAATATTGCTAGTGAACACCTGCCACATTGACGCCTGACTTGCCATGCTCGTTAGACAATTTAACAGCTCTTTAAATACATACATACTGGTCTGTAGTTAGTTGTATATGCAAAGCCTAGATACAAAATGTATCTAGACTGTCTTTGCGACGTCTTATCATATGATCTTGCTTCATAATGAAAGAGCTGCTCTAGTTTTTCATTAACTGACAGCTTCCTGCTGTCATGGATACTGCTGCATTATATCAGCAGCGTCTACATTCTTGCAAAGTTGGCGTGGAGGTTGACGTTAACGTTCCACGCTTATCGCAAACACGTAATCGCGCAATTCAGTGAGCCTGCTTTCAGTCATGGTCAATTTGCATAATGATGTGCTACTTTCTTTTGACAGTTGACATTTTTCTTACGCTCACACCACAGAGTTTAAACAAGCCTAGGTAACTGTGTATCTGTACTGTACTGTATCTCTGTCTGTCTGTCTGTATGTAGTTGCCACGGCTTATATACGTGCATTGAATAAATTGCAAAATGCTCATTTGTCATTATTGACAGATGCTGCACGGTTGCCATTTTAATTGGCGGCTTAAATCAAAAGCTTCGCTGCACTTTAATTTACATAAAGGCCGCCACCAACTGGTCACACTCACCCTTCGCTGTGCACTGTCCTTGAAGTAGTGCATGCATCGAGCATCGACTTCCTTCCTGAATTCCTCTACATTTCGTTACGTTTGTTGCCATTCACTGGCATTGCTATGCAGCGTCTCTGATTGCGGATCCGATTTTAAGCATTAATGATTTATTTACGAGTACGTCAAGGACTTTTTGTTAAACTGCCAATTCGAGTATAATGTGTTTTGTTTGCTTCTCTGCTTACCTCTGAAACTAGTTGCAGCAACTGCAGCGCAACAGCAGCAGCTTACACCAAAATCCTTCACGATTTTTGTACTCTACGCTTAGTGAATAGTCCTAAACCTTTGTCATGCAGCTTCTAACACAGAGAAAAATACATTAGAAGCAACGTAAAATACATAAAAACAGCTCTTCGAGTAGAATTAAAAATAAGGCTTTCTGTTAATAGCTCTCGAACTGAATTATCACTCCTAAACTAACGTATAGGCAGAGTAACGCCCAAACAAACCAAAGGGTCTACCCTATGTTCTTATATGAAAGCATCATTTAGTTTAGGAACATAAACATACATACAGGGTATTGAACCTCGACCTCACACATTCAGGTAGGCAACTGATTTAACTGTATGTGGGAAGCCACCCGAACTACTTCGTATGCCTGCTTGCGCAAGCCTGTGACGATGTTTGATTGTATGCGAGCGTTACGCTATGCAAAATTGTACCCTACTGAACCCAACGTTCTTTTATATAAAAACAAGCTTGTTTGTCTCAGATGTATAATGTTGAAATTTGATCAAATTCTGCATCAGAGCAATATATAGATATACAGATAGATAACTAATGAAAATTTTAAGATCCTAGAATTTCTAAGTCGCAGACCTTTTATATGAACGTATGGTCAAACCTCAAGTTATTTTTTATATAAAAAAAATATTTGTTTTTTGATGCATTCAACTCAAATGGATAAAAAAAAAACAGCTAATTTCATAGACATGAACATAAGCGGTACAAATGTTCAGTTCAAGATATTACCGTATATATTAAATACTTGGTTTAAACGTAAGCTGGCCATACACGACGAACATGCGCGAGTGATACACTTGTGTTTTGAGGCATGTCCGTTGTGTATGGTGCTGTTGACGAGCCAATGGTCTTGTAAAATTTTAAATATTATTGTTTTGCTCGAGCGAATCAAACGAGCATGTTCGTCATGTATGGCAGACTTTAAGTTTTCGTATAGAAAAAAAAAATTTTTTGTCGAAATTTGGTTACTCTTTCTTCAGAACAGCAAATAGAAGCGCTACAAATTCAGAGATCGTAGAATGACAGAACTTTGTAAGTTAAGTACAATACAGAAATGTCTTCTTCTTGTTTGTCGCGTGTGCAGAGTATTACTGTTTCGGCATAGCCGAAGTTAACATTCAGATATTTTTATTTTAATCTTTTTTTTGTTGTTGGTTCCTCTGCACCTTATTCACTCATTTTATGTACTTCTTTACTATAAAGTTCATGCTAAAAAATAAGGAATAAAAAATAAAGAAACTCATCAATGAACTCTTTCGTCTCTCACTCTATCCTCAAAACTATTCAATCACTAATTGCAGATGGCCTCGTAGATCTATCGACATTTTTAAATCATGGTTCGTCAGGTTAGTTGCTTGGCAAATACCTCTCTGCATGTTTTTTCCCACACTCTTTCACGCTCTCTCTCTCTCTCTCTATTGCTTTCTTTCTTTCTTTTTTTTTGTTTTTTCTTTTGTTTTATTGCATGTTCAATTAAAAAACAAAACAAAAAAAAAGGTGAAAAAAACCAATTGAAGAAAACCCCAAACTGTAATTGATGCAAATGAGCAGACAATCAATCGACCGCTGAGCTTTTTGTGGTTTCGACACTTCACGCTTCGCGTTGTCATGGCAAAAGGAACCGAACATCGCTTTAAAATTATTGGAGTACTTCACGTGCTCCGACAGTAACAACAGCAATAAATACTAAAGAGCAACAACAAAAACCAGTTGTTGAAAACTATTAACGAGCGAAAAAGCAAATCGTGCGCAAAACTCATTTCACTATTTTCTCTGCGGTTATTTGTCAATGTCCAATGCAGACCGCACTGCTTTGCACTGCCGACGGCACCTCGTGCGCACTCCACTAGCCACGGGCTGCTTTTCGCATTGTTGTTGTTCTTGGTTTTATGCTATCTCAGTTAATTTTTATTATTTGTTTTTATGCACACACGGCGGCTGCCAATTTCAATTTCTATGCACCACACTCGTGGCGAACATCGAAATTTCAATGCATTTCAGCGTGGGCATCGCACCGATTTATGAGTAGGCGTGTTTCTGGCCGTTGAAAATGCATACACATGAAGCGCTTTATGAAGCGTATCTTAATTACTCGTTGCGTTTGCCTTTTATTGAATATTTTATTAGTTTTCCTATCGTTAATCCTTTGGGTTATTTTTTCGAAAGCTGCTTGAATTTTCGTCATAAAAAATATTCTTTTCATATGCTCGCATTTTGTCATGCATATCTATAAGCATAATATTTATCAAGTATTATTTTAATTGCCCTAATATGTTTTTGCAAAACTCGGCTGTTTTAATTGAAAACGATTTTGATTTGATTGGATCTCGTTGCAGATAACGAAATGCGTGATTTGAGTGTCACATTCTACGGCGGCAATGGCGCCACATCAGCGCAGCCACACGAGCTTAGACTGCTCGTGGTTATGTGTGGCGCTGGAGTCTTATTTGTCCAATTGGCACAGATTTTCAACGGCACCGGTTAATTACTTACCACGGAAAATAGACAGAAAGTGAAAACTTTTTTGTAATTGGTAATGAAGAGGTTAAGAGTCGCTACGAATTATGTACACAATCCCCTTTCTTTATAATTCCGCAGAACAAAAACATACATTGAAATTAAATGTCTGTTTATTTCACTTTTAACCAAATGAGCGCGAATAAATACAAAGAAAAACACAGCTAAAAAATTCGTATTAAAAATCATTAAAAAAGAGAAGACAAAAAATAATACACTCAACCCTTCAACCCTGAAAGCACTGAAAATTTTTGAAACAATCAATGTAAAAGTCGGTAGACGGATTTAAGAAGCATTAATGTCGGCGAAAATATGAAACTGAGTCAGGTTTTTAGTGTACCAGTTAGTAAGAGTGTCAAGGATGAACGAAACACATTTCAGCGCAACCTCAAGTGTAAATAGTTTTTATTGCAAACTTCTAGGCTAAATGCACCAACAAGAAACTTGAAACTTGCAAGAAGCAAAAATTCTAATTAAATAAAAAAATAAACGCAAAGAAACAAAACTTTAAAAAATTATACAATTTAAGTAGCGTTTAGTAAAAATAATTAAATAAAAAATATAAAATAAAAAAATATAAATCTCATGCTTATAAAAGTGCGCAATTTAATTTTAAAAAAAATCACCAAAACTTCATAGCGACATTAGGCATGAAACAAAAAATAAATTACAAAAATAAAAATAAAAAATAATACAAAAAAATCATAGCAAAATTGTATTTGTGTCACTCAAGTAATATTTGCTTAAAGCGCAATTTTTTAGCTTTTTGCCATTTTATATATATACATATATAAATAGATATAAATATCTGTTTTAGGCGTGTAAATTATAAAAAATGATATGTATTAAAAAAAATATAAACAGAAATATTAATTAAAATGTCAGCATACATTTAAAAGAAAATATCTGCAAATATACTTTCAAATTATTAAATTAATTTAATTATACTTTTTTTAAAGTATTTCAATTATTTTTATGCCACAAACTAACAACCTTAGTTAAATAAATAAAAAGTAAAGGAAAAATAGTTTAATTCGAAGTTGAGAGCATAATTAGCAAATTAATGTTTAAGTGTACATAAAATCATTAATCATAAATGAAGATCAGAGACGGCTAAAGGGCGCGGTAAGTTGAAGCAAGTCGTGTTTTTATTTCAAATCAAGCATTTACAATTTCTCAAAACCACCAAAAACATAAATTTATTTAAAATAAAAATTAAAATAAAAATAAGAAACAAATAATTTAAAATAAAACATTAAAAAATCTTTTAGAAATAGGAAAGGATTTGTGTCATTCCAAGTTTCTATTAAGCCGACTTTAAATCTACAAATAAAGTTAATGTATGAGCGGTGAAAGCAGGGTGTTCGCGCGCAGTTTTTGTATATATGCATGCACAACAAACAAAACTAAACAAAAAAAAGATTTAATTATTTATTTCAATACCAAGTCACAAAAAAAAAAAAAACGCTAAATCTAACGAAAAATCTGAACTTATGGTTAAATCAAATAAATAAATTGTAAAGAAATAGCAAACTCCACTTAAATAAAATCACAAACTTTCATAAAAAGCACCGAGCGCACCCTGTATAAATTATTTTAAAATTCAATATGAGCTAAAATAAACTGAAAATAAAACCAAAACTTAAAAAAGCCACATAAGTAAACTCATAATGAATGAAATATATGCCAAGCTGTATTTGAGATTATTAATTAATAAGTATGAATCATAAAAATTAATAATAAAAAATAATTAAAAAAACAAATAATAATAACAAAATTGACAGTAAAATAATAAAAGAAAAGTATTTAAAAGAAAAGTAAAATAACGAAAAACCAGAGCCAGAGAAAAACTCGCAACCTTAAAAGTAAAAAACCACACAATGACTCAAACAAGTGTTTATTAATTGAATTATGTAATAATTTAAAAGTCATAAAAAATGCTCGAATACTCATATAATAATATACAAGAATTACATAAATAAGAAAAACGCAGAAAAGTCGTTCTAATGACGAAGACGAAAATTTCACAGACAAAAGAAAAAAAAAGGCAGCAGCAACAAACATTTAAAAAATCGATATATATACATAAATATATATATATATATATATAAATATAAAAGTGAACAACTTTTCACAATTGCTAGATCTAATTATAATTGCTAACATTATTCCAATGTGTATCTTTGAATGTGTCCCTGGATATGCGTGAAATGCGCCTGCAATTAATGCATTACCAAACTAATGAAAATAATGCATAAGAACTGCGAAGAAAAGAGAAATTTATAATTATTGCGCAAGGAACAGCGCAGATATTCAAACAATGGCAAATATCTATACGAAATATAAATGTGTAACTTGACTTATTACGTGTTTTCATTTTCAGTTAAGGTCATCCTGTGTGTACATCTCAGTTGTCCTCGTTTGCTTTGTGAAAATGTATGTAACTAATTATTATACACTTATTTTATAAACATTTTTAAACAACTACAAATAAAGTCTATATTAACATATAAATGTATATGTACAAGTGGGCTTTCATTTGCATTTAATGCTTATGCTTTACGACTAGCTTGGTGTGTTTAGTGTAGTCTCGCTGCAATCTCGAAACAATTGTACTTTGCCTAAGCGAATCGGAGCCGGAAATAGCTTCGGTACTACTAGGAATAGATGTTAGGAATTGGAAACTATAAATCTGTTATGACAATCCAATTTTTCACAAACTTCAAACTGCATGGATATCTTCAAGCACACTCAAGCACAAACTCGCTGCGCCCCAAACGAAATTATGGAAGAAAATAGAAAACATTTCGGAAAGCTAAGCTATCGGAGTGTGATAAGCGAATGATTCTGAAGCAAGACAGCAATTCCACTGCATCTTGCGCACAAGTCGCAAGACGATACAGTAAGTCGGTATCAAAAATTACGATTCGGCGAGTTCTAAACAAATGCGAAGCGATTCTTAGAGCTATAATAAACAAAGCTTTAACATTACGTACGCAACACGAGACGGCATGTTTTCAATTTGCATGTTTTCAGTTTGTAAGCGCCAAGTGCACAGTAAATTAATGTACTGGAGAGTAGCCTCCTACAATTTTTAGAGCAAAATAGAGAAAAACCGCATATTTTCATACAAGATAATTCAGCTTTCCAAAAATGTGTTCCGTTGTTATAATGGACTGGCCAGCGTGCTCAACTGGCCTAAAGCCCATTGAGAACGTTTGGGACGACGAGTTTATGCGAACAGACGCAAAGGTTGCAATTTTAAAGAAGTGGAACAACTTCGCGGAAAATATCAAAAATAATTTCATTAACTCAATGAGGCAGGGGGGGGTTGTTTGTTACTCTGCCACAAGTTATTAACTCCATTGGAAAAGTTGCATTAGTTGTTTACTCGAAAGAGATTTGCGTACAAGCAAAAATAGTTACACAAGAAAGGCATCGAACTGTTAAAGAAAAATTTGAATGAAGTTGAGTGTTGTTGACTAAAGCACAATCCTTAGTAGTTATTTGATTTATTATGTAAAATTAGATAAAAATATTATTTTACAATGGCAACATATCAGATAAGACAAGTTGTGTTTCTTTCAGAAAATTGTATTGCTAATACAAAGGCTTTTTCTTCAACTCTCAGTATGGGCAGCTCTTTAATGTTTATTTGGTTTGCCTTTAACTAATAAAATAAATCATCACTACTAATTACTATGTGGCCCATTGCTTGTGATTATTTATTTTTTTTCACACCTCCCCAGGATTTCAATGTAATGTTTTCATTTCATTTTCAATGGCTTCTTTCATTTCATGAACTTTATTGACTCTGAAATTGGTTAAGTTGAAAATAGTTTGAAAGAATTCAAATATGACAAAAATTTCGAATTCAGTGACATCTTACTTTCGTACACATAAAAACAGCAAACAATTAATAAAATAAAATAAAAAACTTACTTCCTTTCAACATTCTTTTGTTAAGTTGTTAAAATCTTTTCACCCATTCAATTTTTCTTTCTTTGTTTTATTTTACATGAATAATTCAAGTTGAAAGTTGTCATGGTCGAACATCAGTTTCACATCTCCGGCACTACCTACGGCGTGCTGCTGCATTGTCGACTGACGTAAGTTTAATGCCGAAATATGGCTCCTCTGTCTGTTGTCAATTTGGCGATTTGTTATTCGAGCTAGTCGAACAAAGCTGTTTGGTCTGCTGCTATGCCTTGGCAAGCCGACTTTCGTGCGTATTCGCATGATAAAGTTTGCCGTTTT
Organism: Cacoxenus indagator; assembly: GCA_035041755.1. Classification (NCBI taxonomy): domain Eukaryota; kingdom Metazoa; phylum Arthropoda; class Insecta; order Diptera; family Drosophilidae; genus Cacoxenus; species Cacoxenus indagator. The sequence goes on along the minus strand of JAWNKX010000682.1, from coordinate 5,235,055 downwards.
GTTATTCCACACATACACACACAAGCACGCAAACAAGGACCAGCCTAATACGTTTTCATGTGTAGGTGTGCATGTTCGTAGAAAACTAAACTTTAAATGGAAAATTTGACAAGGAAGCATAACGGATATTTTAATGTAGATACGCTTTTTCAGTCGTAGTTTGTCGAAAAGTTTTATTCGTAAAATACACATTTCCGTAGCTGACGTTTTTCTCTGCCATTTTAAATAGTTTTGCATGTTTGCATAATGCAAAAAATAACAACAACAACAACGGTTTAAATAAAAACACTCCTCTTTAATGCAAATTCCGGATTTGTCTAAATGAACAAGTTTTTGACTTCTAATTTAAACTTATTTATTTTAATTTATTTTTGTTTGTCAGTACTTTCAGTGTACCTCAATGGAAGGCAGCAAAAAATATTGACAAATATGCAAATAACTTTTTTTGCTAAGAGCATAAACGAAACGCTTATAATTTGCAATTTAATTTATTTTCATCAAACGCTTTGTGAAACTTACAAAGCCACAGATATGTTCAGCGATAAGCTTCGAATTACGTACATATTTAATTAATGTCATCCGAAACATTTCCGAAAGCACCCCACCTCGATTCTTGGTTGCAGAGATGTTAGTGCAGCAAAGACTAACAAACGTTACCTCCACCTGAAGCAGACAAAAACTTAATTTCTGTACATTAATGGAGATGCCGTTTCTAGGCACTGGGGCTTGACGCATGTCTCACCTAGAAAGGACTAAACGAAAGCAGCTGGCTTTGAAATTATCAAGAAATAGCGTTCCTGTATAATTCCGATTTAAAGTTTTTATAAGCTTACAACATGCTCTGATGTACTAGAATAATTGCTAATCCAGTAATTCTTCAACGGTTTTATCGATGCAATGTGGTGTGTTCGGAAGTAGGGACCACTGCTCACATCACCACACATCAACAGCTTTTTGAACAACACCACACTCACGCGACCTCTCGAAAGGCTATTCTAAATGGACTCATACTGAACCTCGTATCATATCATCAACCAATGATAAGAAGAGGAGAAATGATGCCAAATCATGTAAATTTTATATGACTTCATTATTAATGCATTAATTGGTTCTGCTGAGTACTCAGATCAGTGTTTGTTGTATTAAGACCGTCATACCAAAAAGGCGTTCTTTTCTGCCTGATAATTTTCAGCCAAATCGACAAGATGATAGAGAATACATGAAAACGGTTTTTTCGGCGTGAATGAGTATGACTTGGTGTCACCAACAAGTATTTCCAATAATAAGAATAGATGCACTTTGGTTTCAACAAAAATTTCGTTGGGCTTTCGTGACGTAAACCGTATACACTATCTCTCTCTGATGTTGTACACACTTGAAATTCTGAGCCGTGGTACCAACACTGAATAGGAATAGAAACATATGTACAGCAAGGCATGAACAACGACATACACTGTCTCTATCTTGCCGCGATCTCAATGACTCTCAAATACAAAAAGAAGAGAGCGAAGAGCGAAATACGGAACAAAATTCAAAGCATAAACAACGAAACAATTTACGAAACTTTTTATGCTTAGTCTGGCAATGATTTTGTAAAAACTTAACCCTAAAAAAAACCAATATCCAATCCTTTAAATTAAAAATAAGAAAGGTAAGTATGCTAGTGTATGGCTTAAATGTGTTGTTTAAAAAAAATTTGTTTTAAATCGGTTCAGTATATTTAGCGCAAAAGCGTTACATACAATACTTACAAGATGAATACTTAATGCATTAACAATTTTTTGGTCAATTCAAAATAATTGCAGTGGTCGAGCTCTTTAAAGGAGGCATTCATTAAAGCGAAGCTATTTTATACGCGTTGTGGCTTGCCAATCGTCACCCTACAGAGCATTAGATTTTAATATTTAAGGGCGGCTATTTAAATAAAACAAGTTAATTATAATTAATCAAGAGCAACGTTTTTTTAAGAGTTCGCACTTGCACGCTGTATGAGGTGGTTCAAATCGTTCGTTGCTCATATTTGTTTTTTTAGAATCAAATCATACTCGTCGAATCACTTTTCCTTGGGAAACAGGAATTTCTTGTAGAGTACCCAAAAAGCCCTCCTCATCAATTTTCTACAAAATATTCTATTGATGCTTCACCGTGATCCCTTCTCTACTTGGTAGAGTTGTAGGTGAAATGCTCGACAATTTTAATAGAGTTAAAAATGAACACATACACTTAGAATTTTAGCCATCTACTACCATTCAAAATTCAATTGGAAGCAAATATTCATCGTACAATTTTATACGTCGTTACCATGCAAACCGACAGGGTAATTGAAAAAAAAAATGCACGCAAAAAGGCCAAAGTGCAAGACCCTCTAACACTACATAATAAATAATGAATCGTAATAAATCGTATCTTCATTTAATTTCATATGCACTGCTCTGCTCAACAGGAAAATCGATCAAGAGCAATAGCACCCTTCTCCGTCAACGACAACACCAACACTTGCAGTCGACCTGAAAAATCACAGGACACGTGCCAAGCCTTAAAAGTACGGGCTTCGGCATAGCACGTATGTGTGTGTGTGTGCGTGTGGGTGTGTTTGTGTGCAGTGCAAATAACTTAATTCGCCAAAAAACATTTTCGAAAAATGATTTTTAGCTAAATTGTTGAACGTGTGTGTCCCTTGCCTTGGCTGGGAATGCCTTGGCCAAATAAATGCAATTTTAATAATTCTCCATTGCCATTTTGCATGGGGCACAAGGCGCACGAGGCTGAGAACGACAACGGCATAGAACAAAGCGCCAAAGTCGTCAGTGGCAAGGTAGGAGCAGTGTATTCCAGTGAAGTGCAAGTGGCGTGAATGTGATGTAGAAATAGGGGCAACAAGGCACAGGCACAATGCACATGCACACACAACACTCACACACGCGCGCAGTTGCATAAATGTAGGCATGCAAATGTGAAATGAATGAAAGCGAATTTGTACGCAAGGATGCGGCGCGGCCATAGATTCGACTTTCTACTAATACGACAGTGGATGTGTGTGTGTGTGTGTGTGTATGTGTGTGTGTGGAAATGTTGGCTACAGCTCATTTTCTGACATTGTTTTAGAATGCTTTTGTAGTTGTAGTTGTTGTTGCTGTTGTTGTGTGCTCCATGCGCTCGTAAATATGCCCTGTTGTTTGTGTGTGCGTGTATGTGCCACGTGTTTGCACAAGGACCTTTCCTGGTTTAATGCATTATGCCAACACCGGTGTGTTCCTGGCGGCACAACACAAGCATAAAACAGGCGCCAGAATAGAACGTATGCAGAAAATAAAAGAGCGTGAATAAGGTGTCGACTGAGAGAGCGTGAAAGAGAAAGAGAGGGGGGAGTTGCACATAAAACTATTTGCATATGAAATTTATTATGCTAAAAATAAGCCAAGATTTAAATGCGCGAACGCCACAAAATAAGGACATCTTTGTCAGCGCCAACGCCAATGCCAGCCAGTCAAGCAGGCAGGCGTAAATGCGAGTATGGCGACAAAGTTGAAAAGCTGCCTGGCTGAGTGGCTGGCTCATTTCTGAAAAACATGCAACATGAAGCAAACGCCAACACACACACACACGTCGACGTTGGCTGCTTTCGCATTCATCCTCACACCGCATACATTTTCACTTTCATTCACACAGTAGGCAGCAGCAACAAGCCTTTTTACCTTTGTTTTTGAAGAAAATATGTAAGCACCCAACTCCCGAAGGCAAAAGCGAGCGCGCAGAAAACTCATACAATACGATGAAAAACTCGCAACAGGAAGTGGGTCACGAGACTCCTGCTTGTGCCTAAGTGTGTGTTTGTATGCAACTTCCTTTCAAGACAAAATTAACATTTCTTGGCTAAGTTTGTGGTAATTAAAAATTATTTTGTGCTGAAGTAGTGACACATTGGAACTTAAGGCAACTTCACCTAAGTAGGTCATCAAAACCTTTTTATTCAAATTATTTAACAAGAAAATAATTCATTTTGTATGCGTTGTAAACGCATAATGATGAAATACGAGTATAACTAGAGGCGAATATCGATGTAGAGAATGCGATTTACAAATTTTACAAATAAACGCGCCTTAAAATCTTATGGCTGCTCCTGAAGCCGAAATGAAATCCTGTTTAGTCATATTGAGCTTTTTACGAAAAGCCAATGGCAGCATTTGCATACTTTTTGCATACTTTTAGGCGCACAAACACTTTAAATCATGGAAAAATAAATAAATGTTAGCCAACATAATCCCTTTTACTACTGCGAAGTAGCAAGTTAAGATTTCCGATTTCAGTGCAGAAAATAAATCAAAAAATCGTTTAGAAACAAATTCTGATAGACGACATACACACCCCGCGCTGTGCTGACTTTGACTGCAAAGCTAAGTAGGCACTTAGGCGCTGAGCACAAGCTTAGGCACAAGCACAGACGATAAACTCGTTTGGCGGAATAACAGAACAACAGTTAGGAATTATGTAAATACAGTAAAAACCAACGCAGGCAGACAGACACACAGCATTTCAGGCCTACTTTGAATTTATCGATTTGATAACATAAAATTGCAGGCAGGTAACAGTTTCTTACTGTAATCATTGCTAGTAAAGACGATTCCCATTAAAGCCTCGATTGATTGAATTTTTCGAGTGCTCTTTAAGAAGACACAATGTCTTCTATATTACTAAAATGTGGCTCAGAAATTCGCGAATTGATGTACAAACAAAAGGTCTTAAAAGAACACAGAATGAGAGTGTCTTAGCAGCCACAAATGATAACATTGTTTAGTAGTCTTTATTATTTATTAAAGTCCTACCCTTTTTATAACTCAAAACAAAGTAAAAAGTGCAAAAATTACAATCTTTAAAGAGTCCTTAAATATTCTTATGTTTTTTTAAATTAGATGTGAATGTAAACAGATAGCACTCCCATTACCAAGGATTTATAGTAGCAGGCTTATCAACCCCCAATTCATGCAACCACCACAAGTCTTGTATATGCAAATAAATTGAAGAAGCTTGTGGGGGCTATATGCTGCCTAGAGAAGCGAACAAGGAAATCAAAAATATTGATCAAAGACATTATAGTAGACGAGCGGGTCATGAACCGAAGCAGATAAAAGAGATCAATCGCAAGGAAAAACATTTCATGAGCTGTCAATGCTAAGTAAACATTAAGGCGAAATGCACTCTGACAATTTGCACACCATCAAACCAATGCTGTAAATACGATTGTCAAAGTAAATTTCGGAATATAATGTTCAAATACTATGTACACTATATTAATATGTGTTTGGGCCAATCGAAGTGAGATTAATTAATTGATTTTTGAAATTTAGTATTAGTGATTTTAACATAATACTATCTTAACTTAAGATGTAAACCTTAACATAACATTAGCTTAGGACAACATTATGTAAAACATACGATAAGCTCACTCTCATTTGCAGAGTGTCAGGCCAGCGGATGTATTGAACTGCCTTTATGGGCGCTCAATCGAGTGGAGCGCACAATATATTCAACGGCTCCTCAACGATCCCACCAATGGCAACAACAATGTAAAAATACTTCCAACAATTTTTTTGTTATAAACTTTTAGTCTTGACAAGCTTCTATTGTCTTACCCACCAGACAACAGCAACAGATCTGGCGACTAGTGACTTCTTTCTGTTCTCAGAATTAGAATATAAAACTTATTGCTTATTAGTTATCACTTAGTCATTCTTAGCAGCGTAAACGTTTATTCATTAAAATTACTTTGCGTCGAGAAGACTGGACTAAATCTCTGACCATTAGAAACCACACGACAAAATGAGTGTGTCCAAATATGAGTTGCTACTAAACAATTCTTTGGGCTACAGAGCAGTTCATCTATAAATACTGACTGCAAGTGTAGTTTTCACTGTACACATACAATATACATATAAACAACAGAAGCGATGTTGAGGCGAGCACTGCCTCAAGACGTAGGCGCTGGCACGGCATGTGGTCGTTCGAAAGCTGTGCCTTGTCGGTGCGTGTCTGAGGGTTACTTGTTGACTGGTGGTGTGTGGCGTGTGAAAAACATACATTTTTAATTCATAATATAAGGCGTATATCAAAAAATCAACAAAGCCAAAGCAGGCAATCCAAACGTTAAGCGAGAAAGTAAGCTTTCAGGCAGGCAGCAATAGGAAGCAGCGACAAGTGTCAAAGCGACGACACAGCAGTTGGCTCGACAACATTCTGCATGGTGCAATAATAATAGTGGCTACCAAAGATACCAACAATGATAACGACTGCGAAAATAAGGGCAATGATGATGTTGCTGAGGATGAGGCCCATAACAATGATGGCGATGTTGAAGACGACGCCAAAGGCGCCGCTTAAAAACTTTGTGACACGCTCTTTTAATCCGCTGTGAAACGTGCACGGCACTTTGCCGCACTGCATGTACATAGTGCGAGCAAAAAGTAAATATATACACTGACACTGTTACTGGTACTGGCAGTGACAATAAAAAATATATTAAGAAAACAACAAGAATGACACGCAAGCTGACAGCGCTGCATGCTACTTGACGCTGTCAGTTGCAGTCACTGAGCTGAGCTGAGCTGAGCCACAGCCACAGCCACAGCAACAGGAAGCAGCGGTGTTGCCGCGATGGCAGCCATGGCAGCGGAGCTGATGGCGGAACCGATGGCGGCTCGACAACGAGCGTCATAAAAAATTGATTTCATTTTGCGTGAAATCTAGTTTGAACCCTTTGCCTCCCTTCAATCACACTCACCGCACATAGCTGCACATTTTCTAGCTGCCACTTATAGCCTTCTTTTGTTGCGTCCCCTCTTGTGTCGTTTTTATTGTTCTTCCTTCAGTTTGTTGTACATTTTTTTCTTTTCTGCTGTTGCTGCTGCAGCGGAAGCCACTTGACGCCGCCATTTTAACGCGCCATTTATCTTTTGTGCACCTTTCGCTTTAATGGTCATGGTCTCCTGAAATTGTAGCGCCGCGCGGCGTCGAGCAGCGCCGAGCGCATTTAACCCAGTTTCAGTTTGCTGCATGTTGCCGTATCGGAAAATCATTTAACTTTAAATTGATGATGGGCAGAAATTTATTAAATGAAAACTTCTATAGGCTCTACCTGAATTTTTTGCCTTCGCTTGCTCTGTTTCGGCTTTGTTCAAGTCGAGATTCACGTTGTTCTTCTGTTTCAAGTGCTCTATTTCTATTTTTGCTAGCATTGCTGCGGCTGTCTTTCTTCCAAATGATGCTTTTTTGGTGGCATTATTTTGCAGTTTTGTGTATTCAATTGAGCGACTAATACGCCTTCTATTTGATAGATTTGATAGTACCAACTTCTTCGATCCTTGTTCAAATTTTAATACGTTTTTTTTGTATTCACCTTTTTAATATTTTTTTTTTTTTCATTCGAATATTTGAACATTTCAACTTTGTACAGTTTGCTCAGCACTGCCGACACTGCCGAATTTGTATGTGTACAGTTTGAGAAGCATCTGAAAATTAAGTTGGTCTTAATATTTAGCGAATTCAACGATTTTGTCTCACCAAAATTCACAATTGCCTTCTTAAGGCTATTTTAAGATATTACAGAAATTCGTCTATAACGAACAGACAGACAAACATACAGACAAAGAGACAAACATACTTCCAATTTTATGTATATAGAAGATAGATAGAAGATAGCTTTGTGTGCTTCAAGTGCTTTTGCTTTAAACAAATGACATAAATTACGACATTTCTCAGCACAGCAATAAAACGGAAGCGCAAGCTGTGCTCAGCTTTGCTCTTCGAAACTGATATTATGCTGAAACAATATTTTGTTTTCATTTAGTGCTGCACATTTTCTTTTCCTGCATTGTTATTTTCACCTTTTTGCCTCTGCAATTGTCTTTTCTTTTTTTTTTTTTGGTGTGTTTTACTTTTTGCTTGCTTCACGTCTCGAACGCATTTTGCCTGCGTTGACAGGTGAACTGACAAAAAGCTGTTAAATATTTTTTTGTGTTGCTCCTTTTTACCCTTACCTTTTTTTTTAACGCTCCCTACAATTTTCCAAAGCACAAAACAAATAAAACGAGCTTAAAAAACCCTATGCAGGCCAGAGGCTAAAGGAAAAACCGATGCCGAAACAGTAGAAGGTTAAGTAAGGCAGCGCAAATGAAGGCTGCGGGCAAATCTTCGCCGCTAAAACAAGCGTGCTGCGTTGGCTTGCTTGCTTTTTCCTTTTTTTTTTTTGTGATTTTTTTTTTGTAACTTTTTCAGTTTGTTGCACGAAATTCCCTTTTGGCAGCAGGTCAGAGCCCGGGGAGCCTGCGCTGACAAATGGTCAAAGATTTAAGCAAATGATTAATGTCAACGCATAAAAACACGGAGCGTCGAAAAATCAAATTTGAATATTGTACAATATTTGTTTTTACCTTTTTCCCAGTGTTTTATTTTCCAGATTTCAGGAATTTCTGTGTTTTTATTTTTTATTATTTTTATAATTTTTTTTGTTGTTTTTTTTTTGGTTTTTTTTTTGGCTACCTTTGCCTGAAGCTGTGTACTGCGTTTTGTGCCATTTTGTGTTACAGCGAGCAACGCTCGTTTGGCGTTTGCATTTCAGTTTAGGTTCACTGCTTCAATGACTGCCTCGCGTACTGTACTCACTGCTTGTTTGGCCTGCTATCTGACTGGTCGCCTATATGCCGGCTGGAGTAGCCCACAAGTAGCACTCGTTAGATTCATTGTTACGTTTTATTTCGACGACATCAGCGTCTGTCATATGCCGCAATAGCGCCAACTCGTGTCTCACCCAGTGAGATGCGGCGTACTATAGTGAACGCAGCAAGGACAACGTCAGCAGGATATTGCCGTGTTTACATTGTCAATTATTCATCTGCTCTGACTCGACTTGTGTATCTGCTCTGCCATTCGAGTTGCCTTTTGCGTGTTTTGTTTGCGCTGCACTCTAATGTTGAAGTATTTTGCCAGCAACGGTTGACACACCGGTAACTGCCCTTCCTGCCTGGCTGACTGGCTGGCTGGTTTGTTTTGCTTATTTTTAGCAACAAATTAGTTTTAAAATTAATTAGGCGCATGCAAAAGTCCAGCATAATAATTTCAATATTTTACAATAAAATAAATGAAACGAAATGGAATAAAAATAAAAGAATAAAAACAAAAGCAAGCAAAAGAAATGGCCTAAGCTGCTTTTCTTTTCGTTTTGCTTTTGTATAGCAGTTGATTTGTTCAGCGTTTCGAACCGAAATCGAAGCAGGCAAACAACTCAATTACGTCGCTGACAATGCCAACATAAATATTGGCATTTGCAATGGGCCAAGCAACCAAAGCAACCAAACAAGCAACGAAGTCAAGTCAAGTCAAATCAAAACTGAGCAACTGGCAATCATTCATTCGTTCAATCGCTCATGCAATGCGGCAATGACTCATTTTTTCTTTTCTAACTGCGTCTATACATACATACATATATACATATATTGGTTGGTTCAATCGGCAATGCTATAACAACGACTTTGAATACATAATACGATTTATAGTTACGCCCAGCAAATATTCAAATTGATATACACCTAATGCTGCCCAAGAGATGCCTTTGGCCTTCTGCTCGCTCGCCTTGTGCTGTCTGCCAATAACTAAGCAAGCAAGCAAACAAACAACAGCAACAACAACTGCACGCTAACGAGCTGAAATTGTATCACAACCAGCAGCGTCAGCATTCGGCATTCAGCATTCACATTCTATGCGGATTTATCTAACTATCACATTCACACACACACGCGTATCTATGCATGTACGTGTATAAATGTATATACACCTTCGCCTACAACTTGCTTCGGATCGGCTGTGCAACAATTGTTGTCAACGATGAGCACCAGAGCAAACAAGCAGACATCCTTTAACAACAACAACAACAACAACAGCAGCAACAACAACAATAATGGTGGCCGGACTAAGAGTTAAGTTGTATAGATGCAACAAAAAAGGACACACAAAAATAAGAACAAAGAAAAATGCGAAAAAAAGCAAATCCAACTAAAACAGCAGTGAAATGAAAAACGAGCACAACAACAACAACAACAGTGAAACAAATCAAAAAGGACAACAGCAAAATAAAAATAAAAGAAGACGACAAAATCCGATTTGCCTGGATTTGTTGTTTTCCTTTGTTGTTGTTCAAGTATCCTTGTTGCTGTGTTTCCCAGTTCGCTTGTTGTTGTAGTTGTTGTTGTGTTGTTATTGGCTTTGTTATTTTCTCTTAATGTCCTTTCAATAAATACTCGTAATACAACAACAACAAAGTATAGCGTAAAAGTACAGCATTTCGTTTGTTTCAATTGTGTTCAACTGTGTTCTTCCTCTTCGATATTCATTTTCGTTGCAATTTGACTCTTGCAAAAAAAAATTTCCAAAATGTTTAACCGCCAAGGCCACTCAACGAGAATGATGCTGAGGACGACAACGATGTTGATGTTTATGAGAATGAACACTTTGAATTTTCAATTGTTCAAATTGAATATGCATTACTTCATTACGGAACAGTGAAGTCACTGCTAACGAACAATCTTCCTTTGGAAACAATTCTGAAACAATGGTCTCGGAACTATCAAATACTGCGCAGGACGAAATAAATAATGAATTGGAATAGTGGGTGCTCAATCACCATACTCGCCACATTTTAATTTATTTCGATTGCCACAATAGCAGTTTTTAAAATATTGATGGTATCCAAAACGCCGTATTCAGACATGCTTTATAGAACAAGAATAACGCCAAAACACCCAAATATTTTCTAATATGAATTATGGAAAGAGTATCTAATTCGAATTATTTAAAGTTGAGCTGATGTAGCTCTAAAACACAACGCTTAATTTTTGTGTCATTATAGCAAGGCAAAATTACTATTTTCCATTTTCCAGGCTTCATCGGCTAGAACGCTCACATAGAGAAACTTCTTACGGAGTTTTTGCCTTGCGACTTAATATACTGCCAACCTATTGAGTAGACAAGTGAAAGCCTTTAGTCAATTTGATGCCGTTCAATCGTTCGAGCTTGTATGTTTTTTACATTGCAGCGCAGAATAGTTACCGGACGCACGATGAACTCTACCGCCACAACAAGTTATTGAGGAAATTCAGTTAGATTTTTTGGGTTTTTTATGGCTTTACATATTCCACAGTCAATTTATCCAAAAATGGGCCATATGTTTGTTACTCATGCCCTAATATTTAAATTGGAAACCCCAAACTATTATACATTGTTGAGAGTATGTAAAAAATTAAATCTATAAACATAAAACAAAGGTACCTCTGTTCCTATGCTTGAGTATCACGCTTCACTGTGTCAACCAGTATGAAATTTCACATATATATTCCTCTAATACTGAGGTAGGTTTTTGTGTAAGTTTTATTGAAATCCGTTAACTAGCAGTCGAGAAATTACATCCAATTTATTTTTATTTTTTATTTATTGCAAAGTATGTCAAATTTGAAATCAAAAATCTGTCAAAGACAATAAAAAAGTTTAACTCAAAGAGTAAAGAAAGTGACGATGATGAAAACAGGCGGCGCCGGGATACAACACACCACTCGGGGAACATGCCAAGAGGCAGCAACGCGCCGGGTACCCTCTAGTCCTCTATGAGTTATTTATGACTCATTTTCGTTTCCTTTTTTATTGTACTAAAAAACCAACCCATTAATAGCATGAGCATAATAATCAAAATATACATTAAGAATACAGTTGATTGAAATGGAAATCTCGGCGAATGAACCAAATTATAGAAATGTATATAATGAGGAGATTTTTTATTTAAAGACCGACTATTTCATCAATCAACGCCCAAAACCAAAAAAAAGGTTTTGGTAGGCGTGCATCGGAAAAGGTTTTCACGGCACAAATAAAAGATTTTCCATTTTTGTATTTATTTATTTATTTTTTTTTTTTTTTGACATTCTCTGTTTCTTCTTGCCCATTGCGAATTGAAGCACCATTTGTATGTGCCACAATAGGCATGTCCTTTCTGAAATGTCATTCATCATTTTACATATGTAATTTGTTGCTTCTTGCTGTCAGCTCGAAACGGTAGTGTGTATACATGTTATTTCAATTGGATTTTTGTCATGCTCGTATCTTAAAGATAAATTTCAATCCCTTGTTGTGCTTGTAATTTTTTTTTTATATGATGACTCACTTTTTTTTACGTTATACACGAAATGTCAAGGCAAATGTGCACAATAAAGTTCCTAGACTTGATCAGAATTTTGAAGATTTTATTTTTATTTTGAGATACATTTTTTCTGGGGGATTGACAATAAAAGGCGCTCCAAGTTAAATGTTACAATATAAAATAAATTCTGTATAGAGAAAAAAGAAAGCATATAATGACACGTGCTGCAATGATTCGTAGACTGCAATGACTTATTTTTGCTAGTCATTGGAGTAGTGTTTTGCCCTAAAATAAGCTTGAGAAACCACGCTTAAAAATCTTTTCTAAAGCATAAAAATAATGTTGCCACACAAAACAATAACTAAAATAAAATAAAAATCATGCATGCCATCAAGATAATTACAACATTCTTCAGATTTATAGTTCAGGAAAGCTATTAATCTAGACTTAATAATGTCAGATAAACTAGGAGACGAAAGTAAAGTAAGGTGAGATCATGCTAAAGAGCAGTTGAATATGGTTAATGCCTCATTACTGCACTAAGCAAAAAAGGGGAGAAAATATTAGCAGATGAAAGGTTGTACATAATAGTAACACCATGCACAGTTCAATGACTATAGAGCGTGGTAAGGTTAATCAAACTTAAGCGACTCCGTTAGAGACGAAAATTAGACGTCCAGTGCCTACTTCTAAGCGCAAAGAGCAGCAACTGCGCTTGTGCAGATTCAATGCAGACAAAGTAGCAACGCAATGAATATAAAATTATACTCGACAACTTTAGCATTATAATCGTTATTCTTTTTTTTTTGTTTGTTGCTAACTTCTCTTTAACACTTAAATACAGAACAAGCAAATCGCTTTAACTGGTCTTCACTTGTTCTAAATCCGCTCGAGGAGTTTGCTCAATTATGCCAGTCATTGTTATAAATTTTGTTACAACTATTTTGATTATTTGTTCGACATGCTTTCAAATCCTTCACATACACACTCACATCTGCTCTGTGTAGTATACAGTTAAAAATAAATTAAGGCCAACGCAAGCGCTTATATTGCTATACTTGAAATGGATTCTTGTTATTGTGGTTTTCATTATTTTTTAACCACGTTATTATGCACGGCATTATGGCAGAAGCACTCGTTGCAGGGCAATAACAGCAAATCCGAACGATCACATACACGCATAATCCAAGTCCACACAAACTGGCACACGCACACAAACAGGCTTGCAAGTCGTCCCACTCTTCCGGCGGCCAAGCAAAGAACCATCAGAAATGCCAAGCTCATTTCGCCAGTAACAAGCGCTTAACCAACTTCTTTTGTTTTATAATCGCATTGTTGTTGTTGTTGTTGTCGTTGTTGTTGGTTTCGTACACACTCAGCACTTATGCAGCATATCCTGTTTATGTGCTGGAGCCAATTGTTGAATGGAAATCCATTTCATTTTAACATGCTGACCACAATTAGTGCACATTCACAACCGCACGGGCTCTGCTCACTTCGTCGTATGAACGAGCTCAACCAGCGGCAAACAAACTCACACTACACGCACACAGATGTAGCGATGGCATGTCCGTAAAATAGTAGGAGTACTCGTTCTACTTGTTCGTATCTCGACGCTGTCAGGCAGCTGCCAGCTGAAGTGTTATTAAAACCACTCGACTCGATGGCACACAGACATGCAGTAGGTATAGTAATGTGCCGGATTGAAGTACGGCTGGTGTGTTACGCCATGCTGAGCCAAACCATTTTGCTTCAATGCGATCAGTAAGTTCAACCAATAGTTAAGGGCCGTTGCACTGACTTGGGGCTATGTAAGGCTCCATCACAACGCTGCTTGATTAATGCTTTGAGCGGCTTTATTATTATTAATATTATTGTTGTTTTCTTCAATTTGCATCGCTTTCTACTTCACTATTGAGTACATTAATATCTCAACAATTTCACTACTGATTGAACCCAAAGGCGTGACTGGAGAGCATTTAATATTTAAATCAATCACTAAATTCTAGTCGGCACTTACTACTTCTTCTGTGTTTAGTGCAATAATAATAAATAAATTAAAAAAATAACAAATTAAAAATTATAATCAACAAATTCGTTTATTAATTAAAAACAAATATTTCACTGCATTATATTCGTTTCACACTTGAGTCAAACTCTCGAAAGCACTTCGCTGCTGCATTGGTAAAAGCTACAACGGCTTGAAACTCGCTGCAAAAGTGCGTGCGCACAAAAGTATGCAACAGCACATTAAATTAATTAAGAGAAAAAGCGCCGTAGCGAGTGAAGTTTCACATTAAGAGCAGTCAGCACGCCGAAATCGTATAAAGTTTGACGCACGTCACGCGTGACTTGGCAACGTGACGACGTGACGATATTGCCACTTTGGGCATTCAACTGTGGCAACTGCGACGCAAATGCATTTGAAATCGGCAACTTATGCTTGAGGTCAGTCGCCGATGCATTAATCAAAACAATTAACGAGTAGCCGCAGCTGTTGTGGCTCAACTCCTTAAAGGCGTGTAGAGGTGTGGAGTTGCTAGTAAGCAAGCACGTAGTAGCAAATTCAGCACGTCTCGACTTTAAAGGACATGCAAGAGAACTTTCTGAACACCCAAAGGCTACTTAATAAGTGAGCTAAAATCAATTCGATTGAGGCTTTGTGCACGGCCCAAGCAACGCATATTGGTGCATGGAAAGCACTTGTACAATTGCCACAAAAGAAATAAACAACTGAGTGAGTACTCACTGTTCTCGACAGCGACGTCACAATGATAACAATACCAATGAGTAATTTGTCAAGCACATCGACCGCATCCACATTGTTACGTAACAGTCGACAGCAATAAAAGTAGCGCTCTTGTAGGAAAATATAAATTTGCCACTTAGTAAGCAACTCAGCGATTGTTGGCTGCTTTCGATCTTCGCACTGGTTATGATGGCCGCATTGGTGGCGTTCGAGGCTTGGGGTGGTGTCACATTGGGAAAAAGCAGCGATTACTCATGCGGTGCCCGGATGCTGTTGCTGCTGTGGCCTGACAAAGGAGCTCCAGTCAAATCCAAATGGCCAACGTTGGCGACGCCTGCAAGGATTACCAATGCACCAAGGATGATAATGTACATAAGTAAAAGAAAAATAGAATAAAGCAACATAAAGACAACAACAACAACAACAAAGAGCAATAACAATAAAGCGAACAGCAACAAAACGCAAACGAGTTGGCGACGGGAAGAATCGCCATTTTTAATGCAACTCCACTAAAATGAGAAATGGCTGCTGCTGTCAGAATTGCATTTCCCGTTCAACTTAATTTTCGCTAAAGCGCGTTATGACCGAGTAAAATGCGCTGGGCTGAGTAAGAAGCAAGCACCCGTTCAACTACCCTTTAGCAAGAAAAACAACGTAACGTCATACACAACGCGAGCGTGGGTTGCCAGTTGAAGCAACAGAGCCACCGACGCAGAGCGCTGCTACGCTTTGATTCTTATTGTTGTTACTGTTGTTGTTGTTGTTGTTTTATATGATTTATTTTTTTAATTTTATTTCTCTTTTTTTGGTTTTTGTCACAACGGCGACAGCAGCAATTTTCCATGTTAAAGGACACAAGAACAACAGCGGACAACGAATAACGGAAATGCACTCTCTGGCTACACTGGCTTGCAATGCAGTGAATGCAAAAGGGGGATAAGAGTATAAATTAAATAAAATGTTAAAAGAGTAAGAAACAATATAAAAATACGGTAGCATATTTTTCTGCAGCTTGCTCCACTTGATTGTTGTTTGTTGTCGTTGATAAACAGAGAATGCCGAAAAGGCGTGCAGAACGGAGCAGACAATTTTTGGCAGAAGATATTGTACTTTTGTTGCCGATTGTTGATAACAATTAAAACTACGAAGTATAAATTTAATTAAAAATGATAAATACAAGAAAAGAAAATAATTCATAGAAGAATGAATTCAATATTTGCTCTTCAATGTGTTTCAGTTGGAATGCCGTTAGCATTAATTTTTGTCTGTATTTGCCTCAGGAAATTGTCCTAGATAATTAATACTTTAAGGCTGAAAAAGAATGGTGTACTGGTCTGAGTATGTAGCCGGTCACAATAGCAAACGAAAATGCAAGAGAGCACATCAAATTTAATTTTGCTAGTGCAAGCAATAAAGAATTTGTATGCAATTTGAAGTACGCAGTCACAAAAACTTAAAGAAAGAGCAAAATGCGGTCACAACTAGGGTTGTCCAACACATTAAGAAAAAACAACTGTAACATTATTTAGTTCATTAAACAAGGCATTTCTATTCTTCAACATACGACGTTGTCAAACAACCCTAGTGAGGCCAAACCTTGCATTCTATTCACATTTCTTTCGAGCTTCAGCTACAGACACAGACACAGCTACACCACTCTGTTCCAGCACTTACTTTAAATGCTTCTTTTACTACATACGTATCTTATAAAGAGTGCAGGAGCATATTACTCTTATTAGTCTTATATGTTTATGGCCAATTTAGTTTGGACAATTGCTAATCTGGACTACTCAGAATGAGGACATCCCAATAATTAATTCGGTTAAAAAATCTTGTATCCCTTCAAAGCAAAATCTCATTTAAGGTTTAACTTAATTTCTTTTATACTTTATAAAGCGTAAAACAAATTCAAGCAATTCCTTAAATTTATGCTGGTGATCATAACCGATGGAAGCATTAAATTTTGGTGAGAAATTGTCTTACAATCAACGTTAATAACGAAGTCTTCCACCTCATCTTTTACTTAAATAATTCATTAAATAATATACAACAAAAGAAAACAACACTCTATTTCAGACAAACTTCAATATATGCCCCTGTTCGAGCGAGTCTATATTGTATTGGAACGAAATCTTTTGAAGTTATTTGAAGTAATTAAAGTATCAGGTAGAGCTACTACCTACTACTTTAAGAAGCATATTTTCAAATAATTTGTAACAACTTTCACAAGCAGGAGATCGTTTTCCTCTAAAAAACATTACATTACTTCATTCCTTCTATTCTATTTTTAAGCCCTGTTATTCTTTCATAAAAGCGGTTAAGTGTTACAAATGAACTGCAAACTTTCACCAATTTCAACAAAAAATTCCCGAGCAAGGAAAAAATTTGTTTTTCTGTTGAGCTTCAAGTGCAGTGCAATTTAAAGTAACATTTTGAGATACAAATGGAAAATATAAAACCAGAAAAAAAATCTCTAAACGGAGCCACGGGCTCCAAGCGTGATTTCGAAGGTAATGGTAATTGTGCGCATGAAATACATTCAAACACACACACACACAAGCACACACACATATGCAGCAAACCGTAGTGCAGATAAAACAGTCAAGAGATGCAGTTGTCACGCAAGGGGAACGAGACGATACACAGCAAACCGCTCAGCAATTACCTGGTGCCAAAGCAGCTACTCGCGCGATTTCCCGCAGCGCTCGTGTAACGATATGCAAAAAAAAAGCAATAAAAAAAGATACTCTACAAGTGCATAGCAAAAAAAATGTGATAAAGAGTGGAAAAGGGAGTGGAAAATAGCAGAAAAACAATTGAACGAACCGAAACGAAACACGAACTGGAAAAGTTGTAAGTCTTGCCATATGAACTGAACTGAGCTGAGCTGAGTTGAGTTGAGTGCATGCAACGCTGTACAGCTTAAATCAGCACACAGCTCAACTGCTTTTTGCTGAGGTGAATGCATAACAAATGCACCGAGCGAAAATTTTGAGCAGCCTCTTAGAAAAACGTAAAGAATTAACGATGGATTTCGTGAACTACAAAATCGAAGCCGAGGGGGAATAGATTAGCAAGCTACGTAGTGAAACGCTAAATCTTTTAACTGCATTATCTATGGAATATATGATAGACACCCTTCAGTACGAAACTGCATCTAAATTAGACTGCACTTAAAATGAGTAGCTGATTAGGCCAACGAACTCTTTAGTGGTGCTTGAGCTAGCATTTACATTAAAAGCAGGAGGAATATGAGGGGTTACACATGCCTATTGAATTGTACTTCATTACTCCAATAAGGAACATCACACAAGACCCTTCAATTTTTTGATAATCGAGACTGTCGTGGTTTCGTTAATCGAACTGCCAGTCCATGCACCATGATAAATGTTTTTTTTGGTGGTGTGGAGGGGGGGGGGACAGTGAAGGTGATTGGCCTGCTGCTACCAAGTACAATCGATGGGGCTGCCGTCTGTGGTTTAGCGAACAAAGCCCCTTCTTTCTTATGTTTTTTGATGGTGAACCTGACTCTACAACATGACCTCATGTTTTATTGGAATAATTTAACGAGTTGTGTTGTCATCTGGGGGAAAGAGGCGCTCCGCCAATATGTGGTGTTTTAAGGGCGATTAATTATTATTACTAATCCAACTAAAATGTATTATTTATTAATTAAATTAGTACATTAATTAATTAATTGCTTGGAAGTGGGAAATAATTTTGGAAAGATGGGAGTGAAAAGGAAAAATTGGATAAGTGCGGGTATCATGCCCAAGGTAAAAATCGAACTTCTGACCGTTGGGATGACAGCGAATTGCACTTACCTCTAGGCTACAGAGGCGACACATGCCTATGGTAAGTATTAATACGCTTTCATATCAAATTAACTGATAATTCAGCTACAATAAGGAGGTCAACACCATTACAACATCCCGCGACGTGCTCTGTATTATTCTATATAGGATTTTCATAGCTCGTACAATAAATGACGAACATCTACTTGAGATACGAAATACCGACATACTACCACTTTGACCAACCCTCTTATGACAAATTATGACTCCATTCGGAAGGTGGTAGTGATTTTGTGCGAGGATTTACAGGCGCCTTTCGCTGAGTGCATTTTTGCCTTAAAATATTTTGGACAATTTCCTTGCAACTCTTTGCATTTCCCATTGCATGCGCCACATCCCCACCCACTCTTACCGGGAACGCCGCACTTCACAACGAAATCCATTTGCTGCATGCCAAAGGCGCCGGCGCGCCTTGAATTTATTTTATTTGCACCGACCTAAGCAATTTGAGTAGTTTTTATCCTTCGTAAATCTTTTTGCGTTTGTCGTGCTCGATTTCGCTTTCGTTTACGTTTTTCGTTCGTTTCGCGTGTTTTTGTTTTGTTGTAAATCACCAACGGTGGCAGCGAACGGTGCTGAAGCAATGGAGTGTAGACGTGCAACACGCCTTTGGCTGGTGAAACGACTGAGTCAACTGTCCCCGCAACGCCGGACACCTTCAAACATGCTTTTCATTTATTTTGGCCGCGCGTTATTTACACGTTGCTGCTGTTGCTGTTGCTGTTGCTGTTACTGTTTGCGTCCCTGATGTTTAACAAAGCGCATAAATTCAGCTGCAACTGAGTCCTGCGTGTATCCTGCGAGCTGTGCTGTACAGAATTTTACCGACGTCACTGCTACTGACCTGTTTTTTACCACACTCACTTTTTGTCGTATGTCTTCCTCTCTTCACTCTTCTGTACTCTCTTTCATTCGCTCCTTCCTTCGTTTCTTTCATTTATTCATTCATTCATTTGTTTGTTTGTTTGTTTGTTTTTGTCAAAATGATTTTCCTTTGGTTGCGCTAGTGGAAACCATATGCAAAGTACTATTTATTCTACTTCCCCCACTCTTAGTTACCTCGCCGACCGTATCCAATTACAAATACAACAAAAATGATAATAACAAAAAATATAAGGTTTGCAACTTAATCTCTGACAGCTCGTTACCCGTTTGCATGAGCGTGATATTCATGAGCTGTGAAGCTCAACTTGTATTCGTTATCCAAATCAGCGTATACCTCTTCACCCGCTGTTTGAAGCCATCAAGCTACGTCTGCATTGTACTCAACGTTGGTACGCCCTCTTGACTTAACTGCTTAGCACACTTTTAGGTGTCAGTGTCGACGTCTGTGCCAGCGGTGAAATTACTTAACGGATTTTTCGATTTCTTCACCTGCGCTGTGCTTTATGGAAATTTATTTATGCATTTCATGCATACAAAAAATGGCATTGCGATTGAATTACAACACACATACACACACACACACACACACACACACAAACAACAAAGTGCACAGTGGTCTGATTTATGAAAAAAAAAAAAAATATTAATAATAATTCATTATAATCCACAATGCGATCAATGCCATTGGGTGACCTATGCAGCTGATAAACCATATATATACAAATATATACATACGCCAAACAGGCACAGAGACACCACAACACTATATTACATAACCTGATAAACATTTGGTGTCATGAAATATATATAAACAGCCACGAAAATTGCACATACTTTGCGCACTTAAATCCCCAAAGCAGTAATGACCACCAAAAAGAAGAAGAAGAAGTGAAACAATGACAACGATCATTTATTTTGAATTATAGGCACACATACGCACATTGTCACATTACGCCCACACATGCACAGAAATATAGGCAGCACATAACGCAAATCTATCATTAAACATTCATTGGTCGCCAGGGAGCGCGTTGGCTGGCGGTCACAGCTGCGGTCAAACTGTGCCATTGACTCAACTACAACAGCAACCCATTCACACTAATTATCATCATTGTTCTGTTCTGTTTGACCATTTTGGTATTTTTGCTTTTATCTTTCGGTTTATTAATAATTTCCAAAAAAGAAAAACAAACAAAAATCAAGAAATGACACGCATTTCACCTCATTTCATGTGCATTTATCGCCATTCGCTTCTCAATAAAGCGCTGCATACTTCTGTGCGCCCACTGAAAGCCCAATCAAACGAATTGCGGCTACGGCCAGCTACGAAGCGCGAATAGCGAATAGCAACGCAGACCAGACGCACGCATGCATCCATGCACGCATGCAATGCGGCAACTGGCTTTATTGCGTTGTTAATTTATTACAATGTTTCTTTGGTTTCGTGACGTTGAATAATTGTGAAATTAAATGATTTAATTTGCGGCCAATATGAAATGAATAAATAAAAAGTCACTTTCATTTCGGGCTTGGTTTGTTTTTATTTTTTTATTATTATTTTTTTTTTTCTCTCTGCGTGCTACATGTGTGGGTTCCTTGAAAAGCAATCAATTTATTGCACACGAAAACAACTTTCATTTCGACAACATTTAATTGAGATAAGTAAAAGTTCTTGTAGTACCACAAAAACTTTAACAAAAAAGGCGACCACTTCCGATTATATGCAATAAGAAAAAGTTTTGTGCAAAATAGCAAAGTTTTCAAATTTCAATTAACACAAACATAAACAGCACAACACAAACTACAGCTGCAGTCACAGCCACAATTGCGCCCACATGTGTGTATGCGTTGATATTATGCATTCGTAGTGTAAATAAAGAAATTGCAATAAATGAAAATACCAAATGAGGCATTCACAATTGAAACACCAAATGAGGTTAGTAGGCTAGTTTACCGTTACATTTCCAAAACCAAAATCCCAATCAACGACCACCACAAATACACACGCACACACACGAATGTCGAGTACATGAGCAACATGCATGCGTTCGTCGCAGCCGGAAGTAAATCCAAACGCAAATACAAATGCACGTAGAGTGCCACTTTTGCTTTGACATACGTACGCACACAGCCAGATACACACACACACACACACACAGAGTGTGTCTGTAGCTCACGCTTCCATGCTCGTGTGTCAGCGCAATTTGTGTCAAATTTAATTTGGAATTTGTTGAAAGTTTTGGAGAAGTACTCGGTTAGCCATTTTCAAATATGTACACGGACGTACATGTACATGACTGGCATAGACGCAGACACAGCTGCACGACAAAATCCCATGCAGTTGCATTGGATGCTAGTTGTGTGCAAAATTTACGATTTTTGTTGAACGTTGGTTTTTGACGATTTCTAGGCCAACGAGACCACTCATTACCTAATGGTGCGCAATACTTCAATTACGCAATTGATTCCATGACTCAAATGAGTTGCGTTACGAAGATAAATTAACACAAAGACCAACGTTAATATTTATTGCAATAGAACTCAATATTGGACAATTATAATTTTGTTGCTAAATTAAGTTCAATGATCAATGTGGGCGATTTTATTTAATAGATAATTATAGTATACATCATTTAAACAAGCAAACTGGCCTTTTAAAGTAAATAAGTTAATTTAAATTATGGGAAAAGAAATTCAGTTGTATTTCGCAACTCATTCACCAAGAAATAGTCAATGTCAGTTAGTGGTAACCAGAGTAAACGAAAGACTGAGGGAGAACTTGCACTGCAAAAGTGCGGCATTACAGCTGTTACATACCTGGGCTTTATCTAAGATAGTGGTCGTCATTCACATATCTCTATCTATTGGCTAGATCAGCTGTGAGTAAACAAATCACTTCAGACGTAGCTGTGCGGACGAAGAGGAGAAAGAGATCATGAAGTAGTTGGTGAGCTGTATGATATCGATAAATTGATTGGCCTAACCCAACCTTCAAGTAGGTAACTCGAAGCTAGTACATATTCAAAGGCTGGTTCAATCGATTCTGAAAGCAGTAGATTTCTTATTAAGTTTAGTACATCGTTTTCTGGCGCATTAAATCATGCTGAAGCGTCGCTCTGTTCTTCCTCTTTGCGCTCTCGATCATCTTAGGCTACGAGACTTGTAGAGATTTTCTCTTGATCTGTTGTGAACATGCAATTGCAAATTTTATTTAGACGAAATAAACCTATCAATTTCACCTTGGTTTCAGGACCAAATGTTTACATTCAACGAGATACGTAATGACGCTAAAAGTGTATTTACCTCACGTTGCTTAGTAAAGTGATTGGCACATGTGGCAGAGGATCAATAACAAATACTAAAATACTCACCACAGCAAAGGTGAAAAAATCATACACACACAGCAAGCACGAGAGAACGACAGCAACGCATTAATAGATAAATGTCAGTTTGGAAATGGTGTATGAAAAGAGGCAGGCAATAGTGACATAAACGAAACTCAATTATTATAAAAAGCATGAGAGAGCCGAAAAGGCATTGCATGAGTGTGCTTATTTGAAAATGAACAAATATGTTGAACAAATATGTACATCATTAATAAAAGCAAAATCTTACCCAGGCATCTTCGAATGGGTATTTAGAGTCACAGCTTCAATAAAATGCCCTTAGTAAAGAACATGAAACTGGACAAAAAAAAAGTTGCACGATGTTTGAAGGGAGACAGAAAAAGATTACCACACCTGTAATTGTATGAATGAATATCGCAGCAACCATAATTAGGATTTCATAGAAGTAACAAAAATTTTAACAAAGAGAACCACAAGAAATTTTCCGAAATTGAGATAACGCTTTCTGATATCATCGGTTAGTCACTAGTCGAACATTTTTCAAAGATTTCAAACGTCGTATGAAAATCTTCATAATGTTTTATGGTTGGCTGGGTAGCTTTGTGAGTGTGTTTATGCAGAAGAGAGAAAGAATCTGGGATTGCATTGGAAGTCTATTGGAAGATTCCTTGTTGACTTTTCTGTGTAGTAATCATTGTTTTTATGAAGTGGTTTTTATATTTTTTATGTAGTATGATACTGCTTTCCTTGAACTTTTGCTTAACCATACAAAAATGGAAACAGAAAAAAATAATAAATTCATCTCACCATATTTTTTAATATAGCTAGTTACTATATACCGCGTGAATTATTGTGGTTATATACGTTCACAATATTTACACAGCTTAATGCTTTAAATGCAACTTTAACCTAGAGTCGGAACAATATATCTACACACAGTTTATGTAACTTCAACAAAATTGTTCATTCCCGTATTTTCTTAGTGAAATTCGACCTAAGGTAATTATGAGCTAAACACTGTATAAGAATATATCGTGTGTAATTATGATTAGATATGGTTATGTCAAGGCAATTAAGGAAATTAATTGAATAATTAAGTTGATCATATAAAAAGTTTCAATGCGCAATCGACTATATAAGCTTCATTCTCAAAGGACAATTCAGTGCTAACTGCTTGTGTCGTTTTGCTCTACGGAGAGGAAAACTTCCAAACTCTTTTGGTAAATAATGCTTAACGACAGCAGAAGCTAGCCCCAGGCGCTGAAAAGCGTAGGCCATGCGAGGAGGGGCACAATTTCGACGTCGAAAATGATATGCAGAGAGTGGTGATGAAAAAAAATTTTATATGAAATTGAGCAGAATAAAAAAAAATGTGCGCAAAAGAAATTTATAAACAGAAGAAATGGCAAACAAGAAAAAAGCGTGGCAGGGAGCAAAGTGAAATAAGCGAAAAGTGCGCGAAATGAAGCGTACTCAAGTGTGGAAGTGATGAAAGCCGGAGAGTCGTGCAGGCGAACAAACTGGCCGACCATAAGTACAAAGTTTCTGAACAAAATTTTCTTATTCGTTTATTCAGACGCGGCGCTGTGCTTAGTCAACTTTTGCCTTAAAAATTGCTCTCCATTCACCACCCCGGGAGATGTAAGTCACTTTGAGTCACGCTGTTGGCCAGCGTCCGCTAACAGTGCTGCTGCTGCTGTCATCGTGCAGCGTGCTAAAGCAAAAGTCGTTAAAAGTTTATGAAAGTCAAACAAAGTGAAGCAGAACAAGAGCGAGACAAGGAGAAAGGGAACATTTTCACAACAAACTAAAAAAATAAAATAAATATTTAAAAAAAAACAACAACAACAACAGCACCGGAAGCAAAAACATGTCTAGTTGTGAACGCATGAGAAAAGTCAGTTTGACGCAGTCCAACTGGACAACAGAGGGATTGACAAAGGCAGTGCTGGCTGTGGTCGAAGGCATCATTGAATCAAGTGTTTGTACAGTGCGCAATGTCCTTTTATGATTACATTTCTTGCTTTCTCTGTCTCTGCTTTTCACTTTTTTATAATGCATATCTATCTCTCCCACTATCTCCCTCTCTACTGCTCTATCAAAATTTTTTTCCGGGTAATGCCTGAGCGGTCAGCAGCGACAATGCAAAGCCAACAACAATGACGTCCTCCAAGCTGACATCGCCTCTTCAGCTACAGCTTGACTTGCTACCGACTGCACGCCACCACCACGATTGTCGCCGACAACGTTGTCAACCGCTAACTTCCGTTACGCTTGGAAAATGATTTGATGGCAGCACATCCGCTTCACTTCAACAGCTCGTCGTCGTCGTCGTCGTCGTCATCGTCGTATGCGTCATGCTCCGTTCAAATGCAAGTCTTTGTTATTGCTCATGTCGTTGTTGTTGCTCTTACTTTTTATTTATAATTTTTAATATTTTTTTTTTGGTTTATTTTTCGCATATTCTCTTTTTAAAGTTGCATATAATCCTTCATACTTTTTCGCTATGCCACTTTCTATTATTTTATTCATTTTTCTTGCTGGCATCATCTCTATCTATTTTCCCCCCTTTTGAGTTATTTCGCTGCCTGTTATCAATTTGCATGATGAAGTTTTTATTTAACTTTTGGCTTTCAACTTTCTTTACTCGCCCCTTTTACTATTATATTGTATATATATATATATATATTTTTTTTTTAAATATCGTCGTTGCCATCGTTCGCTGCAGGTGCGCATGTCTCCATTGAAAATCCATTTTAATTTTAGCTGTCAAAGCGGTGCTTGGAAATCATAAATTTTATTAACCGCAGCCATTTTGGAAATTGACCTAACCTCTTCACATCCATTAGCTGAGCTGAATGACAACGGTTCAGTTCGGCTAGTTATAAGCTGAATGCTTGGGACACGTGGCGCTATGACAAAGTGGCATGCGCTAGCGGCTACAACGAAGACTTCTGGGGGCAACTGCAAGACATTTTAATAAAAAAGTTTAGCCGCATCAAAAACCAAAAAAGGAGAAAAAAGTATGCTGAAATAAAATTAAAAAGTTCTTTTATTAATACTTTGCTTCCTTTTCATTATTGGCGTGGCTTTTTGCTGCCTATCCGCCCCTTTTTTTGTGTCATACCTTGGCACAACGTTTACTTCTAATAAAGTCGTAATAACTTCATCATTATTGACGCATAAAGTGAAAGTTATTTATTTATTTTGTTTTTCGTCTCCTTTATTTTTTTTGTTTTTTATTTGTTTTTTATTATTTTTTTTTTTTGTTAAGCTTTTATGTGAAATAAAATGAGTGCCTTTTATGTGCTTAACTTTTCGCTTTCTTTCTGCCACTCAGCGCAAGCAGCAGTAGTCGTTGTTCGATAGGCGTACATTCGTTACGATTGATGTGCACACCCACCAAAACGATGAAAAAAAGTACACAGTAGAGACACTCGTACAACTCTCCACCTCAGACACAAACCCATACCACTCGACACTGGCCAAACGCTGCTCACGGCATGTGTTTTATGTCTTTCACCTTCATTCAGTTTCCTTGTTGCTCTGCCCCAGCGTAGTGTCTGACTGCAACGTATGTGTCCAGTGCTTTGCGTTATGTGCGTGAGTGATTTTTCGTCATTGCCCGTTCACAATTTTATTTCGTCCGCATTTAATGAACTATGATGAGGGTAAGCTGGCTGCGTCGTCGGCGCTACTCCCACCGGCATTGAAATCAGCACCCTTTCTCGGTTTTATTGAACTTTTTTATTAACTTTCCTTTTGCTGCCTTGCCAGTCTCAAAAGGCACCAATGTAATTTATTTTTTCTGGCTCTTTGATTCACAGCCATTTTATGTACGTGCATTTTTAATGCGCATATTGAATATCAGCCTCAAGTTTATGGTTTCGCTTTCTGAAAAGTTTACGTTATCTTTTTAAAAACTTCTTAATCCGATATATGCAACGCCACTTGAAAAAAATCGTTTTGCCTTGACACCTTTTTGGCATATTACTTCATATGAGAATGGGAAATGGGAAAATTTTTTGTAAAGACGATTGTCTTTCAACTGGTTACGAGTCAGAAGCAAAGGAGTTGGTTTAGAGAAGACTAAGGAATGTAAACGGTAGTAACATAAAGTATACTCAAGGTTATACCACATTGGATTTTTGTCTTAATCAATAAAGTAACTTATGGGAAAGGCAGATAAAGATGAGGCCTTATTGTTGTGTTAAAAAGGGAAGCCTTCTTCCCTATATATAGATATATCGGGCTCTGTTACACTATATTAGGGCACAAACGCTCTGCCAAGAAGCTAAAGAAACCAGTTAAGATCAAAGCTCATACTGTGTACTCGTGCTCTATTTGGTGCGATATGCCATCAAGCCTGGATTACGATGTTTCGCGAGCCTGAAATAGGAGCTCTCTGAATCACGGCGAACCCCATATTCATAGTTAGCTGAGTACTGTGAATCTCTTCCTAAGCGGACCCCTCTTATTTGCTTCAAAATTAATTGCTTTTCAACACCAAAAAATGAATCCTACCGACAGGTTTGATAACGCCGAAGAACGAAAGAGCATACCTTAATTTCTTGGCAGTGACTTCAACTTACAATTTTCAGAAATTTCAGCTTAGGGCAGAAGGACATAAGTTGGCACAATAAGCCATTATTTGCCTAAGAGCCGCTCTCCTTTACCTAACCCACCTCAATACTGACGGATATGCTGCCCTGCAATTCTCTGAAAATAAGTAATGTAAACAAATGACAACAGTTTCAATTATCTTAATGCCAAGTTTATCGGAAGAGGAAATAATTTGTAAGTTTCGCTCTGCATGGGTCTTACACTTAATATGAGGGTCGCTTCTAGAAACTACCAGACTCTCAAAATGTATAACAAGTACTAGTAAATTTTTGTGTACCTATAAATTCCGGGATCTATTCATGCTCTTAGAAAATGTCAGCAGTGCTTTTACTATGTTCTCTGTACTAAACTAATTTCTGGATAATAAATAACACATTTTCCGATATCTGCAACCTCTGCTTAAATTTCTACAAATTCCATCTCTAAACACTAATTTGATGTCAACGTTATGATAAACCAGTGTCTGTGAGTCAAAGCATTCGCAAATATATACGCTCTCCAATACCATGTCAAGCTATTTATTCATATTTTGGAATTAACAATAGAAATAACTTAGAAAAACTACCAGCAGCTACTTTTTACTACACGACAACAGATACTCGCACAGCAGCAACTAGAAACCGAAGCTGTAATGCAACAACAACAATATTAACAGCAACAGCAAAGGTGTCTCGCTTGCCACTGGCAGTTGCAAGAAGCAATAAATTGCCAACAGAATCAGGTGGACCGTGCTTTGGTTGCTGCGGGTGCTGACGTTGAGGAGAGTGGTAAATGCGTTCATTCACACGTTATAGAATAGAAAATCATGGAATACATAACGCCAACACAAGCTTAACTAACTGTAAAATTTCTTATTGTGATTGCGTTTGTCGTTTCGTTAGTTTACAAGTGAATTGAGATCACACCCGAATGCAACCAAAGCAACACCACACTGCGAAGCAATGGGAACAGCTCAGAAGAGTTGGCTAGTGTTGAGTTGAACTGAGCAGAGCGTGGCAAAAGGAAGTGCATAGTTTTAGGGTGTGCATTTCTAAAATAGTGTATGCAGAATATGACGATGCACGACGGAGCAAAGCACAGCATGACGATGTTCATTATGGCGATGATTGTGCTGATGATGATTATCATGTTTAGCAGCAATGCTATGGTCTGCATAGAGTTATGAAAATCTTTGTGGAGCGCATTGAACCGTGGAAATTGCAAGCAATTTAATTTTAGAAAAATCGTTTACACACATACACACACACACACACACACACCTACAGGTATCAGGACATACGTTCTCTCGACAGGGAGGCGGGTCCATCATAGACCTTACATTCATAAGTGCCTCGATAGCCAATTCCACATCTTGGTCCCTTAGCGAACACTATACTGGAAGCGACCACATGGCTATAGTATTCTCGATCCATGAAGGCGCAGAGGAAAGTACGCAGCGCCAGAGCCAATACCAAGCAGGATACAGGGAGGAGACTTTCAACCCCGACATCTTCCACGAGATGCTGAGCACAGAGAATACCGAGGAGCCGATGACTGCTGAGGACCTGATGACTCGGGTACAAGTCGCCTGCAACGCCAGCATGCAGCCCAGACGCAGATATAAGAGACACCACGAGGCAGCCTACTGGTGGAACGACGAAATAGCAGCGGCCCGTGAGAGATGCTTGCGAGCACGGCGACTACAGAAAAGAGCACGCGATCAGGAGAGGGCACTCGAGTTGCAGAGTTTACTCAAGCGTAGGCGGAAAGAGCTCAAAGTGGCGATTCGCGAAAGTAAGAGGCGTTGCTTTTTGGCCCTATGTGATGAGGCTGACCGCGATCCTTGGGGACGAGCATACCGGATCGTGGTAAAGAAAATAAAAGCCCCAAGACCAACAGCGCCTACCGATACAGTGGAAATGGCACATATAGTGGCGACCCTGTTTCCCCAACAGTCAGACGTCATTGAGAGGTACACCAGCACAGCACTGGAGGATAATAATGGCTTTTATCCAGTAAGCCAAGAAGAGATGTGCCATGCAGCCCGGAGGATAGCGAACTCGAAGTCACCAGGTCCCGATTTGGTGCCAAACTTCGCATTAAAGGCGGCTTTAACTCTGCTCCCGGACACTTTCAACAGAATGTACACGCAATGTCTGCGCGAAGGTGTCTTCCCGGCAAGGTGGAAAATACAACAACTAGTGTTGATTCCAAAAGCGGACAAGGATCCTAGAGAACCATCCTCGTATCGGCCCATCTGCCTCCTCGATTCCGCCGGAAAAATTCTCGAGAGAATAATATGCGACAGGATTGAGGCAGCAGTGCGGAGATCTGGTGGCCTGTCTTCTATGCAGTTCGGGTTCACTAGGAAGAAGAGCACTGTAGACGCTATCCAGGAGCTAACCAATACAGCTAAGGCGGCAATCGAAGGTACGCGATGGAAGGGGGGTACCAAGCAATACTGTCTTGTAGTGACCCTAGACATTAAAAATGCCTTTAACTCGGCGAGATGGGACAAGGTGTTGGAAGCTCTCGGGTCCTTTCGGGTCCCTAAATACCTTATCGATATCATAAGGAGCTACTTCAGCGAACGCATACTTCTCTACAACACAGACGAGGGCGTCACACAGTATAATGTAACCGGAGGCGTCCCACAGGGATCGGTCCTAGGACCCACTCTGTGGAACATTATGTACGATGGAGTGCTGAAACAAGCTTTGCCAAGTGATGTCAAGATTGTTGGATTTGCTGACGACATTGCCATTGTGGGAGTAGCCAAAACAATCAGCGAGGTGGAGCGATCGTGCAACGGTGCCATATCTGTGGTCTACGAGTGGCTACGGACGTCCGGACTGCTGCTGGCCGAACACAAGACGGAAGCCGTGCTCATCAGCAGTCGGAAAAGAGTGGAACAGGCTCGGGTGCAAGTAGGCGAAACTGTCATCGTTTCAAAGAGGTCCATTAAATACCTCGGGGTGCTGGTGGATACGCGACTATGTTTTAAGGAGCACCTTGCGTATGCAAACCAAAAGGCTGCTGCGGCGTGCAGAGCCCTAAGCAGGATCATGGCCAACTCTCGTGGACCCCGGCAAGGACGACGGATGTTACTCCAAGGGGTAACTAAATCTATAATGTTATATGGAGCCCCAATCTGGGCTAAGGCTATGGCCATAAGGAGCTATCGCAGAGGACTCGACTCCACATACCGATTGGCGGCCCTAAGGGTATGCAGCGCCTTCCGTACGATTTCAGAAGATGCTGCTCTTGTCATTGCAGGGATGATACCGATTGACATTCTAGCGGAGGAGGCTTCGGAGATCCACGACGAGGTTCAGCAGACGGGCGCGAGGAGAGAGGACGCACGAGTGCAGGCAAGAACTCGAAGCCGAGCAAAGTGGCAACACAGATGGAACGGCTCAACAAATGGGCGGTGGACGAACAGGATCATCCCAAATCTGGATGTTTGGCTGGACAGGAAGTATGGGGAGGTCAACTTTCACCTCACCCAGCTCCTCAGTGGACATGGATGCTTTAGGGCATATCTGTACCGCTTTAAGCACGCAACCGATCCGTACTGTCCCTCTTGCGAGGGCCGGGTGGTGGAAGACGCAGAGCATGTACTACTCAACTGCGACAGGTTCCAAGACGGTAGAAGACAAATGGAAACGACACTGGGGGTCACCCTTACAGATAGGAATCTAGTTGCCCTAATGGTGTCGAGCGAGCAATGCTGGAGGGCGGTGAGCAGCTACGCGGCATCGACAATGACAACGCTGAGGTCACTAGAGCGGTCCCGGCGTAATGAAGAAGCCGGTTAATAACCGGAGCCATACCCCGTGATGCAATGCCTCGCGGTGGTTCCACGGGGTCATGGTTACATCTATTTCTCTCTTCCTGTTCTAAACAGAACTTTACTTCTTATGTCTTAACTCTCTAATATGTCTGTATACTATGCATATCTTATAATGAATTAAAAAAAAAAACACACCTACAGGTACTGTCAATGGCATTGACAGGCGTGAGCGTGTAAAATGGGCAAATTTCAAGCGTTCTAAACGAGCTAACTTTAAAAAGAGTTTGCGGCAAAACTTTGCACATTAAAGTGAAAGAAATGATGTGCAGTAAAACTGACACTCACATTATAATTTTTTTCTATTTCTCAATGATGTTAATGTTGCTTGCTGCGCTGAATTAATACGCTAGAATACTTTGGGCGTGCGGGTGGTAAGATTGGAGTAAGAAAAAGTGCACATTGTCACAGTTGAGTGCATAGCACGCGATATTTATGAGTTCCAAAATGTCATAACGAAGGCAAAAAAGCAAAAACAAACAAGACAAACGAGTGAATAAATGCAAGCAGCAAAGCATGCGATGCCTAACAAATGGCACAAATGACACACAACGACATGCCGGCTTGTGTAGTACTAGATTGGATCAATGTGTCGGTCACTTTTTCAATGTTGCTTCTAATCCAGTAAAGCTCGTATTCTGCAAAATCCGCTAAGGCGCGTTACTGAGTTCGCAGAAGGATCTGGTTAAATGGTAGTCCAAGTCTGCTTCTAAGTCGCAACGAGTTCAGCGAGCTTCTATCAGTGAAATTACCAAGCCTTTTTATAATAGGGTCATTATTATATATTTAAGTGTAGTAAATCTAATAGTTGAATTTATTATATTTTATATAGAGCAAATCGAGTGTCACAAACATACTAAGGTTCGTACTAAACAAGCTTCTCTTGTTCTTTTTGTCTTCTTCATTAGGTTTAGTTCCTGTTCATCTAATAACAAAGTGCGGATATTATAGACTAAGGACTATAGACATTTGTATAGGGAACTATTTTATTCTATGTTCTATGTACATTCTAGGGAGAATTATCAGTCGATCGCGAAGTCCCGCATTCAAGTCATCTCTTGAGTGATCTTCCTGGTCGTTTTGCGTTGTTTATTGCGCCGTCTTTGGTATGTTGCTGTCTTCCTGACTACGAACATAGTCTCTCTCCACTTCTACCATAATCTTCTAATCCATTTTGTTACAATCATGGCTTTGAAATTTATCTAATTTCTTCGTTGAATCGCCTGTCAATGAGAGTATAGCTGGCTATGGTACGCATTGTGTTCATCTTGTGATGGTAAGTTGTTACGTTGCAGTGGTGTCCGCGCGGTTCTCAGATGCGTATGTTAGGATGGGTCTTATGCAGATGTGTATTTTTAATTTTTATTACTTATTACGCAAGGTTGTGTTTTTTAGTCAGCCAGATAAGGTTGCTGCTTTCCAGGCTTTGAACTTACCTTCTTTCGTTAGGTTTCTACTGCTGGTTATGCAGGAACCTAGGAACATGAATACGAGAATTTTTTCTATGGGTTTGTTGTTGACTGCCAGCTTATATATTTTAGATTATTTGGCTAAGACAAGTGATTTTGCAAATCCGGAAGAAATTTTGGTCTAGGAACAAGGCCCACTTTCTCGAAATAAAGCAGTGTAAAGCGATTAAAAGCTGAGACGACGTATTAGCTGAAATATTAATTTTAGAAGTTGCTCGATTAAAGAAGAAGCCAACGTCGGGCGATCTTCTTTTTTTTTTTTTATAAATTAAATTATAACATTTAACGCAGTAAACTGCATAACACATTTGTCGGATTTAAAGAATAATGACGTGGCGATCTTCTAAGGAGTAATTATCATTCAAATTTTGCTTAGCGTAACGCTCGTATACAATCAAATATCGAAGTCGTTCCGGTTTTTTCTTTTCACATACAGTTAAACTATCTGCCTGCCTGTATGTGTACGTCGACTCGGTAGCCTAGTGGAAGTGTACTGTGGTGGCCATCCCAGACGTCGTGGTGAATAAAAGAAAGACGCGCGTTTCACATCGAAAGCTTGTGAGTACTAAGCACACTTACAAATATTTTCTTTATTTCTATTGATGACATATAATGTCGCTCTTGCAAATTATTGAAAAAAAAACACCAACGCTACCAAATCTTCGATCTGGATAAAATTTCATGTATTGAAGCATTGGTTCCAAGTTTCGCACATTCTGCAAATTTAGACCCACAGCGTTCCAGTTTCAAACCTGGAGAAACAGATCGACGGAAAGAGATTCGGTTGAAATTGAAATTATGTCTAAATTCAGGACCTCATTAAATTTCATTATTTGCAAGATCGTGGAATAGGAGTGAACGGCGGTAAAAGCGGACTATGTTAGGAAGTAAAAAAATACAAAATTTATTCTTTTGAGAAAATTATTTTTAATACCGATTCTATTACTTTATTGATCCGCTCTCTTAAGAAGATTCCTAGCTGTCTACACACACACAGACATATGTGTTGTATTTGCGACATAACTCGCATTTTCAAACCGCAACGTTTTTGCAATTATAATGGCACAGGAAACGGAAATGGCGAAAATGCGAGGACAAAGTTCACAAACTGCACACATACACACACATTCACGTTTGCCCGAGTACGGGATACATAATGCGCTGGCGGCGCCTCTTTCGTTTCATTTATGCGTATACGTAATAATTTCCAAAACTGCTTTTACCCAAACGTTGGATGAGAAAACGACAATGCATCGGTATAATGGGGGCAAAATCGAGTTTTGAACAACCTTCAAATACGCTTAAGTGCAACGTCGTTCGCTCGTCTTCGTCTGTGTGCAAGCATTCTTTAACGTTGCCATATGCGGCATTTGTTCAGCGATACAGTTACATGCAGCTTCACGCAACTGCCGCGGGTAACGAGCGCCAAACGCAGCAAGGACACAATTGCGAAAAGATGCCAACGCTTCTTCAAGTTCAGTTCAGCCCAGTTAAGTTTGCCACACTCGTCACTCGATTGTGTGCCCGTCGGCTGCCTATCAGCAAGCTACGAGTACCTGCAATCACACGCAGCTTGTATGTGCGTCCTTCTCGCTTCCAGTTTCCTTGCACATTAACAAAACTTTATCCTGACGACTTTTTTTATTTATTACACATTAAAATTGTGCATGTTGGAGCTGTAATAATTCCATAGCTTTTCTAGCCGTAATGACTTCATATTCGACTACGAGCTAAAAAAATTTAATTTCGCACCATTGTTTGAAAATTGAAAGGCGCCAACTTGTAGGTGTTCAATTAAAATTAAACGACACGACCGACAACGTCGTTAGAGACCCAAGCGCGCCTTCAATTGTAGTGCTTCTCTGTAAGCACAGCGGCATAGCATACTTTTATGAGGAGTTGTAAATTCTTATTAGGCTCGTTACACTTGCCTTTTTATTAGTATTTTAATAATGGTGCGCACAGTTAACTGACCCAATTAGCTTGCTTAGTCGTAGTCGTACTCAATGCTTCAAATAAACTCAAATGAAGTCATCCTAAGAAACACTGAGAAAAATTGTAGCTCAGTGAAAAATGTAATAAATAAATAAAAAAACCACAAAAAATTCGAATTTTTTATGTTTTTACTAATTTATTAATTTAACTCATTAACGCTATAATAATTAAGCTCATACACTTGAATATGGACATTAGTATACACATAAGTATATAAATAACTATGCCCATTTTAAACTATTTATTAAGTTATCTGGTCATAGAAAGTGTAGCTGTCGTGACACACACGATTAGAACGAAGCTCTCTGCGAATTCGTTGAGTAAAGGCTGACATTTACTTCAACATAACTGGGAATAAACAAATTTCAGTAACATTAGTACAATCCTTTTTTAAAAAACCGCATTAAGCCGCAATCGTAGAGTTGATCATGGAATTTATTATCTATTGGGAGCATGTTATAATTCTGGTCAGTGAGTTCTAATTGTCAAAATTCGAAGTATCAGTGTAAATAGCTGGCAAAAAAACTGTGTAATTGAATCGTTTCGGCATTTCTCAGCATTAAAAAAAGCAGCTTCCCATTTAGCCTTATTGAGTTTATTTAATATATCTTCCTATGGAAACCGACACCACGAAAATTGAAACATAGATGAATGTCATTTTGGAGAATATTTATGGCTAAGTTGGGTGCAGAAAAATAGTCGAATTCGGTAAATATTAAGACAAACTCAATTTTGAGATGCTTCTCAAACTGTATGGATACAAATAAAACACAAAAACAAAGTAGCCTCTGAGAATTGAGTTTTCAGGCAGTGCTGCTCCAACTGTCCAAAGTCGAAATGTTCAAATATTCCACCGAAAAAAAGTGAAGAATTCAAAAGTCGCAGCAGTAGACAGAGCGCAGAAAGCAGCAACGCGCCGGGACACCGGCATATTTACTTGCCTTCTTTCATTGCTTCTTCTTTTTAATTGGCCATATTATAATTGGTCTCAGCCTGATGCATAATTTGACTTCGGTCGCCCCTGCTTTGCGCGCGCCTTCGCCAGTTGGTAATACCAAGATTTGACAGTGCTTCAGTCTTCTGGTCCCGCCAACGTAAACGTGGTCTTCCTCTCCTTCGTTGACCATCAGCTGCCGTATCGTATTGTTTAGATATATTATACTTTTTTTTTATTACTTTCCCCAAGCAAAATGTGCTCTAAAAATTGTATTGCATTAAAAATTTAAAGTGTATTTAATAGCGTCGAGTAAAAGCCCCCTGTACGCGCAGCTATGCTAGAGCAACACTGGCACTCCATCGACGATGATCGTGCCTATTAGTTTTAACATTTAACCTCATTATGAATGCCATTGGGGATTACGACGCTGAAAACGAGGGCTGAAAAATCAAAACTAATTTAATCAAGTTAATATAATTACAAAAATTAAGTTATAATAAACGTAGAACACTCATACACACAAA
Source organism: Cacoxenus indagator (assembly GCA_035041755.1). NCBI lineage: Eukaryota > Metazoa > Arthropoda > Insecta > Diptera > Drosophilidae > Cacoxenus > Cacoxenus indagator. The sequence continues at coordinate 5,198,668 of JAWNKX010000682.1, read as the reverse complement.
CATGTGCGAGAAGAACACCTGCAAACAAACACACGCAAATGACCCAAATTATTTTTAATTCCCCACAGGATATACGGGCACGAAATGAACAACAGAACAACGAACCTAGTCGCGTGCTGTGGGGTAGCAAAAAAAGAGGAGCGTTGCGACAGCGATTAGAATAAATTTTTGCATGTAAGTAAAGTTGTTGCCTCGACTGGCACGGCCAGCGCATACCACCGCACTCGCCCAGCCAAGCGATGTACCAACACTTGGGCCGCGTGCTGCGCATATTAACGAAATGATTATGAATTTCATAATTACATTTGCAAATACATGCACACATACACAGACGCACACACAAGCAGCAGCGCATTGACGCATTTGCAAGGTGTTTATTTATGCTGCTTACGCACAGCGAATGGTTGGCAGTGCGCATATCCACTGTGTATTACCAGCTGCCGCACACACTAAGTGTGAGTGGCAAAGAGGGGTGATAGGCGTAGGGAAAAGCTATAGTTAGGTGAAGAGAGTATGTAAAAGCGAGGAGCGAGCAAAGAGAAAAACCAAAAATATACGAAATGTTCAGCAGAAATGCGCCAACAGGGTGCCGCCGCAATTATTAATGTTGTTTAATTTTAATAGCACGCTTTTTGGCGCAAGTGTAAAACCTGCCTTTCGGTGCTTTGCCTGGTGCTTTGGCATGGCAAATATTTGACGCTATTGCTGACACGTGATTAAATTAAGTACGTTGCGACAAAAAAAGGAAATAAATAAATAAACAGAATTTTTCATCAATATTCCGACACGCAACGGAAAAAATTTTTCCGCAAAATGGCATCGAAAATGGAAATATTTATTGTCACACATAATCACAAATAATGCGATTATGCGCTGCTGCAAGCAAACAATCCAATCAATTTTCATTTTTATTCAACTAACACAGAAGTCTTGTCTAAATGAGCTATGGCTGCCGCAACAAATATCAAATCAAGCTGAGCTTATAAATATGCACATAAGTGTAAAATAGTGCGCACTTAACTAAATACCAGACACAAAATTGACAGAAGGAAATACACATAAAGCTGATGAGAATAAATTTCATTTTTTTTTAAATTGTATAAAATTCAAGCAACGCTCTTTTGGCTACTTAAGAAAATTACAAAAACAAAAAATAAAAAAGGAAGATCACACACAAAAGCACACAAGCACACAGATACTGACAGACAGTGAGAAGTACTTGGATTACACCCAGCTAATGGCATATATACACACACAGACACACAACAATTTTTTGGCTTACAAGCTTGTCGACCTTAGTTAAATAATTGCCACTGCAATCCACACTCATGGAAAACAAAAAAAAAAAAAAATTTCAAGAATTACCTTTCCAAGAGCACCAAAAAAATTTAATAGCAAAATAACAAAAATCAAATGCGAACACACTTACAAACACTTAAGTTAGCACCGCTGGTCCAACATTTTGCAACGCCTCGACTTCGCCTTACAATATTATTTGCCTTCGTCTATTTGTGTGTTTGCCCGCGGCTTCAACTTGTTCGGTCAGCCCGTTTTGGTTTTAGGCAACACAGAAATCGCTTGAAACCATTTTGTTAAATTGAAAATCAGAAGAAAAAAAAACACAAATGAAAATAGCTTAAATTTATAGATAAGCACCTCGAACCACTTTTACTGAAGTGCTTGTGTAAATTTCTTTGACTTTTGCGCCAAGTCCGGTCAACTGTTAAAAATTGCCCTTTGCATTCAGCAAGCAAATCAATTACAAGCTATGCTCTTAGACAACTACTTCGCCGCTCAACTCAAACACTACAAAATCACAAACAAATTGACCACGAGTAAGCAACGAAAACCACGCATCTTAGAGCAGCACCACAAAATCTGCACATTTACAGTGGCCGCCACATTTATTTTTCATGAGTTGGCCTATAAAAATTGTAATTTCATTACCACTGGCAGACAACAAGACAGCGCAATGAATGAATGAATGAATGAAAGAACGAACGCATAAACGTACCAATGAATGAACACGCTCGGGGTTGCGCTGAGGGTATGAATAAGTGGTTGATGTGCATAGCGATAGGTTGTCGGGCAATCAGCGCACATGGAATAAGGTGAAAAACCTCGCAAGTGCAAAGCGAAAAAAAATATGTGAAAGAAAAAAATTCAAAAAAATAGATGCTTCACCACACACACACATGCAACCAAACACTAGGCAATGAGTTTCAGCGGTTTGGTGTTGACGCTGGCGTTGTTGGCAGTCGATTTACCTGTGTTGTACTCACTAGCATTTTCGCTACGCTGGTCCGTTTGCCTAGTTTTTTCTCGTTGTTTTTTTATTTGTTTTAAATGGCTTTTTTACGAATTTTTAAAATTGTTGCTTGACCAAGCGAGTTTTTCGAAATCGTGGCCAGCAAAAAAAAAAGAAAAAATAAAAATAAAAATCTCCAAAAGTTGCAACATTCAGTCTTAGCCTCAGCCTCAACACCATCCTCAGCCACTTTTTGCTATTTTACGCTTTCGCAAATGTTGACTGGTGTTTTTTCTGTTACACATACACACACACTACTCGGTCCAATGCACGCTTACTGATTTCAGTATGTATCTGTGTGTGTGTGTGTGTGAGTGTGTTCAAGTAGATGCTTAACTTAAATAGCGTGGCGCCATTTCTGTGCTGCTTCGGCTTTCAATTTTTTTACACATTTTCTCGACGTCAATTTAAATTGAATTTTCACTTCAATTTTTTTCTATCTACCCTAACTCTCCCCCCTCTAATTTTCTCTTCTATTTGCTTTTAGCTTTTCAATTTTCTTGCCTCTTGACTTTGACGCTAGACGCTTAGCGCGGCGCGGCGCGGCGTGCGTTGCTGTCGGTAAGCAATTTATTACTTAAATTAGCCTAATGCGCAATTCCGTTTAGTCTTTGCGTTGCTATGCTAACTTCACGATTCACTGAAGTTTTGTAATTTCATCGCTTAATGCAGCGATTTTCTACTTGTGACCTTTTACCTTTCAAGTAACTTTTTTGCAAAGCTTTAGTCATATTTCATGCAACTACCTCATCTATCGCCTTTCTCGTTGCTTCTAAAGGCAAGCAGCGCGCCGATTTACAACTGCCGTGTAGGCTTCTAAGATAAGTCTATATGTACAATAGAAAATAACAGCTTAAATAAGCAAATGAGACAACTTCAAATTGACAGCGATTTTAAGCTTTAAATCGACCCACACAGCCAGGCCGGTGTTATGAGAAAATGAGGGGAGCAACGTGAGCGCTTTTCATCAATTATGCTAATTAAAACAGTAACAAAATGTGCGTTGAATATAATCGCTTCCTTCAAACGCTCAGTTAGCTATTTTTGACGCGCGCCTGAAAGGCTGCACTGCCAACGTTACACAACGCCGCCCACATGCAGGTTGAACCGATGAATGGTTGGATGGCGTTGAAAATTGCCTGGCATTGACGTAATTGACAACTGAGGCGTATTCGTAATTATCAAAATTTGACAGTTCGCTGAAGGAAGTATTATGGATAAAGCTAATGACACAATACAATGACACAATGTTGGTGGCGCAGCAAGACAACGCTGTCGTCATTGGCTATCTGCAATTGACAAATTCACACAAGAATTGAGTAAAGCGTTCGAAGCAATACAGGCGAGCGTGCTGGGCAGACAAGTGGTGTGAAGTAAAAGCCCACAAAGTCATTCAACGCTGTTTTTTGTTGTTGTTAATACTGGCATTTATATATAAATATAAACCTGTTGATGAGTCGAAGAAAAGGCGTAGCTTGCAAATTGTCCGCTTTTGAAGTGTTGCGACTGACGAGTCGACTGCTCGCCGATAAAACGGCTTCCTACGCAAGCGTGTAGCATTGTCCTGAGCCAAACAATCTAAGCCCAGCCCAGTTGATTGGCGAAGGAGCAGCTGCACAGAAGCTGCACTAATTCAATTAAATATTTGCCTTTGTAAACTACAAAGGCAGCGCATAAAATGAATAATGCGGAAAATAAGAAAAGACAAAATCAACGCCACAGCGTAGCATTAGAAAAGCTGAGACAGCCATAGAAGGTAAGCAGGAGCAGTGAAGTAAAAAGCCGGCGACATAATAGAAAATGAATAGTTGCAATGGCAGTCATCGTTGTCGGTGTCGTTGTCGTTGTCGTTGTCTTCATGGAATGTCGTACAACTTAATGAAAAAATATATGAGACCAAGGCAAGCAGAGCAGTGCAAGCGGTGAAGAAGATAGCGACTTAAGTAGAGCTCAACTCAACTCGTTTCAATTGGTGTGCCTTCGGCGCAACCAGCGGCAATGAGAGTCGGCGCCAGACGACAAAGGCAACAGGACCGAAGAAAGCTGAGCATAAGTCTCAATGTGAGCTTGAATAAAGCATGGAGCAAGCATACAGAGGCACACAGAGCCTTACCCAGAAAACCAGTATTCTACGGAGTTATATCGAGCGGGGTAAGCGCACGCAGATAGAAGCATCCACACATTGAGACAAAAAGACAATGCATTTGAGCTACGAAAGAATTTATTGCTTTTGGGAATTTTCCACTTGATGGCATTTAATGCGATTTCGTATTCAAATGAAGACGATGACGTTGCAATGCATTATTACGCTAGTGTGTGTGTGTGTGTGTGTGTCGGCGAATAATATGGATGCACGCCAACGAATTAAAATAATCTTGACTCTGCAAGATAAAGCGAATGTGGCCAACAACAATATTATGAGCGCACATTTGCAACAATAACTACGAGTAAATAAAAGAAATTTAAATAATAAAAAGTAATAATAAAAAAATTAAAGAGTAAAAAATAATAAATAAAAAAAATATAATCAAAGCAGCTTGACTAAGTCAATTGCAGCCATGGAAAGCGCCCCTAGAAGTCGGCTGCAATTCAATTTTCTATGCTCGCAGTAACTATGGATTTTATTTTAATTTTTTTATTTATTTTTTTTTTCGCTTGCTGAAATACAAATTTACTTGCCTAGCCCAGCTCTGTGTGTGTATTTTGCCAAGCGAAATACCACAAAACTATCAATTCAATCGTGCTCTAACACACACACACATATAAATATCTATACAAAAAATAGCAATCGTGCTTCTCACATTCCAGTACCAACAAAATATGCTGAATACTTACCTTTTTTCGTAATTGCTGTTGTTGTTGTTGCACGTGTCCGTGTATTGGCAAATGTAGATATTTCCACATGCTTCAGTTACGCTACACAGGATATTTCCATATTGAAGTTCTCGCCACGTGTCCAAATGTCCATGGGCGACTTTAACTCTGTTTGTGTGCCGCTGTGTATGTGCGTATGTGTGTGTGTGTGTTTGTGTTGAAACGCGTTTATACGTAAACGTAAACTTCTGTCTGGATTTTTATTTGCATTGCCTGACTGATTTCTATAGCTGACTACACTCATCCTCTCTCTCTCTCTCTCTCTCTTTCTCCCTCTTCTCTCTCTCGCACAACACATGTAATACTTACAAACACGTGTACAGCTACTGCTAGCTAGATTTGCATGTATTCAGTTCTAGTTTGATTGAAAATGTTCAAAACAGCAGATACGCTTGGACACACTCATACATACACAAGCACACGGGCACACTATTACAGTGTTATTGTTACGTTTTGCTTACATGCGATCTAAGCAAGCAAGTGCAATAGCGAGGTTGTTGAATGTGTGAGTGACAACTCAATCTAAAATTCCTTTCTAGCGCACACGAAAATATGTTTTTCCTCTTATTGAATTTATTTTTTATACTCTTCTTCATTTGGCAAATAGTTTTATCAGTTCATCGTAAACCGCTATAAGGGTGTCATTGAAATGTTCAACAACGAGGGTAGTATCTATATAAATGAATAGAATACTAACTACGTATGCTTGGCTACTTCTATTTAAAATGAGCTCTTTTATAATGAATATTTTAAATTTTCTATTCAATGCCACAGCTATAGATTGTTATGTCAATTATGTTAAAGTGCTGGGTCCAATATACAGCGTTCTTCAGTAGGTACGTTAATTGATACTCCAGTGCCTGGGCGTCAACGTGTAGCAAGGTCGAGCGAAAATATCGCTGCATGTCTACATATACAATAGAAATGTCTAGAAACAGAACTCTCCAACGTGCTTAGTTACAAGCGGAGCCTAAAGACTGATGTTTTCAACTTCATATAAAAACTAGACACAACCCAATGAATCGTTCACAAACATAATAAAATGGTCTCTTAACACAAGTATATTTCTATAGGTCTAGATTTCTCAATCATAAATTAAAAATCACAAAGCTCATCTAGTGTTTACTACTGCCATTATTAATATCGCTAACAAATGAAATATTCGAAGTTAATTCTCCAGAGCAGACCACCTAATATTAATCGTGCGTTAGGTTACTCCCTTAGAAACTCGATTCCTTAAAAAATTAGCTGTATGTAAAGGCTTTTGAAGATTTCATGAAATGACCTATTCTTTCACCCCTTTGGTAGTAGTTTAATATTATTCTGCGAAGAGCATACAAATTACAGAAAAGCCGAATTGAAAGTTTTTCTTTTGAGATCCCAGAGTATTTTTCACTACGACTATGCTTAAATGCTTTACGAAAAAGTACATTCTTAATATTATAAGCAGAATATCCTTTGATGACACATACATATGTATAAGAAGTTTTACATTAAGCGTGTTTGAACTTTAAAAGAGTTTTGCCTGAGATATGACGAACATTCATTTGCAAGAGTCGGGCTGTATCTCGCCAATAGTTTCAATGATGTTCTGGAGTTGTATAATTGTTGTATAAAATAAAGTAGCGACCAGAGAAAGAAGATCGCACGATCTTGGCAGTCATTCCACATCGCCTCTTCTGGATATAACTCGTTCTGGAAACTTTTGTTGCAACAACTGAATTGTAGCGACCGTTACGTATGTCCAGATCTATAACGTCTACAAAAATTCACTGTCCTATATCGTACTTCATTAACAGTTACCGCCTGGCCATTTTCTTTGCCAAAGATGTATAGCCCAATGACGCCGCCTGACCAAAATCCACAGTAAACAGTGAGTTTTTCAGGATGTACTGTTGCCTCTAGATACGGTTGCGGATTAGTTTTGCGGCAAGTTTGCTTGTTGACAAAGCCAGTCAACCAAGAATGTGATTCATCATTGAAGATGTATTTTTCGCCTAAATTTGGGTATTCGTGGACTTGGGGCTGCAGTTCTTGTTTAATTGGATTCTATATGGTTGCATGCCCAAGTTCTTGTGCATTACGGGGAATAGAAAGGTTCAGTTCTTCAATCATACTTTCAGCAACAGCAGCAATATTTTCATTTAACTGCGCGTTTCGGCGTCGTACAGGGATAATACGTTGAATTGTTCGCTCAGTTGAACGGGTTTGGCAAACGGAACACAAACTTTTATAGTACGTCTCAACAATTTCGACGCGTTGCTGAATGGTGTAGCGACCCATGGTAAAAATCGGACACAGATACTGAAATGTATATGACATTACTGTTGCGCCACCCTACTTATTTGAAATAAAACAGCTATCTGAAATGCTTTAGTAGGCATGTGAACAATTAAATCAGCTGTCATTATGTGGTACCAGTTCTCTGTATTGTGTAGCTTCTTTTTATTTGCTTATTTATTTTATTATGCTTTATGTTTACAAAATCGCATAGTTTATATTTTATTTTTATCTCTCTTCTCAATGTCATAGTTGACATTATCCACTCCATTTCTTTGCAAACAGCTGCCAGCAATTAAATATGTTTTTTTGTTTATTGTTGTTTATTTAAAACATTTTATTTGAAACAAATTTGTATAACATTTTTCGGTTAAATAAATAAATAAATTATTTTGCATATGATTTTGCATTAAAATCATAACATAAGTCTTAACATAAATAATTTGCGCATAATATTGTGCAAATATAAATTTATAGCTTTTGCTGCATTTACGAGTAGTATATTTGTATCTGCAACTGTTGAATATGAACTCATAAGGCTGAGTGCAAATAAACGCTTATTTTACTTGCACAAATATTAGTTTGCTTAATTAAGTGCAACATTGATAAAATTATTTGCGCATACAAAATAGATTTAACTAATCAATAAAATATAAAACATTCAAATATTTTATAAGACAAACAAAAAAAAATGCAAATACGAATGCTTAATTGATTAATTAATTCATTTAATTAATTTTACCCAACCCAAAAAAAAAAAATAATAATAATAATAAAAATAAAAACTGGAAATTACAGTTACACGTAGGAGCTAAGATTGCGCTTAAACAAGTTACCCAAAACCAAAAATTATTGTATGATAAAACAAATTAGTTCATTAAATAACAAATAAATTATTTCTGCTTATTATAATTTGTTTGTTGTTGCGTGCACTTAGAAGAAATTATAGATTGCAAAGTAAAAACAAATTGTTTAAAATAAATTTCTTTTAAAATAATGTAAATAAATTAAGACAGATCAAGTCGTTTCACGTGTAACATTTGACGTTAAAAATTTTTTTGTTTCATTTTAGAGCCAATTTTTTGTATTTTTTTTTTTATATTTTGTGAAAGTGAAAAATTTTGAAGATTCGAAATGTTTGCAGCTACAATAAAATATATTTTTAATTAATACATATATAAATATATTTTTTTTTATTAAGACTTAAAAAATAATTCGTGTTGTTCATAGAACGTACTTGTGATATATCATAGATATATGGTTCCCAAAATTACCGCGCCACCTTCATGCCACAGTCGTTGCTAAACGAGCTAAGCCGTTGCGGTTGTGTTGTGTTTGTTTTTATTGTTGTGTTTTTTTTTTGTTTTGTTGTTGTTTTTTTTTTTTAAATATAAAAACATGTTGCATTTTTATGCCCACAAGTCAAATTCGCTTTTAGCTACTAATGACCAAAAAAAGGCACAATCAAATTGGCAGCTGCACACATATACACACACACACACACATGACTGTTGCATTTGAATAAAGATGGCTCAGTAAGTCACATATGTTATTATGCAATAAAAACATATTTCTTTTTTTTTCGTTATGGTTTTTTGTTTTTTGCATGCGAATTCCAAATGCAGTTAGTTTTTCGCGGCTGCTTTGCTCTGTGAATTGCGTAGCCTACTTAAAACAGAAGCGATGCGAACTTACCTTCGACATCGGCAAATGCTTTATGCGTTTTAGTAAATATTATCATTAATTCGTTTTAAAATGAAATAAGTTAATTTTTTTAAGCAAGCCCTACTTACGAAATTAAGCACGAACTTACCTTCGTGCTAAGACTACATTAATATTACGCGTGGCTGGTAGACTATTAAAGAAGAATCTCATATGTACAGGAATAACAACGAGACTAAGTCCCAGGCCTAATCAAGCGTATTCCAATTGGTTTTTGCTTAATGAACTAGTAAGAAATAAATAACGTAACCACTAAGTCGCTGCTGTTGCCCACGCCACCCGCAACCAACTTACTGATGATATGGATGGCAGAACTGATAGACGAGTCGTTGTGAGCGCTCGGTCTTCTTCATGATACCCTTCTTGTAGTACTGCCGTATCGAACGTGATAACTTGTCGTAGTTCATGGCCGGTCGATTCTTGCGGCGACCCCATAGCTTGGCCACACGCACCGAGTCTTCGATCTTGAAGATGCCCTTGCTGCGATCGATCCAACGTATGGCGGTGCCATTGATGTGTGGCGCTGCTAACAACTCCTTCAGAAATTGCCACAGGTGTATGTGTGCGCCGCCGCCACTGCGTGCGCCACCGACGCGTTTGATTGATGTGGTAGGCGGTACATTGATGCCGTTACCAAGCACTGCGGTTGTTGTAGCGCTAGGGCTGGTGTTAGTGGCAGCAGCGCCATTAGTCGTAGCTGCTGTGTCATTACTAAGAATTGCCGGCATTTCCACGTCCTCATCTAGAAAAGGATTAACTTATTTTAATTAAAATTCTAACCTCAATTCAATGTCCCTATCGTTTACCTTCACTATCATCATTCAAATCCATTTGCAAACAACTCGTTTGTTGCCACAAATCTTGCGGTGTTGATTGCTGTGTCGCTTGCTGTTGCTGTTGCTGTTGCTGTAGCTGTGCTTCATTTTGCTGTTGCTGTTGCTGTTGCTGTTGCTGTTGCTGTTGGTGTTGTTGTTCTTGTTGTGGTTGTTGTTGCATTTGCATATCATTTACCATTGGATTTTGCTCGTTTACATTTGGATTATTTGACTGATAACCATCTGCGTAGGCCATCTTCCAAATCTCGAGTTGTGCATGCAAAATGCCGCCGCTCTGCAAGTAGAGAGAATTTTCATTTTAATTAGAAATCCAAATTGCAAACATTTTCACTTTAATCTAAGCTGGCAATCTATGCCGAATTGCGACTAATGCAAAAATCAATTCAATTCTTATCGCATTTGATACAAGTACATTCAAGCCTACAATGACACCAGTTGCGGTATCTGCGAATTTAATTTTGTTTACTACTAGGGCTGATCAATGAGAGAGTGAAGTTTTGTAATGCATTATATTTTTTTTTTTATTCTCAATACACATTGTCCCACATTTCCCTAATCAAACGCTATAAAAACATTTGTCGCGGGGCTAAAACACTCTCCGCCGATGCGTTTTCCTGGAAAGAAACGATATCTAGAAAATTTTGAAGCACTCTGTAGCTTAAATCTTGACTTATTATATAAGCTTTTTTCTTGGCCAAAGATGCTTATTTCTTCTTTATAATTGTCGGCAAGAAACTCCAACAAATTACTTTAATATTCACTCTTGATTATCTACCCCATTAAAAATGTCGCTCACAGTTATACCTTATTCTTCTTCGACACGTAACTACCTAGAGACACTGTCACTCCTTTTATTCTTTTTCCTTTTTAGTTTTCGAATCAAAAAAGCTTCACCGAATTACAGAACATTCATAATTAAGTTTCGGTTCAATCGATCATATAACATCTAAGGCACTACATCATAGGGGAAGCTAATGACCTCGCCAATCTCAAGCAAGTTCAATCTCCATCGATCGGTACAAAATCATATATTTTTGCTTATTGTGGCGTGGCATTTGATACTCGTTGCTGCAACTTATCAGAATAAACTATTTATCTTCTAGTCATTGAAATTGATGATGCAGCATGCCCAAATTTTGCTTTGGGCCCTTTTAAATGTGCACAAATCCAACTAAAATACATCTTGCCATTAAAATTTATCAATAATTTATTGATAGTTGACAGAGTGAATGGCAGCAGCATGACATTTTAATTAACTTAAATAAAGAGAGCCACTGTCTCATTGATCCACCTTCTTATTTAAATGATTTGATCTTTATTCTCTCACGCACTCTCTCTCTCTCTCTCTCTCTCTGTCTTTTCTCGTTCTCACTCTCACACAGTCGTCGGCAAACGAAACCATAAAAGCCAAGTCAAAGTCAGCGTTGCATTCGAAAATTCGGCGTGGCTATGAACAAGAAACCGCAAAGCACAACAACAACAACAACAAAAACAACTACAACCACAAGTCACTTTCACCTTGCAATGTCGTTGCTGGTCGTTGCCTCAAATTGTTGTTGCTTTTGTTATTATTGTTGCTGTGGCTGCGTCTGTTGCTATCTCTGTTTTGCATACAATCACAGCTGCCGCTTGAATTTCAGCTTCTACAACTACAACTGTTTCATATTGCTAAAATAATGTTGATGTTGTTGTTGTCATCGTATACGTTATCCTCGGTTGCCTCGTACACTGTTGCTTCCTCTTGTGGTTCACCTTTATTACAAACCCAATTCAGTGGCGCATTTTTTCTTTAAATTTTTGTTTTTTCCGCAGTCGATTTTTTCCAATGGCTTCACCTGGCTTTAGTTCACTTTGCTTTGCTTTGCTTTGCGTTGAGTTGAGTTGATTTGAGTTACTGCAGTTTCACCAAACAACCTTCACACATTCTTTCTTTTTTTCTTTCACCTTCGCAGCCATGACCACGGTTACTAAATTTTCGTGTGCTGTTTTCGTCTTCTCTTTAATTTGTTTTTGTTTTTTTTTTTTTATACTTTGTCATGCAGTTGGTCAATGAAGCAAGCAGCCAGTCAAGTTAGTCACTCACTCAGTCATTCAGTCAGTCAGTTAGTCAGACAAGTTCGTTGCTTAAGTCTTTTGTTTGTGGTTTTTTCTCTTTTCTTCTTTGTATGTGAGAGCAAACGAGCTGTCAAGCACATCGCTCTTTGCTCTTTGCTCTTTTCGCTTGCACTTGCTCATCTGCCTTTGCTGAGACTGCATTCGTTTACGGTAGCTGTCTGACGATTGTTATGATTTTTCACCACAACACAACAAACCACGCCATACAAACTTTGTGTATTATTTCACCACACAAAAACACGATGTAATCACGCGTATATTTGTGGCGTTGCTTTTAAGCCAAAATCAAATTTCAAAAAAAAAAAAAACACTTTGCCAACTTTGAATTTCTCAATACTTGGACGAGTGAACGAAGATGAGCGCGCATTTTTGTGCGGCGTGCGTGTGTGTGAGCGAGAGCGCGAAATGCTTTGCTTTGATTTACTTCTGCTTTGGCTCTGTCTTTGCCTTTACGCTGCCTATGTTTTATTTTTGGTTCGCTTTTATTTTATACACTCACTTCTCATTCATTCAGCCATGCTTAATTTTTTGGTTTTTTTTTTTGCATTTGTTTTTAGCTTTAACTAATTTAACAAGCCCAACTGTCGATCGTCAGTCGACGCCATCACTAGTAAGCCGCCCTCCAATGAGCAATGACGTCAACGCCAGTTACGAAACTTGTTTCTTTTTAAATTTGATTTTGTTTTTATTTTTTTATTTATGTCTTTTTCGAAGTACACACGAATTTCAATATATATATGTTTTATTATTTTTTTTTATTTTTATAAATTTTTGGCCTTTTTTTGCTTTTGAATTATTTAAATTTTTCTTTCAAAGAAGTTTTTCTCTTTTTTTTCGTTGCTTTTGATTTTGAAATACTCAAATTTATTATTTTTTCTTATTTTTTTGGCGCGTTTTGGTAATCAATTTGCCTTTTGGGCTAGTACTTTTTATACATATTTTTTGTCTCATGAATCTGTTTTTTTATTATTATTTTTTTTCTTTTGGTTATGCACGAAGTAGTGCATAAGTAGGCTTATTTTTGGCGCCTTTTTTGTTGAGTGCAATTGCTACAAAGCTCTATTATTAATTATAAAATATTTGTTCAATGATAAGTTCTGCCGTCACTAACCACATGCCACTTGGCCTTGACGCTCACTGAACTCTGGCCATACAACTTTCCATTCAATCACTCACTCAGTTATTCACTCCGATCATCATTCACTATAGAAAACTTTGCTAAGCTAAACTAACTTAGATGACATGTGACCATGAGACCTACCTCGGGTAGTCGACGCGCAAATTCCTCCTCGCTGAGTAACACCAAAGCTGAGCCATTTTCACAGAACTTCATCTCGAGGCTGTCGCACTGGGGCAGCTTGAACTGCACCATTGTCGAGCGCAGCCATGCATGCACTTGAGGCGGCGTCCAAGCGTTTGGATCTATTAAATTGAGTTGCATTTTCCAATTAAATATTAATACAATTGATGAAAGATGTAAGTCCGTACTTACCCTGCGATATTTGCAGCTTCGCGCATATTGCGTCCGCCTCG